>CM035806.1:5792621-6102621 GCA_020466095.1 Chlorops oryzae | reverse complement strand
CAATTGTTCGCGACGCGGTTAATATCGTTCAGAAATCATATTTTGTATGAAAAGTAAAATTCGGATTGAAAAATTTGGAAAAAATTTTCGTACTAAATTTTATAGCGGAGACATGCAAAAACTTATTTTAGGTCTAATACAATTTTTTTCTTCTTTTCATTAACTAAAAAGCCGACTATCATTTAAAATATACATACAAAAATGACTAGAAATTGTTTGTTCAAAATTGTTTGAAGTTTGAGCATAATTAAGCTTATTTACATTAGTATTTAGTTTAGGTGATGACAATAAATCGAAATTTCGAAGCATTCTGAGCCCACTATGTGTCTTGTGTATGGAGGAAATATGATGACTTATCATCTTTTGGGGAAAAAAAAATGCACTAAAAATGACGAAAAATGCGTTAAAACCAGTCAGTTTTCTTCCAGTTTCTTCCAATTTAAAATTCATTGCAAGATAAAATTAATAATAAGCCAAATAATATTATTTGAAATGTTTTTTGGTCATCAGACAACGATTTTAACGTAATTTTTTGTTATTTTTGGGGCATTTTTTCCGAGCCATAATGATAAGAAATCAATGGAAAATTACAAGAGTATAGTGTGAGATCATTTGAAAATATCTTTGGAATAATATCGAAGACAGAATTGTAAGCAAGTTCTTAATAACAAAATACTTTTCTTACAAATATATATATATAGATGATTAATTGCAATGGATTGACGTCGGTTTCAAAAGAACGCTTTTTTCGCCAATCGAATCCGGTAATAAACTCTAAGTCCCATCTGTTCTTCGAGGAGCTGTCGCAGAGTGAGATCCATATGCTTTCCTTGCGAGCGATTGACACAAATTCATGTCAAGGAACGTTTATTATAAACGATCCTTAAAAAAACATAAAAATATCTATGGATTTAAATTAAGAACGCTACTATATTTAAATGAGAGATGAAACGTTTTTTAACTGGTCACTTCCGGGTATTCGTAATTTTGCAGCGTAAAATTACTGGATAGAAACTGAATTCCCGGATCGGAATGGATCGGACCGAATAATAAATTATCCGAGATCCTTGGAAATTATATTGCTATGTAACAAGCCAATTATACGGACAACGAATACTCAACATCCGATATCCGGTCAAATTGCCAAAACCGATTCATCTCTTATATAAAACTTAAACTAAAACAAAAAAAAAAACAAAAAGTTTAACAACCTAAAACATAAAATGTAACTAACTTTGGTCCTTGTATTTAGCGTCCTTAAGTATTTTTGCAAACTCGAATTTAACGCGTTCACGCTCCGTGCGCGGCATACTCCTTAGAGTATCCACTAACGAAAGGCAATATAGTTCGATTGGATCATTCATTGGCATAATATCTGAGTAGGTTGCTGCGAACGATTGACGCTTTATCGCACATCCAATTGCATTTGTTGGAGAAAGTCGTTTATTTTGATGTGAGTGTTTCGATTTTAATATCGGTTCAATGGTGACCTCATCGCAAATTCCATTTGTTTCGTTCTCGCCATTGCCCATTATAACCAAGGGCGTCAACAGTGGCGACGATGTATTCGAAAAGTAGTCCGCTGGTGGTGATTCTTCTACCGGATTCGGTGATTTCTTTCGCATAAACGTTTGTTCGATGGTTACGTCTGGCTTCGGTTCGCCTACACTGACTGGCTCTATTTTCATAGGCGCTGTAATTGAATCCACTTTGATGTTCTGGTTTTCATACGAATTCTCCGGAGTTTTCAATTTAACATCATTATTGCATGAGTTTTCCGTTGATACGCCATTCTCTTCATCTTCTCCACCATCGTCACTATGATCGATTTCAATGATTTCGAACGCTTCTCCAGTGGGTTCAGCGGGGAACATATAACTGTTACTTTCATTGTCACTGTAATAAATTCATTTAGTATTATTTAGTTTGTATGATAAAAGAAAACAAGTAAAGAAGTTTACATCGGCAAAGCCGATTGCACACATACCTTTTCCTCAGCCTAAAATATGTTAAAACATTACCTTAACGAAAATTCCTGCCGTTTTCGTTGTTCTAGCTTGGATATCTATTTATACCTTATCTGTACTTCGATTTAGGTCTAAAAACTCGAGATTATTATTAAGCAAAAAAATTTGCGAATGGTTGTCATGGTCAAATTTTAACGTTAGAGGACATTTGTTTACTGCGAATACTCAATTCAAAATAGTGAAAATCAATTTTTGCAATTTCGCGAAATGTGGTCTGTAAAATTTTACCTTGGACATTTTTTTGCGAAAATACCAATTCAAAAGAAAAAAATCAATTTCTTGTATTCAATATATAAGAAAAGTTTTTTTTCTATGTTGGAGACCATTAGTTAAATTCCAATCAGGAAATTAGTCTACATAGACTATAACCACAAATTTCAATAAGCTATGTTAGTAAAAATTTGAACTTAAATGTGATTTTTGAACTCTGAACATTCAGACAAGAAGGTTATACAAAAAAATTTGTAGCATTTGATGACAATTTACCTGGTTAAGTCCAATCCATTTACAATAGATATCTTCAGTTAAGTAATTAAAAAACTAAATGTTAGTGAAAGCATGGCTAGATCGATTCCTTTTCACTATCAAAATATATAATATTCTATATCTAGCACTCTGATGTTACTACGTGCAAACTTAAATCCTTTCCTTCGGAAAGGATAAAAACATCCTCGAAGCTATAATAATTAAAGCCTTCACTACTCTCAAACACTCGTCAAACAATGCAACTTCCAACGTAAGAAAAATTTGATATCAGTATTCGACAGTACTGTTCTTAAAACCCCCAATCCTTCAAATTCTATGTATCTTTGAGTTAAGCTGTTTTTTTCCAAGCAACCTCAAAATTCATTACAAATGTGGGTAGGGTAAATGACTTACGAGCTATTGTAGGATGAATTCTTTCCGGCGGTCTTTTTATTAACATTATAGCTTTGTGCTGTATTTTGTAAAAACGAAAGGTCTTCGGTGAATCGTCTTTTCCTTATATTGGCATTCGGAAATCCAGTCTCCAGGCATTTTATTTCTTGCAAGTAATTGTACCTTATGTTTTTCCATTTCGTTTGAATGAATTTGGCTAGGATTTGGCAAGATTTGAGATTAATATATTTTAGAAATCAAACAAACAAAAAAAAAGTTTACTTACAAGGCGCACCGAGTTCGGTGGCAATTCTATCCCAAATAGCAACTCTTACAGGATTTCGTCTATAGTGTGGATGATTAACATCGTATATTGCCGGATTGGCACGTACAAGTCGAATTAAACTATCATCTGTGATTTAAAGTGATAAAAAAATGTAAAAAAGAAAGAAAACCTTAATAAATTCTTAAGAATTCCGTTTATTTGAAACTTATATCCTTAATTTCTCTCAACATTGACATTACGAAAGGATACAAAAGGGAAAACGCAAAAATACACAATTATAGATATTCTGCTTAATTTACCAAACTGCGGTCCCGACGTTTCTCTTTCTGCATAAAATTTTTGCATTTCGGAAATTACATTAAACACTTTGAATTCGATTTGGATTGTCTAAGCGCGCTCAGTTTTAATATTTTCTTAAAAATATTTTGTATTTGCCTCAAGATGGTTTCGGCTTTGTTTCTCTCCTCTTTCCTTTTTCTTTCTTCCTTGCGCATGTCCTTTTATTATTTTTTTTTTTTTTTTTATTGTTTACGCACTTACACGATTAGTTTCATGGCATTATTTGTCTTTCCATGTTGCAGCTCAACGTACATACTTGCTCGAAGACCATGTCCATGTATTAGAGCGTCGACATCACCATAGCAACGCATTTGGAACAACTGATTGCAGAAAGAAAAGTGATCGATCACATGCACGATTAAAGGGAGACTCGAAAACGACTCTTCTATATGTTTCAAAAGCGAGTCGTTCTGAACAGTGATGCCAGATTTTATCGATAAAAAAAACCCTCATATATTGGAAAAAAAACCCACTTTTCCCCATTTTCAAAAACTAAAAACCCACGAAAAAACCCAGAATGATTTTTTGAAAATATGGGCGTACCGATTTCAAAATTGAACATTGGATTTAAACACAATATTTTAATATTTTAATAAAAGTATCAAGAAAATAACAAAAAATAAAAGTAACTTAAAATTGCAGTCTTATTCATGACTTAAAAAAAAAACCAAGTTTCTTTACAACACTTAGGGAACACGCGACTAGATACAGCAAAAAGAGTCATGCATTGTACTGGAAGAGGGAAAACACGATTTTCATTCTCATAAGTAGTAAATATACCTTAAATGTAGTGCATAAATTTCGATATAAAATTACCCATACTTTTGCCCATGTCACGATATTTGAGTGAAAAAACCCACAATATGGGGAAAACCCACAATCTGGCATCACTGGTTCTGAAAGTACAACAACAAAATCTAGAGTAATCGTCAATTAATTCCTAACGCGATTGAAATCTGATTATTTAAGTTTTGGCATGACATACTAGATTTCTCATTTTATCTGATTGAAACGTTTTTCAAAAATTTCGAAATGAGAACATATACACCTAAGTCTGTTTTTACACGGTTTTGATATAACACGGTTTGGAAATTGAATATTTTTAATTTTTTTACACGATTTTATTCCATTTAGCACGATTTGAAATTTTATGTACTTAAATTTTTTTTGTCAAATTTAATATTTATGAAGTATGATCAATGTCTTTTTTTACACGGTTTTTTTTACACGGCTTCTTCTGGAACCAATCTACCGTGTAAAAACAGACTTAGGTGTATAAAGTTTTGCTTAGACGGGAATTACACAGTAAGAAATTACGATCAAAGAATAATTGGTGATCCAAAACCGAGGGCATATTCGATTATCTTAATCAGAAAGGCGGCTCGACTTTTTCGCAGGTAGCAGCGCATTTCGAATGATTCTCGAATGTCTTGAAGCGGAAGTATTCCGGAGAATGGGTAATATGTATTGGTTTTCGCACTTGGCCATCGAACATGAACTTATGTTTAAGCACCGCATATAATTATTGTAATGCGTTTGAAAATTATTGATTTATCGTTTATGGTGCTGCCACCTAAATCAAAAATCGATCTTATCTAAAAAATCTAACAAAATAAATGGTTTTGTTTTTGCTTTTTTATTCAACCAAAAATCACAAAAATACAGAAACGAATTTCACAAACATAACAAACTTCTCAAAACTAATATAACTGCACCAGTTTAACTGCAGCAACACCATTCTAATATATGTATATAGAAATACAAAATAAATTATTTTTTCCAGTCGAAAGTTAAGAGCCTTTTCATTTTGTTTATCTAAGAATTTTTCTAGTTTTTTTTTTTGCATCAATGAGGAAACAATGCAAATCTACCAAATCTTACGCAAAACTACCAATCTACCAAATTTAAAAAAATTATAAGTGGATAATTTCGACCATAATTGGAAGAATTCTACCAAGCCGACAGCACTATTCAAGATGCGATTTTTCGCGACTTCCATACCAGTGCTGCCAGAATTTTGGTGACACTTTTCCCTCGGATATTAAAAACATCCCTTTCTTTCCGTTTTCTATAGAAAAGTGATCAGTAAAAATCTCTTGTAAGCATTTGCCCAGCAAAATCTGCTACGAAATGTTACCAACACAAATGCAAGTTTTTTGATGTTCACTCACACATATGCGATTTCCAACGTGCAAGAGTGGGACAGTTGCTATATGTACACAAAATGTTTTCGAATAAAGTTCCCGATGCCCATTTAACTTTACCAAGAGACATTCCTGTAAAAATTCCGAGAAAATTTGGAAAATTTACCAGAAACGTGCTTTGCTGGGTGATGTGATTTTCGGTTAAAGGTAAAATCGAAAAAAAATCCCTCAAAACCGGAGAAAATACCTCGATATGGCATCACCTTATATCGATTAAACATCGGTAATTCGCTTGTGCCATCGATTGTTTTCCGGCTGATATGGGCAAAAACATTCGAGATTCGTTGAGAGAAGAATTTTGGCATTTTGGCATTTGAAATAAGAAGTCAGAAAACAAACAAACAAAATGGACGAACATCCGCGCCAAATGAATCTTCAAGGATTATTGAAGTTCGCCATGGAATGTACAAAGTCCGAAGATGCGAAGAACAGTTCAACATTCGAACAGGTGAGATGATTAAGCGTTAATCAAGAAAAAGTGATTATATCGTCATTAAATAAAACTTTAAAAATCCATGGCCACCTAAAGGTATATATTATTATTGGACTATCCTTTTTAAAATCGCACCCACTTCATATAAACCTGCAAACCTTAATATCAAAATAAAAACATATTGGAATACAGGAAAAAAAAAATCAGATTTTAAAAAGATACAGTTGTCAAAGACTTAAGCTGATCTTCCTTTCAATCACACAATACTTTTGTTTGATATTGGTCACCTTTTAAATTGAATTTCTATAATTGAACTTTGAAAATTACTCTCGAAAGCTATAATTTGTTCATGGAAATGTATAATAAAAAAAAAAAAAAAAACTCACCATCGTATTTATATACCTGCATAAATCTGGAAAGATCTTATTTGACCAAAGCTGTTCTTTTTGCAGATGGACGAGGATCGTAAAAAGTTCTTGGAATCGGCAATTAATTCGATGACCGTGGACGTAATGGAGGAATTCGCAAGGGCAATAAAGGCATTAGAGAATCCGGAGGCAACGTTAAATGATAAAAAGGAAGCCATCGATCTGATAAGAGAGTACACGGACAATATCGATTTCGCGAACAATTTCGTTGTTTGCGGTGGTGCCAATACACTTGTTGCTCATCTCGAACATGAGAGTAATGAATTGAAGGCACATGCACTGAATGTTGTCGCCGAAATGGCACAAAATAATCCATTCTGTCAAAAATATTTCATTGAGCACAAAATAATGCCACTGATAATTGGCTATTTCAAATCCAAAGATCCCGATGTCGCCAATAGTGCTTTGTATACAGCTTCTTCATTGGTACGAAGTTATGAGCCCGCTTTGGTCGATTTCATCAATAATGGCGGTATAGAGGCTCTCCTAGAATGTTTGAATACCGAACATAGCCGGGTGTTTGTAAAGGCTTGCTTTCTAATAGCAAATTTGTCTACAGAATATGCCGTTGTACGAGATAAGTTTGTTATGAAACTTGCACCAAATCAAATAACAAATCAATTGGAAACTGTCAACGGTTTCGATATTAAAGTGGAAACATTATTATTTGCATTGTCGGAGCTAACGAAGAGTAAGCAATGGAATCCGGGCGCAGATACGAATCAGCGAATACTGAAAATTCTTCATGAAATCGTTGACCAGAACTCGAATCTTCCAGAATGCGAAGAAACTGTAAAGTATTGCAACGATGTGATTCAAAATCTCAAAACCTTGGAATAGTGATTCGCTGTTGAACTTTTTTTTTAACCAACTTTTATTAATTTATAAATGTTGATTTATTTATAAATTATCAAGAGAATAAAAATTACGAAGAGAACTTTTTTCATTATCGAAACATGTTACTTTATTTTAACAACAATTTTTTTTGTTTTTTAGGCTTTGGCCAAATTTTCCGTTATTCTCAATTCAACGTGGAAATGAGTCCTATAGGTAATGGAAATCTATTCCATGTGGTGGTTATGATGCAGTCGTTGTTTTCAGGGTAACATCACTGAAGTTACCTGAAACTTAATGGTGGAAAACGCTGATAAGATGAATTGTACTGGCATCAAGAACTCGAATCATTTAAACAAGATGGCTATTGTCTAGTTTCCAAGTCCGATTTTCTTAAAGACGTCAATTGTGTCCTAAGTCACATAAAATGACTGATACAGGGCTGTTATAAAAGTCAATAGTTGTCAGAATCGATTTTGAAATCATCATTTATTTTGTGCAGGTGCCTTCGATATCAATTATGGATTTGAGAGACGGTCTCATTTTTCAAAAAAGTTACCGTTACCAAAAACCAATATTCGATTTCAAAGACAGATTGCACAAAATAAATGATGATTTCAAAATCGATTCCGACAACTATTGATTTTTATAACAGCCCTGATAATAGTCATTAAATGTAAATGTATTACACTGGGAAAAAAAATCAGACCGATTAAGGAGTTCTTCTTATGTGACCACTTCGAAAAATCGATTGAAATTTTTTCTTTTATTTCCATATTGAAACCTATTGGGAACGTGATGTAAAAAAAATCAGACCGAAATTCCTTAGTATTAAAAAGTTACAACTCATAATTGCCGACGTGCCGTAAGCGATCTGTTCTGCTCTTGAAACTTGAAGTCCGTTTTCCCGAATATCAATTTCTAGAATGGTCAACGACCTACAGACCAAACTATTCATCCGATTGCTTTCATATTCATGTATGATCATTTACTCAGTGCCGTAGCAACCATAGGGGCAAGAGGGGGCTTTGCCCCCCCACGCATTTTTGTTTTTGCCCATGAATAAAATTGAAAAAATTATTTTTCCCCCCCACGCAAATTGGAAAAATATTTTTTTTTCCCCCTCACGCAAAACAGAATTGCTACGGCACTGCATTTACTCATTAATAGTTATCGTCCGTACCAGAATTGCTTGTTTTCGAATATATTATTTTCAAAACTTTTTTTCTACAGTCCGCCATTTTTTTTTTTTTTTTTTCAATTTTCAATTAATCAATTCACTGAAAATAATAGCCCATTCGATTTTTTTTTTTTTAGTTCTGACAACATTCTGGTATCACCATGACTTTGATTTTAGTGTCTAATTAAAAAAATTGTACAAAAAATTAAAAAAAAAAAAAAATTTTTTTTTACAGCTTACATAGATACAAATTACAGCCTAGTTGGTTGAGATGCCAACCTACAATGCGAGAAGTTCAAGTCCTAGTTCTGTCGTGGATGTTTGTGTTGTCTAATTTTACTCGTGGCATCACAACGGGCCGATGTTAGGCGTAAGTGTGTCACCCTTTTATGGTGGCAGCCACACTAACCTTATCTTACCTTTAGATCAGACCTGTTAAATCCCGATTAAGATTAATAATCATGAATTATTGTTCTTTTTTTAATCCATAATCATTATTAATTTAACTTCTTGAAAGTTTTGATTATTAATGATTGCGATTACCAAATAATCGTGAAATAATCAGGACTATTTCAGATTAATGAAAAAAATCAGAAAAAATCAAAAAATAATCAAAAAAATAATCCCGATTAATTTTAGATTATTTTTGAATGATTTTGATTTTTTTTTGATTATTTTTGATTTTTCCTGATTATTTTTGGGTTTTTTGATTTTTTTTTGATTATTTTTGATTTGTTCTGATTTTTTTTGATTAATTTTAATTATTTTCAATTTGTATTTGAATAACATCGTTTTTCCAAAGTTTCCCTATAGTCCGTGGGACCGGCACCGGACAAGTGAATTCACCGGCCACCTGTGGTTAGGACCACCCCTCGTCAAACCACCGGCAATACTTTCGAGAGGCGAATTTTACATTGCGATGTCATAGGCAAGGACATATGGGCCCCTCGCTGTACTACATTTAATTATATTCAATTACAAATTGAAAATAATTAAAATTAATCAAAAAAAATCAGAACAAATCAAAAATAATCAAAAAAAATCAAAAAACCCAAAAATAATCAGGAAAAATCAAAAATAATCAAAAAAAAATCAAAAATATTTAAAAATAATCTAAAATTAATCGGGATTATTTTTTTGATTATTTTTTGATTTTTTCTGATTTTTTTCATTAATCTAAAATAATCATGATTATTTGGTAATCGCAATCATTGATTAATATAGGTCATACAAAAATAATCATTAAATAATCACTATTTCACTCATAAGAAAAAAATAATCTGATTAATTAATCATTAATTAAATAATCATTATTTAACAGGTCTGCTTTAGATACAAATAAAATCACACAAAAAATAAAATGTTTAGACGTTTTTGTCCTATAAAAAAAATTCCCAAGAGGCAAAATTTATGCGTTCACATAATACCCCTTGGTCGATTTTTATTTGAAATGACCTATGATTTTATTCCACCGGAACCATATGTTGTAGTTCGTCAAAATGCACTCCCCCCCAATGAAACGATTTTCTTTTTGGATAGAATTAATTTATTTGTTTTTTTGTTTGTCGCTAAACGAATATTGCATTGAATATTTTTTGTTGCTTTATCTTGTGAATATTGTTTAGGGCTAGAAATTGAATTAAATAGGTACATAACTATACAATATACTTGAAGAGAACAACTTTTCCTAATTTCTAAGAACTTTGCCATTGGCGCGCTTACTTTTATGAAATTATAACATACACACATACAGTTAATAAATAATAATATATATAATGACCATGATAATGGTAATTTACTTTATATGTTTCTCCTTAGTATTAAGAGAAATTTACTACTGGGAAATATTTGCCTAGCCTTCTAAATTTCTTTATGGTAACAAAGCATTTAGTTGGCTTTGTTGTTGTTGTTGTTGTTGTTGTTTGGTTTTGGTTGTGGTGTTTATATTTGTAGTTGTCGAGCTACGATTCTCAAGAATCAGATCGATTTCACTAATCGAACTGATATTATAAATATTATGCTTGTTGCGATTATTATTAAAATGAATATCTGTGAGATTCAAACAATTCTTAACGTTTTCCGTATTGGTCATAATTTCCTCCAAATTCGATTCGGGGTCATCGTATTCTTCCTTTGTTTCGGCAACCGAAAATGAACTAAGATTATAAAGTGAATTCCGTTTTTCGCAGACAACATGCGGTTCGGATATATGATGTCGATGACGTAAATCGAATTCTTGTGCCTCTGTAATGCGATCCAATGATTGACTCTCTCGAACACGTCGGCGTCGGCCATTGCTAGCATTTATTATTGCCGACAAATACTGTGACTTATCAACAATATCGGAGAGTAAATGCCTTCTCTCTTGCGCGTCCTTTGGTTGTTTTGGTTTGTTCTTGTGCGATGAATGTGATGATTTGCGCGTATCGTCTGTTTGTTTTTGCTGCAATCGAATGGAAAATATGAAAATTTATTGTTATTTTGCATTATTAAGAAACATGCATGGCAAGGAGTATATTAAAAACAAAATGCATGCCGTCCCATACGGAAACTCCATGTATCGGTGGCAATAGAGATATGGTTAAAGTGAAAATACTGTTTCAAAGAAAAAATGCTCAACACAATATAAGAGCTCAACAAATAAGTGAGGAGTGTTTAAGTAACACAATTAAAAAAATAAATTAATTAAAAAATAAATAAATAAATAAATAAACACTCGAAAGAAGATTTCATTGAATGAAATATCAATAAACGCAGCTGTTTTTCCATTTATAACGTCATGACAAATTTATCTATAACCCTTCTTTTGCAAGTCTCCTATTCTCGTATTCTCATACTCACATCCTTTCCATGCGATTGGCCATCCTTTTTGTTCGAATTACTTGCAACAATAAGATTAGCGGCTGCATGTCCACGAGACCCGGAAGAAAATGCCTGGTCTTGTGAATCGCTCGAATCGTCATACGAATCACGTCGATTCATTCGAAAGCGTGTTGGTGTGTCACTGCAAAATTTATTCAATTTTTTCTTATTACGCGTTTTGGTATCATCATCCGAAGCTTCGGAGCTGCTACACGATGGTGTACGTATTTTATTTAATTTACTACGCCGATGTGTCAGCACCGGATTCTTGCCACTAGACGGTAATGGTTTCAACTTTCCAATTTCAAGCTCCCTTAGACCCTTCAATGTGTCCTGCATGCTCTCATCATTCGACCTGTTAGCAAAAGTTGGACTCGTACGTGTCGACATTGACATCGCATGCTGTCCAGTCGAATCATCAATTTGATTGAGCTTCTGTGCTAATGCTGCATCAACTGATACGACCAATTTGGTGTGTGCATTTTGTACAACAACTGGTGCTGCTTGTGATTGCACTACTCCACCCGTTCTCTCTTGTACTGAACGATTCAGACGTCCATCCGATATTGATTCGCGTCGATTCATAGCAATGCATAGTTCATTTCCACCATCTGTATGCTCATACGATGATTCATCTTCATCTTCTTCTCGTACGATGCTGCATTTACGGCTGCGTTTATCCTAAAAAAAAAAAAAAATATATATATATATATATAAATATAAATTCGATCTTCTTTGAACACCATTTCCTACCGTTTTGACCGTATCGCTATTTGGTACGGCCGCCGTAACATTTATAGAAATAGGCACCAACGATACCTTATTGGAGTCTACTGACTTCAGTTTATTATCGTCAGTAACTAATCCACTATTTGGTCTGAATAAAAAAAAAAAAAAATTATTATTTTCAGTATAAAAAAAAAAAAAAAAAAAAACTATAACAATTTTCCTTCCATAATTTCTTAATTTATTAAAAATTGTGATTACCTAATCTGCACACCATCTGACATGGTGAAATGTCTTGTTGCTAATTCCTCACGTTGCTTACGTAAACGAATTTCTGCCAATAGAAAATACGTCGCGGTTATATGATTGTACTTCTTTTTGTCAAGCGATCTGGAATAATAAAACGAAAAATACTCATTCGTAACCATTCAAATTTAACAAATGGTATCCAATCCTTCTTTTTCACATCTTTCAATCACTCACTGTGTTATCTCTTCTTTGGACGCAATTTGACCATTTATCATTTTCTGTATAATAAATGCGTGATCCTCTTCACTCAATTGCTGTCTACTAACCAATGGCATCGAATCGCCAGTTGGTTCAATGTCAGAGTTTTGCGTCAACCATGCATGTACTGCAATCTCAGCGAGAGTAGCACGTTTCTTTGGATCACGTACAAGCATATTGGCAATTAGATCACGACATTCTTTTGATATTTGCGGTGGCACCGTATATTTGCAGTCCATAATCATTGTCAATGTTTCTGAGTCATTGGCTTTCTCAAATGGTGGCTGACCACACACAAGCATATATAATATGACACCCAATGACCAAATATCTACAAGAATACAAAATTTTTATATTATTATATCAAGGCTGTTGCTTCTTCTTCTTCTTTTTTTTTTTTTTTTCTTCGAAATAACTAAATTATGCTTACCAACTGCCGGTGCATCGTAAGAGTCACCAAGTAGAATTTCTGGTGCTGAATAAGCTAAACTACCACAGAAAGTCTCTAGCTTTTGTCCAGGTGAAAACTTATTACTAAAACCAAAATCAGTCAACTTAACGACGCCAAGTTTCTCAAAGAATACAACATTCTCGGGCTTCAAGTCCCTAAATAGGTTTGATAAATCGATCAATATCAAATTTTTATACGAGAAAAAAACAAAAAAAAAAAACACAAATGGCCAATAACTCACCTATGCACCACATGCAATTGATGGCAATACGTAATCGCACGTAAAATTTGCCGAAAATACTTTTTTGCAAGCTCCTCGCTTAGTCCACCGTCATGCTTCATGATATAATCATATAAGTCACCGCCATCGCCCAATTCTAGCACCAAGTAGAGCTTCGTCTGCGTGTCTATCACCTCATATAGCCGCACAACATTGGGATGTTGCACCAATTTCATGCAACTGAAAGCACAATTTATGATATATGTATATTCATATAAATGCCTTTATTAGCTGATGGTTACATACATACTACTTCGACGTGAAGTTGAAACTTACCGTACTTCCTGAAAGAGATGCGCTTTAGATACCTCATCCAGTTTCGTCTTATCGACCACTTTGACGGCTACTTTGGCACCCGTGAACACATGACGTGCTAATGAAAAAGAATTTTCAACATTTCGATTATTAATTCAAGCACGTTCGATTTGTGGGGGAACCCTCTTACCTAGTTTCACGACGGCAAAGTGACCCGAGCCCAGCGTTTCGAGAAGATCATATAAGCCAGCAATTTTGCCATAGCCCCCCGTTGGCGATTCTGTCATTGCTCTAAATTCAACAAAAGACAATAAGATTATTTTTTCATTCATCTTTACGTCGTTTGTATTTACGCAAAGAGAAAAGAAAATTCTTCACTGCACTGACCAGACCAGACCAAAAACCGAAACCAAAACGTTTTATGGACAGACGGTGTACGTTGTATGGAGAGACCAAGGCGGTCGAAAAAAAAGCTCTGATCTAAGCACTCTTTTCACTTTATTTACTTCATTTAATTATTTATTTTATTTCGTAGACCCTAAACGTATCCTGACGAATATTGATTTGCACATTAGGTTCTAATGCACCCACTGAGAAAATTGTTAGAGCCTACATGCATCCACTTTCGACAACTTTTTGCGGCTGGCTTATTATGTTCTTCGGTTAATAGAACACAAAAGGGATCAGAGAAGGTGTAATATCATTTTTCAATGCGTCTTAATAATAACGAAATCAGTGAAGCGCCGACCACAAGAATAACAACATATGTTTATGTAGGATGCAGAGAGAAAAATTAAAACTAAATTTATTGTCAATTTTTAAATTTTAATTTTTTAATTTTTAATTTCTTAATTTTTAATAGTCTAATTTTTATAGAAAAGAAGAATCCTGAAGATGGCTTTCAATGAAAGCCGAAATATTGATAATGACGTTATATATTAAATAAATATATATAACACAAAAATAAAACGAAATTTTAGTTTTATTATATTGACCTAAAGCCCGATTAACAAGGAAAATCAACACGAAATTTCTTTCAATTATTACAAATCAAAAGAAAAAAAAAAGAAAAAGAAAACTCCTACACGAGTTTGAAAATGTCTTTATAGTCATATTATAATTGAAATGACTCAAGATATTGTAAATAAATTATAGAGTCGTTAGATTCGAACTCTTATTTATAATGAAGTTATACCATATTGAAAATGGATATTGGCAGTATTGGATTCTATTAGAGAGTTGAAAGAGTTCAGTTCTTAAGACTTCTTCAACTTTATATAATTAAAAATTTTATACGTTGAAATTTTCGAAATTAGATAAAACTTTAGAAAATGTTATAATCGGGCATGTTTTGATTCCCATTTCCCGAAAATTTCGGGAAAGGGAATTTCGTTCCTCCAATATTTTGAAGAATGTATGGCAATTTTGAAAAAAAATGACATTGTCAAAAACAAAAGAGCGGCTATACGATAAAATTTTCGAATTAAAAAATTTCGAACATATTTAAATTCCCGAGGATTTTATTTCAATTTCCCGGGGAAATAAATTCCCGGGAATCCAATCACACACCTGAATCATTTATTAAGAAAACAAGCAAAGGATGCCAAAATACAGATCGAGACGAAAAAAAACAAAATAAATAATAAAGACTAGAAATCTCAACAGTCATTACCATACCGTATTGTTTTATTTTTTTGGATTTGTTTAATTTGCATCTTTTTAATTTATTTAACTTTAATGTTTTTTTTTTTTTCCTAGTTTTTCATAACAATAACACCAAATTATTTGTAAGTTAGAATCAAAAGTCCATAATTTATAGCTGTGAAAATATTTTATATCTATAATGAAAAGAGAAAATTACGTAAACTATTTGTAGGTATCCCATTGTCAGGTTGTAATAATCTTTATGATCTAATGAATGAGCTAGCTCCAAAGGCGAACGTCAGAGGACCAGTTTGAGACCAGAAAATTTTACCAACTGGGTAACAAATCGCTTGATTGAACTGAGTGGCTAAAAGTAGTTGGTAGCAAAAAAAAAATGTATCGACTATTGGTTTGTATTTACTCACTATGTTAAATCACTAAAGATTGGCCAAGACGAACACTCTGGTCAGTGGATCAGTGGAGCACTGGAAGATTTTTACAAAATGCACACATTACGATGTTCGCACATAGACGATGTGGCGGACGTAAGGAATGCTAGTGTAAGTACAGATTTTAAAAGACCCCCACACTTGCGATACAAAATAGCGGAAAACTGGCACAAAAAAGAGAAGCAAAAACAAAAAAAAAAAAAAAAAAACGATGACAATGGGATTTTGAAATTTTCAACCGATTAATAAATTTTAATGGATTTCGATTGCGAAATAGGACAGCTGCGCTGATTGCAATTTCTCTGGACCAAATCTATGGGTGTGCATGCACCGGAAATGTCTGAACGTTGGTTGCTCGGGCCAGAATGAGGATCATAGGTAAATGAAATAAAAAAAAAAAAAAACCGCTTTCGTTCTTTGAACATGCAAATCCTTATTCGTATAATTGAATTGAATCTATTTAGCACATTGCACTATCAGCGCAACAATGCGCATTGTGTCCATATGAATTTATCATCGAAACGTTTGTGGTGCTTTAAATGCGAGAGAGAGGTTTTCCTTCACGAACGCAGTGCCTCAGTTCAAGTTCAAAATCAGACAATCGATGATGACGAAGAAGAACCGTTAGGTGGTATAACATCATCGCCGACGACGAGCCATGTTAGATGTCTGACGGGACTGGTTGGACTTAACAATATCGCCAATACATGTTATATGAATTCAGCGTTGCAAGCCTTGAGTAACGTACGTCCAATGACGTACTATTTCTTAAATTGTGGCGATCTTGTTAGTCATGCTGTCGAGCAAAGTGTTGCAGCACATCGTACAAAAGCTGGTCTGGCGAAAAAGTATCAGCATTTAATGTATGATATTTGGTTAAATACTGACGAAATGAAAGGTAAGGTATTGAGCGTATTGGAAAAAAATCATTGCATAAATGATAAAATGATAACACAATGATTTTCATTTCATCTCATCATTTTAGATTACATTACACCGCGCGGCGTGCTCTTTGGCATTCGAACTGTACATCCGATGTTTCGTGGCGCTCAGCAGCATGATACACAAGAGTTTTTACGCTGCTTTATGGATCAGCTGCACGAGGAATTGAAAGAACCAGATCCAATAACGAAGCCAAGTTCGCAAAATCATACTGTCATTGAATCGAATATCGATCTCGATGATATAAGTTCGTCATCATCATCATCATCATCGTCGTCGTCACTGAATAGTCGCTGTTCTAGTTCTTTGTCAATATCGGAATACGCAACCTGTGAGAGTGGCCAATCATCGGATGATCAACTAACAAATAGTTCATATATTAAGTCTGTAAAACGTTCAAGCCTGCAATCGGATCGCTCGCACACGATTATAACACATTCCAAATCCACAACGAAGGCGGCGGCAGCTACATCATCATCATCGCCATCACCTTCATCCACAACATCGCCGATGACGGTGAATGGTGCGACACCAACACCATTGGCACGTTCAATTATTAGCGATATATTCGATGGCAAATTGCTATCGTCAGTGCAATGTCTAACGTGTGATCGGATATCGACACGCGAGGAAACCTTCCAGGATCTATCGCTGCCAATACCAAATCGTGATTATTTGAATGTCTTGCATCAAACACACAGTGCCAGCGCGCAGAGCCTCAATTTGATAGATAATGCCGCAAAATATGGTGATGGTTGGCTCTCTTGGCTTTGGAATGCAATGCGTTCATGGTTATGGGGACCTTCGGTTACGCTGCACGATTGTATGGCTAGCTTCTTTAGTGCCGATGAATTAAAAGGTGATAACATGTATAGGTGAGTACAATCGAACGCTTTAATACAATATCTCCTATATATATATTTATACCCGACACACTCTGTGTCGAGGGTATATTGCGTTTGTGTGGTTGTGTGTAACACCCAGAACCAGTCGAGATAGACCATACAAAATATATATAGAAATGATCAGCGTCACCAGGAGATTCGATTTAGACATGTCCGCTGTCTGTCCGTCTGTTTGTATACAGTTTTCTTATCGAAGGAGTTGAGCTATATTGATGAAATTTGATATGCGTACTCACAAGCACATGAGTAAGAACAAGTTCGAGTATGGACCCGATCGGACAATTTTTAGGGGTACCTCCAGTACTAGGGTCTGTTACGAAAATCACAAAAACTGCTCTAAAATCGAAGTTTTTCAAGATATTTTGATGAAATTTGATATTTGATCATATTTAAAGGCCAGTAATATAATTTCCAAAAATTGGAAAAGTGGGCGTGGTTTTCGAAAATTGTCTCCTACACCCGAAATTCAAATGGGACTTGAACGAAATTTGGCACTTATGCTTCCTTTGTAGCCTTAAACATCCTTCCAAAAAATTTCCTTGATCGGTCCATTTTTAAGGGTACCTCCAGTACTAGGGTCTGTCACAAAAATCCCAAAACTGCCTTAAAATCGGACTTTTTTGAAATATTTTGATGAAACTTAAAATTTGAGCATATATTTAAGCCTCCGATTATAGTTCAACAAAAATTGGAAAAGTGGGCGTGGCAAAGGGGCAGTTTTCATAAAGAAATCTATCACAAGTCGGTATATGGGGCCCCTTATGGCCTTAACACCTCTTGATATTAAAAATTATTTGAACATGTGTGTATGTGTCGGGTATTCTATTGTCAGGCTCGCCTGACTATAACACCCTTACTTGTTTTTTTTTTTGATATACCGTTGCAATATTATTAATATTATTATTCTTATTAATATAATTACTGTTATTATTTACTCTAATCGGAGCTTCTTTTTTGGTTTTTAGTTGTGAAAAATGCAATAAACTTCGAACGGGTGTGAAATATTCACAAATTCTCGATCTGCCTGAAGTGCTATGCATACATTTGAAACGCTTTCGTCATGATTTATCGTATAGTTCAAAGATTTCATCTCATGTGCATTTCCCACTCGAAGGATTTGATATGCGGCCTTATCTGCACAAGGATTGTGCATCGAATATTTCGCTTTACAATTTATCATCGGTTATTTGTCATCGTGGCACCGTTTTGGGCGGCCACTACATTTGTATGGCACGGAATGCATTTACGAATCGTTGGTATGAATTCGACGATCATCGCGTTGCGGAAATTTCCGCTGAGACTGTACAAAACTGCCAGGCCTATGTTCTGTTCTATCAGAAGCATAATCCACAAATCGAACACATACGTGCCGAAGCGAATGAGCTTTCACTTTCCAATCCGATTCGAACGGCCGACATACGTTTTTACGTATCACGTAAATGGCTGGTACGTTTCAATACATTCTCAGAGCCGGGACCGATTGATAATTGGTCAATGCTTTGTCCGCACGGTGGGATATTGCAATCAAAAATCGATATACTTCCACGTTTAGCCGTGCCCATATCGCAGGCACTTTGGGACTTCTTATATTGTAAATATGGCGGCGGTCCGGCTGTGAATGTACTCTTTGAATGCGAGATCTGTCAACGTGATGCCGAAGCGCTAGCCCAACGACGTCAATATGAGTTGAATGCATTTACCAAATACAATGCAATCGATTCGTGTGCAATATTTGCTATCTCAATGTCCTGGCTACGCAAATGGCAACAGTTTGTCCGTGGCACAACAAACTTTGAGCCAGGTCCAATTACGAATAACAATATCACAGCATCGAATGAAGCTGTGTCGGCCTCACCTTCGCCGACACTTATAAAAAATGTACGCTCGGGATCTGATTATGCACAATTGAATGCGCCACAATGGCGTTTGCTGCATCAGATCTACGGAGGTGGTCCAGAGATCCTTTTGCATGGATCTCTCGATAATCTCGACGATCATGATGATATGTCTGACTCAATCGTTGATGATGAATCACCACATGAAAATCGAGAGCATCAGAATAGCCATGGAAATCTTTCAAGTCAATCTGATAGTGAGAACACCACCCACATACCCGATTCAAAATTAAGTCATGAAACCCCGAACACACAGACACAACGTCAGGAAATATTGATGGATAATAATAATAGCGGTATTGAAAGCGGCGAAAATTTAACCAATGGCTGGCATACTAGTGAACATTCAAAGGCGACCCGACAAACTAATATGTCTTATCATCTCGGATATAACAAAATTAAACCAAAGGCAAGTGCTTTTCGGAAGCGTAATAAGAAAGCCCGCAACGTTCTGAAGAATGCCGATTTCTTTGGATCGAAAGGTAAGTGAACTTATGTGATTAAAAAAATCGCTTAGTCTTTCACATTCTCGCATTGGTCAATAACTATAAAAATTTATTTGAATATTGTGGTAACATATATATATGTATGTATAATCGTTGTCTCCCTCTACCACTATCTCTATCTCTATCTTTATCTCGCTGTACTTCTCTTTCCTTAATAGGCCATTATAAATTGAGTAGTGTAGCAGAAAGTGCATTAAGCAATGGACTACCGCAACGTTATGAATCGCATTCGATTGAAGACGGTGAGCGTAGCGATTCGGGAGTCAGCGTCAATCAGTCATCGATGGTAATGCCCGGTGAATATGCGGAAAGAAGACATGCACGTAAACATTCAGCCAAAATTCCGATAAGTCGATCAAGCAATAAAGTTAACAAAGCAAAGTCCAAAGAAAATACTGTCACGCTTAAAAAGTTTGTGGCACTCCACGGCTCCAATGAATCTTGCGAAACGGATGTTTGAAAGAATTTCCAGCAATTTTTGCTTTAAAAAAAAAAAACAAAAAAAAAAACAATAAAAGTTGTTTGTGTTTCCAATTGTAACTGCAATTATATTTTTCTTTTTTTAATTTTTCCTTTTTTTTTTTTTTTTTTTTTTTTTGCAATATATTCAATCAATTTTTATTTAATTTTTTCAATTAGATAAATTACATTATCTAACTGTCAATATAGTCCTAAGTGCATTATTTAATCCAACATAATTTTTTTTTTTTTTTTTCTTTTGGGAAATTTGCGAACGCGAAAAATGAAAGCGTCTGAATGTTTGTTTTTTTTTTTTTTTGAAATATTTAAATGGATTGATTTAAATTAAATCCTTCTGTTGGGGTAGAGGCTAGGAATCGTTATGGATATCGTATATATGTATATGTATATACATACATATATATTAAAATTAATATATATTAATTGTTGTAAAAATATAAAATTCTGTTTGGTTTTGGAAAATGAATCAAGATAAGTTATGGCGAATATCACGAGAGTATCAAAGTGATAAGTTTATGCTCTGTGTCAATCATCTACTGACGGCCGAATTCACCGAACTGTTAAATGAATATTTGAATAATTTTAGTAGTTTTTTTTTGTATTTTTTTATTTTGTATTTTTTTTGTATTTTTTGTATTTTTTTTGTATTTTTTTGATTTTTGTATTTTTATTCGACGTTTTGATATTTAATTTAACTATCGGTTAAATGTTGTCGAGCATTAGGTCAAATCTTTCTACTCTATTAAAATTTATTTTTACCCTTGAATATACTAATAATAAAAATTAATTTAACGCATTCTTCACGTTATCAACATTATTATTGTTTATATTCCGAATTAAATTAAAAATTGTATTCATCGTTTTACAGGTTCAACCAATTAATTAATTAACTTAATATTTTTCGAGCTTTACGGTCCAAACATTAATCATATTTAATTATGAAATAGCCTTGGTGCATGTTAAATATGAATTAAATATGAATTAACAATATGATTGGTCTGAAACATCTGCCAAATTCAAATTTATTGCTTTTTGGACATAACGCGTTGAACCCCTCCGCGACAATATCCCATGATTTTCTTTTTCACCAGGTCTTACTTTTCCCGTTCTTTTATTTTCCAAGACACCCTTTTGCCTCTTCACTAAATTAAGTAAAATTTCTATTTCCTCTTCCGAAAAATTCTTTGTTCGCACATTTCCCTCCATGTTCAATTAAAAAAAAAAAACAGCTGATTTCGCAAGTGCTGCCACTTTTCTCATGTGTCAAATTCAAATCTTGGTGAAACTCAAAATAATTAAATTTCAATTTAAATAAAAAATTAAATTAAAATTAATTTTAATTTAAGTTCCGATAAAATTTTTTGGTGAAACCGGCTGTTAATATCCGAAATAACTCGAATTCATTTTTAGTTAATTCACTATGTGGAAACATGCTATTAATGTCTTTTTTTCTGATTACCGAATGTGGAAACGTGCAAAGCTGATGCGATCGTAATTAAATTAAAAATTTAGGAATTTCTTATCTTTTTTTGGCTTTCACCAGTACTTCAATTTTGACAGTTGAAAAAAGTGGCATCGCTTGAAAATATTTGAATATAAAGAAGTGGGCTTGTTGCTTGACCTGGTCAAGAAAAACAAAAAACGTTTTAGAAAATAAGAGCACTGGAAGAGTTATGCATCATCAAAAATCACTTTTTCTCATACAACAACACTGTTGCCAGGGTCACTTTCATCCGAGTCCATTTCGGCTAAAATTGAAAAGCTTTTGACGTAACTTTAGGAGTGAGCTGTTTTCATATCGCACTAACAAATATTAGAATTGTACTTCAGAGTTATTTCAAATATTTGTTAAATATCTGTCAAATCAAATACTGAAACGGAAAAAGTGAAAATTTTATCTAAATATTCATTAAACATAAGGCAAGGTGTATTTAATAAGGGTGATAGCAGTTCTACAACAAATACAACTCGACAAAAACAACAGGGAGGTTTTTGTTGTGCCGAGTACGTCCAAATGTCAAATATGTTGTTGTGAATATAGAAATTTTAATATCAACTAATGGATACAAAAACAAATTTTGAAAAAAATAAAATTTGTGACATTTAAATGGGAAAATAATAAAATAAGAAGAAGACAGATGTGCTACTGCTACCACCTTATTAAATACACCTTGACATAAGGGGATATCTCCAGTTCTGTCAGAAATGAAACAGAAATGAAAAACTTCTGAAAATTTCTGATCCATTTCTGAAGCGTTTTTTTTTTTTTTTTTATATGAAGTTTTTCATTTCTGACAGAGCTGGAGATAGCCCTCTAATGGTGAAGTCGCCCGTTAATAAAATCAAAAATAGTAAGACGAAAAGGTAAGAATGTAGGTTGAAGTGGCTGCCACTTAGGCCGTTAATCGGCCCATTCTGATACCAAGGAGGTTTTCTTGTGTTTGTGTGTGTGTATAAGACGAAAAGGTAAGTCACATTGGAAATTATCAATGTTATTGGTCTTGCAGATTTTTTGCGAGAATCATATTTATGAATGCATTCCGTCAGAATGGATCGTTTACATTCGCTAGAGTGACACAATGTTTTTTTTTATTTTTTTTTTTTTGCAAATATATCGCACCCTTGCTACTAAATCGCACAATTCAAAATTTCACATTTTCGAAAATCATTCAATCTTCTTAAACTAAGGAGAAATAAATTTTTTCTAATTTTATATTACTCTTAATCGAATGCTGCATCAGTCAATACAAGGTTAATTTTGTAGGTGTTGGCTTCTTATAGAAAAATGCAATCGAACTATAAAAAAATCTGATATAAAAAATTTTGAGTTTGCGATTTATTAGCAAGGGTGCGATATATCTTTCTTATGCCGGTAAAATTTCTATACCAATAAAAAAGAGTTCAAAAGCGCTGCTATTTTAAGCCAAAGTATCGGGCATCTGCTCAAATTTTTCTCATAAATAAAAATATTACATAATTTAAAAAGGAAAATTAAGGGAAAACTTTCGAAACTCTCCTGGGCAAACCTAATAAAGAAAAAAAAAAGAAGAAGAAAAAAATGAATTTCAAAATCAAGTAATTACGAGAAACACACACGGCATCGTTGCGTAGCAAACGTCGAAAGATTTCTTTTTCTTTCCACATAGCGCCATGAAATCTATTTTTGGAAAATTTTTCTTTTTCATTTGCCACCTAATTCCGCGATCGCAAAGACGTAAAATAATATCACACAAATTATTATAACTTAAAAAAGAGAGAGAGAGAGAGAGAGAGAGAGAAAAAAAATAACAAAACTTCCCTCTCGATTAGGATTAGAACAAAATTAAAAAGGGAAATTAATAAAAAAAAAAAAAATAAATAGAAATAAAAAAATATGTCCTGCGTTATATGTGCAAAGCCATCGGAGAATAGTTGCTCCAATTGTAAGCAATCGTTCTATTGTTCGGTGGAGCATCAGAAACAAGATTGGAAGGATCACAAAACGAATTGTTTTCCCTTTAAGGTAAGTTTTATTTTAAGGCTTTCATGAATTTTCGAAAGAGTTTCATTTTGTCGCCGAAAGCGAGAGGCTATATGTATATGCGGTCTCGCGTGAACTTAACCTCAATAACGAAGTGATTTTTTTTTTTTTTTGACTTCTTTCGTTTTTTTTTTTCTTTTCTTTTCTTTTGCCTCTCTTAGATCGAAGAAAGCGAGGACCTTGGACGTTTCTTGGTGGCGGCTCGAAATATAAAAACCCATGAGATCATCTTAAAAGAAGAGCCCATAATATGTGTGCCCTCACAAATAACGGGCCCTGTGTGCTTGGGATGCCTGAACGAAATCGATCCGAAAGATCATATAGTTTGTGAGAAGTGCAGCTGGCCATTGTGCAGTGTGGAATGCAAAGATCAGCCCGAACATGCGGCGGAATGTGAGCTAACGGTTAAAAGAGGGCGCAAGGTAACTGAGCATTTTTTTTTAGCTATTATTAATTTTTTTTTTTCTTATTTTTAAGTATATGGCTCTGGGATAGCGTAGGGGATGCGTGCTATGCTCTTGATCCCAGGGTCCGAGGTTCGATTCCCGGCAAAGGCGAAACGGAGTGTAATGTTCCAAGCCTAGCACTGGTTTTTCAAAAATCGCATGTTAGGGGCACACTACATAAAAAGACAATACACTCACACAAACACAAAAAAACACCCCCGTGGTATCACAATGGGCCGATTAACGGCCTAAGTGGCAGCCACTTCAACCTACCTACCTATTTTTAAGTATTTTTTATTATTATTTTTTATTAATTTTTTCTACTTTTTTATTACTTATTATTTTTTTATTATTATAATTTTTTCAATTATATTTTTTTTATTATTTTTTAAAATTATTTATTTTTAAAATTTTTATTTTATTTACATAATTTTTTTTACTATTCTATTTATTATTATTTTTTTGTGAATGATCTTTAAATTACGGGAGGAAAAAACGAAAACTGAATTTTTCCCAAAATTTTTTAGGTGAACATCCAAGATTTTACTGTACCTCATCCACTTTATCGCTGTTTGGGCACAGTCCGTTGCCTGTTATTGGAAACAAACGATAAAGATAAATGGGATAAATTTCAAAAGCTAGAATCACTAGAAGATCAGCGACGAGGATCATTGCAATGGAAAACCGATTTGGAAAGCATTGGTCGATTTATACCAAAGTAAGCGAAGCTAAACATAAAACCTATCAATATCGATCGGTGATCTATGAGTGACTTTCAGATTTATATACATATATATTCATATTCAATGATTTAATTTATGTATACAGTAGAGTACGGATAAATGCAACACGTTTTTTGCTCGAATTCTTGTGCACTTATGCGATCTTTGCATTAATCCGTGCATATTTTCATGAGGACTCAAAAAAAGGCATCAAAGCACCTTGCATTTATGGGATTTTTGCATTTATTCGTGTTGCATTTATCCGTAGTTCACTGTATATTTATATATATTTTTTTCATTCATAGATTCTTCGAGACCGATGAATTCAGTGAGGAGAAAATTATGCGGACTATCGGAATTTTGCAGGTGAATGGTCATGAGGTGCCAACGACCGAGCCGACACATGTTTCTGTTTACAATAAAGCATCGTATTTAGAGCACTCGTGTGTTCCGAATCTGGCGAAAAGCTTTACAAAGAATTGTGAGATACTGCTTTGGGCACCGAAGCCCATACAAAAGGGAACACATCTGAGCATTTGCTATAGCGATGTAATTTGGGGTACTGCGGATCGCCAGCGGCATCTTATGCATACGAAACTGTTTAAGTGCAATTGCAAGCGTTGTCTGGACCCCGCAGAGCTGGGCACATTCTATAGCGCATTGAGATGCGATAAGAAGGATTGTGAGGGTCGTCTGCTGCCGGCTAGCCTGGACGAATGGAACGAAAAGTGGCTGTAAGATCATTTTGACAAGCGAATATTAAGAAAGAAACAATGAGAAACTTAATTCTTTTTTTTTTTTTTTTTTTTTGTTTGAATAGATGCAATGAGTGCAAAGGAAGTGTAGAGAAGTTATACGTTGATGACGTATTAAATAGAGCGTCAAAGGACCTGCAAGCAATGGAACGAAATGAAGAGAATATTATTAAGTGAGTGAGAAATGAAATCGATCGATATTCTATTTGGCGTTTATTCCCAAAGTTACACTTCATCGAAGTCTTACTGTGATTTCTATGAAAATGGGAAAACCATTTCGTATGTATGTATGTATATCATGGTCCGATAAGAAAGTATTCCGTTAATTTTTTGTTTTTATGCAATCTGATCACACAGAAAAACATAGAATTCCACAAAAATGCTCAATATTATTAGAGCTTTTGCCGGTATCTTTATTGATAAATTTTATTCGAAACACTTAAGCACAGTGGGATGAGATCATACATTTTATAAGTAAAAAAAAAAGTTTTTTTTTTTTAATTGGACAGAGAGGGATTCAAATTCCAAAAATTTGAGTTTTTTTTTATATCGTAGTAAATGGCTCTATTAATCCTTTACTGCATGATATACCTATTAAATAGGTTTAAATTTTTTCGCAGTAAATGGCTCAGCATGATATATTTAATAAGTTTTAATTTATTTCGTAGTTAATGGTTTTATTAACCCTTCACTGCAACATATATTAAATAAGTAGAAAAATATTTTTTTTCGCCAAAAATGGTTTTATTAACCCTTTAAGCGGAATAAAATTTTTTTCGCACAAAAATGTTTTATTAACCCTTTACTGCAAGATATATCAAATAAGTAAAAAAAAATGTCTTCCGCAACAAATGGATTTATTAACCCTTTACTGCATGATATTCAAAAATTTCAAAAGTAATTATATATCGTGTACTATTGAATACTACTTACATATATGTATGTATGTTTCCGTTTTTGTTTTGTTTTTTTTCTTGACTTAAAAATGTATGCGTTCGTATGCCTTAAAGGGGTTAAATAATAAAAAGAATTCTTAAATTCATGAAAGGTGTTAATTTTCCAACAATGAAATAAATTGCAGAAATGTTTATATTTTTTCCAGATTTATAAAGCACTACGGAAAATGGCTAACCCAATGCCATTATCACATGTGTGAGGTGAAAATTCAATTAGTACAAATGATCGGGAAGGTGAGGAGGCATTTAATCAAAGCTTGCAAATTTTTTTTTATCATTTATGATATAATTTTCTTATAGAATCCTAAGGAGCTCATGATCCTTCCGAATGAAATTCTTGCTCTGAAAGTTCAATACGGTCGTGAACTAGTCGAGTTATATGAAAAATTGGCTCCAAGTTCGTTGAAAGTTTTATTTGAAATCAATTAAAAAAAAATTTGTTTAATATTTTTTTTATTTTTTTTTATTCGATTCTTTAGGTGAAGTACGCCTGATCGGTCCACTGTGCTTTGAGCTACACTCGGGCTTAGCCGAAACAGCGCGCCGCATATCACTTCAGACGGGCCTTTCGCCCAAGGAAATGCTCGAGGAGTCGTTAATGTTCGTCGAGAAATGCGTCGATTATTTGCAACATGAATCGGATCTGTTCATCGAAGGGCAAATAAACAAGCAGGCGAAAATCAACAGAGACGCCTTGAAAATGGTCTTAAGAATGTAGGCTTCCGATACAGTAAGCATTCGATATAAGCAACCATGACACACAAAAATTTCTTTCTACTGTAGCAAAATTTGCATTAGCATTATTTTCTATGTTAATATATACCACATTCTTCCGTAAAAATGGAGGAGAAAGTGCGAGAGAGTACGTACTGCTTTTTGTTTTTAATTGCTACTTACTAGCAAAAAGGTAATTTTACTGATCGAAAATGTCACCTGTCTGTCAGACAGGCGGCAGCAAGAAACAACAGTTTTTTTTTCTGATTATACAAACTTCATGGTTATTTATTCCCATTAAAAAAACCATGCACAGCCTCATTGCAACCACTTGCCCCGAAACTCCATAAAAATCCTCAACCCGCAAATCATATATAACTATATAGTGGTATTCAAGCAACAGTGCAATTCGAGGTGTGCAATATTTGCACTGCTTTTTTTGTACGCAATTTGACAAGTGCAAATATTGCACACTGCGATTGCACTGTTGCTTGAATACCACTTATATGTCACTCAGGAGCCGTTTCTATTTTGGCTCTTTTCAACACGGTCTTGGGTACCCACCACGGTCTTGGGTACCCACCAAAATGAGCATTTTTCACTTAGGTACTCACCAAAAGTATTTCTCTCGCTCTTTTTGTGCCTGCCGAGTAACATCTCTTTCTAACTGGCGCGAAACGTCCCGCCCAAATTCTATGAGAGTGACATATATAGTAATATATGCCGCAAAGTATCGTAAGTACCTTCACTGTCAACACTCGACGCTTCATGTGTCAAATACAGCAACAACGATAAGATCTCAGCTCTTAAAAAGTGTACATAAGCTTAAAAGGCGTGACCATATTTTACTATAGATGGCACTTGGCAAAAAACGTGTGTGTTGAATTGAATTAGGGCCCCCTGTACAAGCATTCTTATGGAAAAATCAAAAACGTAGCACGCCCCCTGAAAATTCCGGTTCCGGTCTAACAAATATTTTATAATCTTGTAACATGAACTAAAATTTCTGTTAAAAATCAGCTATATATAAGTGTTAATCAATGGTTTTTCATAAGAACTCATTTAATTTTTCAGCAAAATATGTTATTTTTATAAAATCCAAAAAAAATTAGATAAAATTTTGCTCATATTATTGAGGAACGATAAAGCAGAGTACTCATGCGTCGAATATGACCGATTCTCAAAAAGTTTGAATTCCACCACTTCTGTGGTTGATATGAAATATTCAGTGATATCATAACTAAAATTTCTCGATACATAATTAGTGGCTCAAGTACTTATTACATATCATGATAAATAGAATGCATAAACTATATATTTTTGGATCTCTTCTGAATGAAAAGGGTACAGAATTGCATAAACTATCATAAAAAAAACTTAAAAAGTTTTACATTAAAAAGAAAACATAAAAAAATGTACACGCAAGTATGTTTAATTACAAAATTGAGTGAATACTCCAAAAATTATAGCATCACTAGTTCACCACGGAATTCGGTTGTTGTTGTTGTAAGTGTCCTCTATAGTACTATATGGGCGTGACTTTTGATTGTTGGAAGCCATGATACAAGAAAATAAGATAGCGCCACTTCGGCCCGATGATGTCACAAATACAAAAAATGAGAGCTTCGTTGTTGTTGTTTTGCATGCTAAGCCCAACGTCACAACTATACTTTAGCATGGGAAACAAAAACAATAATGCGAATGCTACAAAATAGCGGTACCCGAAGTGGCGCTATCTTGCTCTCTTTGTTTCATGGTTGGAAGCCTGAAATTAACTAAATCCATAGATCGCAACGAAATAGAATTCGATACGCCGGGTGTGATTTTTACGTAACAGATGTTGATATACCTCTGGCTATTCTGAAAAATTTGCTAATCGGCAATGGGAATGATTTAACTGACAACGAAGCAGCGGAATACTCGGCTGGTAAGAACGAGAGAAGTGTCCTTTTTTTTTTTTTTAAATAGAAGAGGTCATATGGGCATTTCCTGAAAAAATAACGTTTTTATCGCGTCCGTATACATCTGATTGCCTGTTTGATATGCATAGAAATTTTGAAAAATATTGAAGTCCGCATGAGCTGTACGAGAGTATTAAGAAAAAAAATCACTCTTTACCGCGATCTTGTATTCGAGACCTTAAATTACCTTGTTGAAATGACCATATGGCAGAAGTGAGCAGAATCGGAATTGATAATGTGATCGGTTCCTTGGACGCCGAGATTGAATGGGCAGAGGAATATAATCATACAAGCAATGAGACCTGGTTTTTGGCAACGATTCAGAGAAAAACTGCTTATATTTACTATATCTATTTTATTCATGATACAAGAAAACAAGATAGCGCCACTTGAGAGAGGAAACGTCACAAACTGAAAATCGCGATTCGTTGTTGTTGTTTCCCATGTTAAACCGGTTTTTTAATTTTTTGAATAGCATGGGAAACAACAACAATTTCTCACTCAGTGACGTCACAAACACAATTTTCGGCGATACTGAAGTGGCGCTATCTTGTTTTCTTGTATCATGTATTTTATTATATTAAATATATTTATTTATTTACATGTATACTCCTTGTTTCTATTTTTCTATACTAGCAACTTTTCCTACACAGGTCCGATTTAGACTAGGCAATTCCGATCGAAGAGTTACCCACATTTTTCGGGGAGTGGAATCGAGCACGCTCAAGCAATGTAGAGCTGGAGAATTATCGGCTTTTGCGACCATCGATAATCTCGATAGTTGATAGTCTGAACCATCGATAGTGTATCGATAGTAACATACTATCGGAAGATATATTTTACAGTTTAAATTAATTTGGTAGGCAAATTGCTCGTTGCACATATTGCCAGTCCTTTGAATCAAGCATGTCTTAGCTGCTTAATATTTAAATGTCCACCATTTTAAAGTTATGAATTTTAAAATGCATGGTGGTCATATAAAAAAACCTTAAAATTTAATAAAATATTGTACAAAAGTATCCTTCCTCAATTTATATCATGTGGTAATATACCGGGAGGCGAATTTTAAAGCCTTTCTTACTCAATTTTCAGGAATCTATCCATACTTTATAGCCATCGCGTACGGAGTTGGGCATGGCGCCTATAATTCTCATTTGGTTTGTACAATGGGGCACATAAGACCCGAAGAATTTCTTATGAATTTTAAATATTGAACTTCTCTGGCCAATGGGTTGGAGTTGTTGCCGACCTTTGACCTTAAAGCTGCAAACAGGTTTTCGATACAATTCTGATTAAAACGGCCTGGCATAGAGAAAGTGATCTCAGGCAATTCCAAGAGCTCTATGGACAAGGCTATAACAGCTTGCAGTTCATTTTTGAATCCTGAGATGCATCGCAATGAGGGCGAATTAATTGGTTGTGCTCCGCAATGAACGTGATTGTTCATGTTCCCCTAAGACCTCTATTTCAAAAACATATAAATAGACTTTAGGTCAGCTCTGGGGAGGTCATTGAAGTGAATGATTGGAAAGCTATAAAGGGAATTTATATTTCTTTGGGAAGGAAGAAGAAGGGAAGAAGAAGAAGGGGAGGAAGAAGAAGAGGAAGAAGAAGATGAAGAAGGCGAAGAAGACGAAGAAGTCGAAAAAGACGGAGAAGAAGAAGGAAGAGAAGGAGAAGGGAAAGAGAAGGAGAAGAAGAAGGAGAAGAGAAGGAGAAGAAGAAGAAGAAGAGAAGGAAGAAGAGAAAGAAGGAGAAGAGGGAGAACAAGACGAAGAGGGAGAACAAGAAGAAGAGTGAGAACAAGATGAAGAGGGAGAAGAAGAAAAGGGAAAACAAGAAGAAGGGGAGGAAGAAGAAGATGAGGAGGACGAAGAAGAACCAGAGGAGGAAGAAGAAGAGGAGGAAGAAGAAGTAGAGGAGGAAGAAGAAGAAGAGGAGGAAGAAGAAGAAGAGGAGGAAGAAGAAGAAGAGGAGGAAGAAGAAGAAGAGGAGAAGAAGAAGAAGAGGAGGAAGAAGAAGAAGAGGAGAAGAAGAAGAAGAGGAGGAAGAAGAAGAGGAGGAAGAAGAAGAAGAGGAAGAAAAGAAGAGGAGGAAGAAGAAGAGAGAGGAAGAAGAAGAGGATGAAGAAGAAGACGGAAGAAAGAAGAAGAAGACGAAGAAGAAGACGAAGAAGAAGAAGACGAAGAAGAAGACAAAGAAGAAGACAAAGAAGACGAAGAAGACAAAGAAGACAAAGAAGAAGACAGAAGAAGACGAAGAAGACGAAGAAGAAGACGAAGAAGAAGAGGAAGAAGACGAAGAAGCAGACAAAGAAGAAGACGAAGAAGCAGACGAAGAAGAAGACGAAGAAGAAGACGAAGAATTAAGACGAAGAAGAAGAAGACGAAAAAGAAGACGAAGAAAGAAGAAGACGAAGAAAGAAGAAGACGAAGAAAGAAGAAGACGAAGAAAGAAGAAGACGAAGAAAGAAGAAGACGAAGAAAGAAGAAGACGAAGAAAGAAGAAGACGAAGAAAGAAGAAGACGAAGAAAGAAGAAGACGAAGAAAGAAGAAGACGAAGAAAGAAGAAGACGAAGAAAGAAGAAGACGAAGAAAGAAGAAGACGAAGAAGGAAGAAGACGAAGAAGGAAGAAGACGAAGAAGGAAGAAGACGAAGAAGACGAAGAAGAAGAAGACGAAGAAAGAAGAAGAAAGAAGAAGACGAAGAAGACGGCGAAGAAAGATGAAAAAAGGAAAAAGACGAAGAAGAAGACGAAGAGGGAGAAGGATAAGAAGAGGAAAAAGGAGAATTGAGCGTTCGCTACAAGCTGTTTTTGAATATGTGGCAGCACAAATAGATATCAGCTAAAAGTATGTAATTTTATCTGGTTTGCAGAAAAAGTAGAATGCTTTAGGTTATATGTTGAAATTTTTACAGACGTTTGGAAAGTTAACCTTAGACTGTCACACCCGTTACCGATAAACTACAAAAAGTTAAATTATCTTTTAGCAAAAGAATTTAACAAAGTGTTAACCTGCAGATAGTAAGAAGGTAATTCCGTTTAATAATAAAGCGAAACCTAGTTGGAGTATGTGTGACAGAGATGGAATTTTTAACATTTAAAACGATGTCACACCCGTTACTTATTTATTTTCTTGTGTTATATTTTTGGGCCAATTTACCTTACAGTTCATTTATAGTAAATTATAAATAATAAATTTTAAATAATAAACAACATATAATGAATAAATAATTAATAGTTATAAATTATAAATAATAAATAATAAATAATAAATAATAAATAATAAAAATAAATAATAATAATAAATCAATAAAAAAATATAAATATAAAAATAAAAAAAAAATTAATAATATAATAAAAATTTAGTAATAGAGCCTTAATGGATATAAGTAGTAATTATATTTATATAAATTATTAATTATATAATTTATTATTAGTAATGTTTCATTTCAATTCAACTTATTCTCAAGGCAATTTATAGCAAAAAAGTTACCCAATAATCGGGAGTGAAGACACCTAGCAAGAACTGGATTACGGATGCACAATACTTATTTGATAAAACCATTCAATTTATAAACAATACGTATATTTACAGTTAATATTGGAATTTCCTTAATTATTAAATGCACCATTTTAAAGTTATGAATTTTAAAATGCATGGTGGTCTATAAAAAAACCTTAAAATTTAATAAAATATTGTACAAAAGTATCCTTCCTCAATTTATATCATGTGTAATATACCGGGAGGCGAATTTTAAAGCCTTTCTTACTCAATTTTCAGGAATCTATCCATACTTTAAAGCCATCGCGTACGGAGTTGGGCATGGCGCCTATAATTCTCATTTGGTTTGTACAATGGGGCACATAAGACCCGAAGAATTTCTTATGAATTTTAAATCCGCAATGATGACGTCCATCTCTTCTTATAAGAAAACACTATAAAACTAAATAAGGGTATTACAAGGGAAATTTTAAACGTCGGAAAATCGCAAATTGCAAATCGTAAATTTTTGTTTTTCACAATTTCTGTCCACTATTCTTCGACATCAATCTTGCTTGAAAATTAATTCTCTGGCCAATGGGTTGGGTTGTTGCCGACCTTTGACCTGCAACAGGTTTTGATAAATTCTGATTAAAACGCCTAACAAGAGAAAGTGATCCAGGCAATTCCAAGGCTTATGGACAAGGCTATAACAGCTTGCAGTTCATTTTTGAATCCTGAGATGCATCGCAAGAGGGCGCATTAATTGGGTTGAGCTCCGCAATGAATGATTTTTCATGTTCCCTAGACCTCTTTTCAAAAACATATAAATAGACTTTAGGTCAGCTCTGGGGAGGTTTAGGTAATGAGGAAATATAAAGGGAAAGGGAAGGAAAAAAAAAATAAGGGAAAAAGAAGGAGGAAAAAGGAAACGAAAGAAAAGTCCGAAAAAGAACCCGGAAGGATAAGGAAAGGAGAAGAAAGAGAAGAAAGAGAAAAAGGGAAGGAGGAAGGGGCTGGAGAGACCCAAAACGGAAGGATAAGAAAAAAAGAGGAAGAAGCTTAGAAGAAAAGAAGGAACGAAGGAAGAAAAGAAGAAGAAAGAAGAAGAAGAAGGGAGAACAAGAAGAAGAAGGGAGAACAAAAAGGTGGAAGGAACAAGATGAAGAGAGGAAGAAGAAGAAAAGAAGAAACACAAAAAAGAGGGAGAAGAAAGGGAAGAAGAGGAAGGAAGAAGAAAGAAGAAGAGAAGGAAGAAGAAAGAGGGAAGGAAAGAAGAAGGAAGGAGAAAGAGAGAAGAAGAGGAAGGAAGAAGAAGAAGAAGGAGAGAAGAAGGAAGAAGAGGGAAGGAAAAGAAGAAGGAGAAGAAGAAAGAAGAAGAAGGAGAAGAAGAAGGGAAGGAGAAGAAGAAGAAGGAGGAAGAAGAGAAGAAGAGGAAGGAAGAAAAGAAGGAGGAAGGAAGACAGAAGGAAAGGCGAGAAAGAAGAGGGGAAGGAAGAAGAAGAAGAAGAGGGGAGAAAAGAAGAAGAGGGAGGAGAAGAAGAAGAAGAGGAGGAAGAAGAAGAAGAGGAGAAGAAGAAGAAGGAGGAAGGAAGAAAGAAGAAGAGAAGGAAAGAAGAAGACAGAAGAGAGGAAACGAAGAAGAGGGAGAAAAGAAAGAGGAGGAAAAGAAGAAGGGAGAAGAAGAATGAAAGAAGAAGAAGAACAGAGAAGAAGAAGAAGAAAGAAGAAGAAGGAAGAAGAAGAAGGAAGAAGAAGAAGAGGAAAAGAAGAAGAGGAAAGAAGAAAAAGGGAAGAAAGAAGAAGGAAAAGAAGAAGAAGGAAGAAGAAGAGAGAAAAGAAGAAGAAGAACGAAGAAGACGAAAAGAAGACGAAGAAGAAGAAGAGAGAAAAGAGAAGAAGAAGACGAAGAAAAGAGAGAAGAAGAAGACAAAGAAGAAGACGAAGAAAAGACGAAAAGAAGACGAAGAAGAAGAGACGAAAAGAAGACGAAGAAAAAGAAGAAGAGACGAAGAAAGAAAGAAGAGAATAAAGAAGAAGACGAAGAAGGAAGAAGACGAAGAAGGAAGAAGACGAAGAAAGAAGAAGACGAAGAAAGAAGAGACGAAGAAAGAAAGAAGACGAAGAAAGAAGAAGACGAAGAAAGAAGAAGACGAAGAAGACGGCGAAGAAAGAAGAGAAAAAGAAAAAGACGAAGAGTCGAAGAGGGAGAAGGATAAGAAGAGGAAAAAGGAGAAGAAGAAGAAGTAGGAGAAGAAGGAAAAGAGAAGGTGATGAAGAAGGAAAGAAGATGAGTACGGAAAAAGAGGTGGCAAAAAAGAAAGGTGAGAACTGACTGAAGCAAAGAATGGAGACAAGAAGAATAGGGAGACAAGAAGATGAGGGAGAACAAAAATGGGAGTAAAATTAAGAAGGACGAGGAAAAAGAAAAGCAAGTGAAAAATTGGAAAGAAAAGAAGAAAAGTAAGAAAAGGGAAAAGTTTTTTAAGAAAAAATAATTTCCTGAAAGAAAGCTCTACAGTAACATGAAAGTTTCAAGGCATAGAACTTTTTTATCAAATTATAATTTTATGTTGGTGATTCGATGCTTTTGTAAAAGATTTACTACGATTTAGGATCATTTCAGTTTTAAAGCAAAATATTCACGATTAAGTGAGGAAAGAAATAATCGATGTAAGGATATACTGTAGGCTTACGCGTTCATAAATCGATAGTCGTTTAAATTAACGTATTTTAATATTTAAAGTTTCAATAATCGATGTTTTTTAATCGAAAATTTTTTTGTATAGTTCTTTGTAATAAATTGATTTTTAGAATTAATAAATCGATTTTTTAGATAAGAAGCTAATGAAAAAATTTCTTAATGAATATAGATATTTTTATCGAATGTTTCAAATCATATACCTTTTTCAAATTGGATAACGTTTTCAAAAGCATTTTGGTATATAAACGTTTCATTTTAAAATATAAATAATCATTTACTAAAAAAGTTTCAATTACGATAATTTTATTTATTCAAAATGATTTTTTAACAAATTTTAAGATAATAATTAAAATAAATAGATGAACTTTCTTTTAATTTAAATTTTTTGAATTTGACATTTGAATTCGTCACTTAACTAATTAGGGCACTTTTTAGATAATTTTTTTTTACATTTCAGAAAAGCAATACTTGTACAATCGTGTTTGATCCCGGCAATTCTTTCCACAGGAAATAAATAAATCGGAAATTTAAAATGTTCTTAAATAACTTTTTAATAAAATTTATGATGCCTTTGATTTTGATCACTTTTTCAAAATTGCCATATCTCAAACATTGGAGGAAAATTTCTTTTTTTTTTTTCAGAAGAAGCTAAAAAATTCTACCCGAATATCCGGGTTCCTGGTCATTGATTGGTCGAAATTCGAGAAAAAAAATTTGCTTAACATGAAATGACGTGAAATATGAACGAGAATATTTCGTTTTACTGCAACGTATTGTGTGATTGTGTGTACTCAGTCCACAAGGATGTACTTTGGGGGTTCCATTAAATACTACAACGGTTCAACAAACAAAAATTATAAGAATAAAAATTTAAGTATGGACTCAAAGGATGCAGTATTTATTGATTTTACTTGCCCTGTTGTGACGTGAGAGAATTTTTTTTAAAAATATTCCATCTATATGGCTTAAACAGTTCCCTCTAAGCGAACTCCTCTGTTATGCGTACATATTGTTCGGTCCCGTAGGTGTCCGCTTAACAGAGCTCTATTCTAAACTGTAGTCTAACTAGTCAACTGCCACAATTTTTTCTGGACGACCCTTGACGACCACACAAAACAAAGGCCTCCAGCGCGTTTGCGTGCTATCGGCAACATTCGGTAATACTGCTACAGAAGATAACTTTTTAAAGGGTTTTAAAGGGTCTGTTACTTTATTTCAAAATTTTCATTCTTTACATAAGCTAAGATAAGATATTCCTCGTCCACTTCAGGATCTCTCTGAGTATGCGAATTTCTTTCTTTTACTTTACGACACAATATTAATTGGCCCGATAATCGGCAGAAAAGCTTATTATCGAAAGAAATTAGCAGTGCCGTAGCAATTCTGTTTTGCGTGAGGGGAAAAAATTATTTTTCCAATTTGCGTGGGGGGGGGAAATTATTTTTTCAATTTTATTCATGGGCAAAAACAAAAATGCGTGGGGGGCAAAGTCCCCTCTTGCCCATTTGGTTGCTACGGCACTGGAAATTAGTGAGAGGAAACATAAAAAAAAGAAAAGTAAATTCAATTTTTTATGCAAAATAGTTTTTGACTTCGGGAAATTTTTTTTTTTAATACTTAGTTTTTACCCCCGCCCCCCTGCATGTCTGAGCTGTAATGGCGTTTTTTCTGTACCAACAGCGATTGCTAATTGGAGAGGGTATTGGTTCCCAAAAGCTTAGATAACTTATCAGTTGTTACCGAGCCTTATAATCGGCCAAAGTAGTGAGTTATACACAAATATATCGTGTGTGTGTGTTGTGTGTGTGTGTGTGTGTGTGTGTTTATAAAAATATTGCCTTAGCAAACAGAAATTTATATAAATTTTTAAACAAGGAGTTGTCTGCAGTTTAGTTTTGATTAAATCGTTGCCGAGGTCAAAGCCAGAATAACTGCCCGGTGGTTCTGCGTCAATGGAATTTTGAATATTGAGGACGAAATAAAAAAAAAAAATAATTAAAAGTAAAATTAAAAAAAAAAATAATAATAATAAATTGATGACATGACGGCGGCGGTAACGAACGGTGACATCGGTGAAAAGGAGGAAAGGTCCTACTACAAAAGCAATTTGATGTTAGGCGGTTCTGCTCTCGAAGATGATAAAATCAAACGGAAATTGTAAGTCGCTTCCGGTTGAAGGCATCAATTGCCCTCCATTTTTTTTTCTTTTGTTATTAAGTGCAATCTCAAAATCCATGTGAAGCAAATTTTATTTGTGCTCGAAGCAAAAGTTTTTTTTTTTTTTTTTTTTTTTGTATGCATATGAACATATGTGTATGTATACCGGTGGTATTGATTTATCAAACGTGCGTCATACCTTTAATATTGTTATTGTTGTTGTTGTTGTTGTTGTTGTTGTTGTTGGATATTCGATGCCTTTAAATTTTTCGGTGTATTCAAACAAAAAACTTTAAAAAAAAAAAAGAAAGCTTAAGAGCTCTATAAAAACAATATCATTTATGGAAAGCACTTACCAAGCGAACATGACTCGGCTGTTTCGTCGTTGGGTTACTTATTGAATTTTTATTGGACTGCCGATAAGAACATACCAATGACAAATAAATTGATAAGAGAGAACACGCTTAATGATCGTAATAAATATTATAGTAATACACAATTTACAATTATTCAAATAATGAATTTGTTACCATGCAGGACTGAGCTTAACTGAAAACTGGCCTTCCGATGCGCCTCTCATAATCCTGCATGTATTCAACAGGTTGACGTTAACACGATTCGATGAATGTGAGTGTGAATGCGAAGAATGTGAATGTAAGTGTGATGGAACGCCATAACCCAGCCGGAAATTTTCTCATAAACGATCAATTCATTAATTTTTTTCACCAAGGATATCAAGGAGAAATTTTGAATACTTCTCAATTGCCATCGAGAGCAGGTGATTTTTATCGCAATTTCAATGGCATTGTCATCGATAGAGGTATCGACACGATGGAATAGATCTACTCTAAATTCGATTGTCAATTCGTGACATGTTCCCTTATGACGGCCAATGCCGCTTGTGTGTAAATTTCATTAGAAAGTTGGGTGTATAATCAGGAGGAGTCGCGGCTCTAATGTCATGCTGAAATCATTGATTGTTTCGCCGTTTGACGTTTCCGGCTGCGAACAGTTGCAATCCCGGCGGGAAATTATCTCCTGCATGACAAAGTCATCAGTGATATCATCGATGACATTGTAAATATACAAATATTTCGGTGACATGACACCTTGGGAGACATGTCAACGTAGAGGGGTGCTGTCCATGTGCTTGAATCTCATTCGCTACTGAAATTTAAATAAGGTTTTTTAGCGTTAGCATGAAGTGGCATATGCGCAATGCGCCGATAGTGTGAATGTATCATGCACGAAAAATTTTCGTCTCTGATGCTGACAAGTGTGAACGCCGTTAACGAATTTTTGTCGCAATATTAGGTCTGTTCGCGTACTGCACGAAACTGCCCAAAACTGCCAAATTTTCATACAGCTTTCAAAAAATTGGACACAGTTTTGGGCAGTACGCGAACAGACCTAATATTGCGACAAAATTCGTTAACGGCCTGTTCGCGTACTGCACGAAACTGCCCAAAACTGCCAAATTTTCATACAGCTTTCAAAAAATTGGACACAGTTTTGGGCAGTACGCGAACAGACCTAATATTGCGACAAAATTCGTTAACGGCCTGTTCGCGTACTGCACGAAACTGCCCAAAACTGCCAAATTTTCATACAGCTTTCAAAAAATTGGACACAGTTTTGGGCAGTACGCGAACAGACCTAATATTGCGACAAAATTCGTTAACGGCCTGTTCGCGTACTGCACGAAACTGCCCAAAACTGCCAAATTTTCATACAGCTTTCAAAAAATTGGACACAGTTTTGGGCAGTACGCGAACAGACCTAATATTGCGACAAAATTCGTTAACGGCCTGTTCGCGTACTGCACGAAACTGCCCAAAACTGCCAAATTTTCATACAGCTTTCAAAAAATTGGACACAGTTTTGGGCAGTACGCGAACAGACCTAATATTGCGACAAAATTCGTTAACGGCCTGTTCGCGTACTGCACGAAACTGCCCAAAACTGCCAAATTTTCATACAGCTTTCAAAAAATTGGACACAGTTTTGGGCAGTACGCGAACAGACCTTTTATTGTTCACCGATTTTTTTTTTTTGTCAATATGCGACGATAATTGAAGCCCTCAACAGTGATTTGCGCCGATAGTGCGATCCTTACTTTAAAAATATGTTTTCCAACGTCAGCTGACTTTGACATTTCTGAGATATTAATACTGTTGTAGTACCACCAGTGCGGTCACCTATATTAACACACCTTGGCTTTGAAGGATATTGCATAATTTGACATTTTCTGCAACTAAATCGAGTCATGCCTGGTTTCCAATAGCAAAGGCAGGCAAATAATCAGCATATGTATATGTTGGAAATCACGAATTCGAAGGAGTTTAGTTAAAAAAAAAATAGACCAACTGGTACAAATGGGACAATTGACCATTAATTGATCTTAGAAGAACTTCCCGTGGAGCAGTTAAATGTGGGAGTATTTTTTTTTTTTTTTTTTTTTGGCAATGACAGCTCGATGTTAAAACAAAATAGTTGGGCAATTTTGACGGGAGCTGTCTTGGTATTTTGTGTCACTAGTCGGAGAGTAGTTGAAGAGTCGTAGAAGTTACTGCAGGGATGTACTTATTAATATATACAACATACTCGTAGATGAACGCAGTAAGGACTTGTTCTTCCCTTTATTTGTCCTTTTTTTTGTTTCAATATTTACCAAGGTGTATTTATATATATACACCTTGAATATTTACTTGGAATTTTCAAGGTTTTTCGATAAAATCAAAGTTGCCGAGGCAAATTTCGTGTGGTTAAATTTTTGACGTTGACATTTTCGATTTTACAAAAAGGAAATACAAACATTTTCGCTTGGAGCTTTTGTAGTTGAAGTTAAGGAAATTCGATTTGAACTTTCGCATGACGAATTAATTAACGCAAAACGTTCGAAATGAGTAGCAATACAACAATTGTAATGTATGTATGTATGTTTATGTTAAATCCTTGGAGTAGAAATGAGATTTTCCGATTGAAAAAAAAAAAATGTTCGAATTAATCGGAATTCTGATCCAATTGCAGATCGATATCATCCGATGAGACGCGGCAGAAGAGCTTCGGCTATCGGAAAAAGTGGAGAGGAAAAGGAAAAGCTAAATATGGCGAAGAAGAAATCCAAAAAAAAGATGACGTCCCGCCAGTGGCGTTCCTTCAAATGTTTAAATACTCATCGGCATCAAATAAATTTTACTACTTCATTGGATTGATCTGCGCAGTTGCGACGGGTCTAACAACGCCGGCGAACAGTTGGATTTTCGGAAATCTAGCAAATGTAAGTAAATTGACGGCTTCCTTTGTCACTTCAAGACAAAACAAAGAAACAAAAAAACTATCTACAATTAATACAGCGAATTATTCCGATAAAATGTGATAGATCGTTTTTCGCATTATTGCGAAGTTGCCGATATCTACAAAAAGCGACTGGGCTATCGGGTGTTTATTTATTTTTTTTTATTTATTATAACATTTTTTGTTACTTGCTATGGGAGAGTGCACTTAATTCTGCAATTTGTCAAATTTTTTCTCACGTGCTCTAATGTAATAAATACCTTGCTGTCTGATGGTTCTGGTTGCTGTGCGTATACGCAACGTGATTATATTGCCACTTACCAGTGCAAGTTTACGTTACTCATACGACGCGTGGGAATATGCTTTATCAATTGTTTAAAAATACATACATATCTGTTCTAAGGACTTAAAAATATAAGATAATAGAAATGCTTCGATTGCAATTTGATTGTTTTGTTTTCGAATATCAAATTTTTGCAAAAAATTGACACGATTAACTCTTCAATTCCGAATGTCGTCCGCTGTGCAGGTGACGGGGGCTTAAATTTTTCTTTTTGTGCCATCATTACTGATAGTCAAGAGAATTTGAAACACTAGTGGTACTCATGCAGCTTCGCAAATGCCTTCGCAATTTTTCCCATTTTTGACAGTTGTGTGACAAATTTCTCATTTGCCACAATTTGCGAAGCTGCATGAGTACCACTACTACATATAAATTTTTTAGATGTTATTTCTGACGGTTAAAATAACTTTCAGCATTATTGCTGCAAGGTTGAAAATAGAATCGAGCCTGGATAGTGTGAACACCCCCCGGTGGTATGAATACCTCGTTGACGTGAACACCCCAATGATGGGAATACCCCAGCGATGAAAACACCTCGGTGGTTCGAACAGATGGATTGAGGCTTATACTACAGATTACGGTTAAATTGTAACTTTTCGCAAGAAAGCCGTTCAAAAATCATTAGGAGAACGCACGAAAAAAAAAAAAAATGTCCCTATTGAAAATTTCCCCAAAAAGCTGAGCTTTAAACAAAAAGAATCGAAAATTCAAAGCGCAATAGTAAAGTTTTATCAATAAAGCAACTAGAAAAACAACGTGTAATGTTTCTAATCAGAAAATCGAATTTGGTTATCGGTGCCCCATAAAATGGCGGGCGATTTTGCATTTTTTTTTGCTCCATAGGTTCGATTGTCGCATAATTTTTATTATTTACGATTTTCGTGGAGACTTCTGATCGAAAATGTTTTTTTTTTTTGTTTTCGTCCCTCTCTCGTTTGTAGTCCATGATAATATATGGCTCAATGGCTGGAAATTATACATCGCGAAGCAGTGCTGAGGCCGATTTCCTTCTGGACGCCATTGGAACGTTTGCGTTTCAAAATTCGATGATTGGTGTTGTTATGCTCGTTTGCAGTTACATCTCTGTGACGACCTTTAATTATGCTGCGCATGCGCAGATTCTACGCATAAGAGGATTGTTTTTCCGTTCGGTCTTACATCAGGATATGTCGTGGTACGATTTCAATCAGAGCGGAGAGGTCGCCAGTCGCATGAATGAGTAAGCGATGCTGCTGATTGCACTGATAAACATTTTTTTATAAATACATATACATATATATATATATATATTTTTTTTTTTTTTATTCCCAAGAGACCTTTCAAAAATGGAAGAAGGCATCGCTGAGAAAGTGGTCATGTTTGCACATTTCATAACAGCTTTCATTGGGTCCTTGGTTTTGGCATTTATTAAAGGTTGGCAGTTAGCATTGGTGTGCCTCTCAAGTTTGCCAGTAACATTTCTTGCAATGGGTCTGGTCGGTATGGTAAGTATCTTGTCTTTTTTGTAAGTATAAGTAAGTATAAAGTATAAAGTATAAATATAAGTATAAATTATAAATTATAAATTATAATTAAAATTAATAAAATTAATAAAATTAAAATTATAAATTATAAAATTATAAATTATAAATATAAATTAAAATTAAATAAATTATAAATTATAAATTATAAATTATAAATTATAAATTATAAATTATAAATTATAAATAAATTAAAATTAAATAAATTATAAATTATAAATTATAAATTATAAATTATAAATTAAATTATAAATTATAAAATTATAAATTATAAATTAAAATTAAAATTATAAATTATAAATTATAAAATTAATAAATTATAAATTAAAAATTATAAAATTAAATTAATAAATTATAAAATTATAAATTATAAATTAAAATTATAAATTATAAATTATAAATTAAATAAAATTAAAATTATAATTATAAATTAATAAATTAAAATTAAAATTAAAATTAAAATTATAAATTATAAATTATAAATTAAAATAAAAATTATAAATTATAAAAAATTAAAAATTAATAAATTAATAATTAAAAATTAAATTAAAATTAAAAATTAAAATTATAAATTAATAAATTAAAAATTATAAATTAAATAAATTATAAATTAATTAAAATTTAAAATTATAAAATTAAAAATTAAAAATTAAAATTAAAATTTAATAAATTATAAATTTAAAAGAAATTAAAATTAAATAATTAAAAATTAATAAATTAAAATTATAAATTATAAATTATAAAATTAAATTAAAAATTTAATTATAAATTAAAATTAAAATTAAAAATTGATTAAATAAATTAATTAAAATAAAAATTATAAATTAATAAATTAATAAATTATAAATTATAAATTATAAATTATAAATTATAAATTATAAATTAAAAATTATACAATAAAAGTTATAAATTTACTTAAGAATGTTAATAAAAGATTATAAATTTAAATAAATATAAATTAAAACTTACATATAAATTGTCAAGCTAGGAATTAAGATACATTATAAATTAAATTAGGTGAAATTAAATTTAAAAAATTAAAATTATCGAGATGTTTATAATGTAATATTAGATCTACTAGAATTTGTAGAATTGATAAAATTAAAATTGAATAAATATAAATTAAAATACGTAAATAAAGAATAAATTAATTATAAATTATAAATTATAAATTATAAATTATAAATTAAAAATTATAGCAATGAAAACGTTTCGAACTTCTCTCCACAGGCGACATCTCGTCTGGCTAAGAAGGAACTGAATGTTTACGCGAAAGCAGCGAACACAGCTGAAGAAGCCTTATCCAGTATACGAACGGTCAAGGCCTTCGAGGGTGAGAGTAAGGAAGCCGCTGATTATTCGAGTCAAATTACAGGGCTAGGAAATTGAACATCAAAAGAAATGCTTTCTCCGGTCTGGGATTCGGTTTATTATGGCTAATGATTTATGCATCCTATGCCTTGGCATTCTGGTACGGTGTTGGCTTAGTGCTTAAGAACTACGCTGGAGACTCCTACTATGCAAATTATGATCCTGGTACAATGATAACGGTAAATATGCTAGTCAAATCTATACCCATATCCATATCATCGCTCACACGTATGTATGTATGTATGTATGTATGTGTATGTATGTATGTACAATACATATAGGTATTCTTCTCCGTTATGATGGGCTCAATGAATATTGGTATGGCTTCGCCTTACATTGAATCGTTCGGGATTGCCAAAGGGGCATGCGGAAAAGTGTTCAAGATCATCGAGCAAATTCCATTCATAAATCCAATAATACCAGTTGGACGTCCATTGAACGAGCCGTTACTGAAAATCGAATTCCGGAATATCTGCTTCAGCTATCCAACGCGAAAGGAGGTTCAAGTTCTAAATAATTTCAATTTGGAAATCAAACGAGGACAAACTGTGGCCCTTGTCGGACCATCCGGCTGTGGCAAATCGACATGCATCCAATTGATTCAACGATTCTATGATCCCGATAATGGCAGTGTCTATTTCAATGGTGTCGATTTGAAGAGCATCAACATTAATTGGCTACGTTCTCGAATTGGTGTTGTCGGCCAGGAACCGATCCTATTCGGTACGAGTATCTATGAGAATATTCGGTATGGCAAAGAAGATGCAACCCGTGAGGAAATCGAAGCCGCTGCAATTTCAGCCAATGCACATAATTTCATCAATAAACTTCCGCAAGTAGGTCACGAAAGAAAAGATTATTAAATTAGAAATATTATGACTCCAATGACTTTGTTGTCCCGTCTCCCGTCTGTAGGGTTACGATACATTGGTCGGTGAACGGGGCGCTCAGCTATCTGGCGGTCAAAAACAGCGAATCGCCATTGCACGTGCCCTTGTATGCGATCCGGAAATTCTCCTGTTGGATGAGGCTACCTCGGCTTTAGATACGGCCAGTGAGGCGAAAGTTCAGGCTGCTCTGGAGAAAGTGAGTTGAAAGCACTGAAATGAGATGAGATGAGATGAGATCATGATAAATGAAAACTCCACATCCCATAAAAATAGAGAAAGATATCTCCATTAAAATTGAGAATGTATGTATTCTTTTAGGCTAGTCAAGGACGAACCACAATTATCGTTGCTCACCGGCTATCCACCATACGCCGTGCCGATCGTATTGTTGTGATCAATAAGGGTGTTGTGGTCGAAAGCGGAACACATGGCGAATTGATGGCAATGAAGGAACATTATTTCAATCTGGTGACAACACAGATTGGCGAAACGGACAGTCATATGTTGAGTCCGAGTGCGGAGAAAACAGAGAAATTCTTTCAGGCCGAAGTGGACGAAGATGAGGATATTAAAATCGCCGATATCGTAGATGAGGTAATCAAAATAATGATGATAATGATGATCGGATCAGGATGATGATATTCCCATAAACTGATATAAGACATGAGGATTTTCTCGTTCTTTTAATATTTTCAGGAGAATGAGTATAAAAAAGACAGTGGCTCTCCATTGTGGTCGATCCTGCGTATGAATCGTACCGAATGGCCACAAATTTTTTTGGGCTGTGCCGCTTCGACTGTCATGGGCGCAGCAATGCCGATATTTGCAATTCTATTTGGTGAAATTCTACAAATACTCGCCGTACGAGATAATCCACAGTACGTTCGGGAAAATACGAATCAATACAGTTTGTATTTCGTCATTTGCGGTATTGTCGTTGGGTCGTCAAACTTATGTAATGTATCGGTATAGTGGACTTTCTATACTGATTGACTGAGATTGTATCTATCTTTTATATCTTCCTCATGGGAGAACTGATTAAACATTGATCTCCATTTGATCTGATCTGCATAATCGTACGATGCACATTTTATCTGATCTGATCTCATCTGATCTATTCTGCATCTGATTGTATTATCTCATCTGATCTGATTCATCTGATTTCGGAATCTGATCATCATTTGATTTCTCATCTGATCGGATCTTCATTGATCTGATCATCTGATCTGAGTCTGATCTATGATCTGATCTGATCTCATCATCTGATCTATTCTATCTATCTGATCTGATCTGATCTGATCTCATCTGATCTGATCTATCTGATCTCATCTGATCTGATCTGATCTGATCTCATCTGATCTGATCATCTGATCTGATCTCATCTGATCTCATCTGATCTGATCTCATTTGATCATCTGATCTGATTCTCATCTGATCTGATCTCATCTGATCTGATCTCATCTGATCTCGATCTCATCTGATCTGATTCATCATCTGATCTGATCTCATCTGATCTGATTCTCATCTGATCTGATCTGTATCTGATCTGATCTGATCTGCATCTGATCTGATCTATCTGATCTGATCTATCTTGATCTATCTGATCTGATCTCATGATCTATCTGATCTGATCATCTGATCTGACACGATCTATTTGATCTCATCTGATCTGATCATCATCTGATCTGATCTATCTGATCTCGATTCTCATCTGATCATCGATGATCTGATCTGATCTGATCTGATCTCATCTGACATCTATCTGATCTGATCTATCTGATCTGATCTCATCTGATCTGATCTCTGATCTGATCTCATATGATCTCATCTGATCTGATCTGATCTGATCTGATCTCATCTGATCTGAGAAACACTCTACAGATTTATATGTTTGGCATTGCTGGTGAAAAACTGACCGAACGTCTGCGTGGAAAGATGTTCGAGACGATGTTAAAACAGGAGATCGCCTGGTTCGATGATCGTTCCAATGGCACGGGGAGCTTGTGTGCAAGGCTCTCCGGCGATGCAGCGGCAGTTCAGGGGGTAGGCCTTTCATTCATATGACCTTGTTTCATTTTTGTATTGATATTGAAATGTGTTTTTTTTTTTTTTTTTTTTGTTTTTAACTATTCGGGTTATATAAATAGGCTACCGGTCAACGCATTGGTACGATTGTACAATCTATATCTACACTAGCATTAGCCTTGGGACTTTCCATGTACTACGAATGGAGTTTGGGGCTTCTAGCGCTTGCATTTGCTCCCTTCATATTGATCGCGACATTTTTGCAACGTAAAGTTATGGCGCAGGAGAATATGGGCACCGCTAAGACTATGGAGAATTGCACTAAGGTATATGTTGCGATGTTCTTCAGGCCTGTAGAGAGGAATTTCGCCTCGATCCTTTGAGTCCTCAGGATTAGAGTAAAACACTCGAGGAGACCTAGAGAAATTCTTCTAGGCCTCTTGGGGATAGTTTGATAGAGTAATGTACGATAATAAATTAAAAAAAAAACCAAAAAGATCCTCGGATATTGTATGGGACACTTTTATGATGTTCGAATCCATACCGAATACCCCCCTCATCCTCTCTGCAGCTCTGGTAACCGATAACAAACATATATTAATTTCTTCATAAATTCAAATTTCTCCATAGCTCGCCATTGAAGTGGTCTCCAATATTCGAACGGTAGTTTCTTTGGGTCGTGAGGATATGTTCTATACTCAGTACATGATTATGCTCGTTCCGGCGATTGATGTAAGTTGTTGAAGTGCTTTCACCATCTTACCGTTTACCTTTCAATTCCTTCTGTCCGGCTTTTAAAACATAGACAGCGAAAAGAAACACACATTTCCGTGGCTTCGTCTACGGATTGGCCAGATCTCTAATGTTTTTTGCGTACGCAGCCTGTATGTATTATGGCGGCTATTGTATCGTGAACAAGGGCACCGAATTCGGCAATGTATTCAAGTAAGTGTGACCGTGGCGGTGGGCGGGGGTTAACAAGGATGGCGAAAGTAGGAGCAGTGGCGTGTCTAGAGAAATACTGCTTTGATAGTGCTTATATTTTCCACAGTGGTATATTGAACAATTATAAGACATTAACCCAAAAATTTTTGGGGGCTAGAGGAAGTTCTAGAGAGTTATGGACCAAAAACAAAAAATCCGAAAAGTTTATGGCGTCCGATTTGGATGAAAATTTTATATAGAATAAGCGAAAAATGCTAAGAATTTTGCCGTCAAAATTTTTTCAAGAAACCGATTACAACTAGTCTAGTTAGGGTCTAGTTCCAAACTGGTCCAGAAAGGACCAGTTTTTTGAAAAATTTAGTGTAAAATTCTTAGAATTTTTCACTTATTCTATATTAATTTTCATCAAAAATCGACGTTATGCTAAATTCGGATTTTCTTTGGTTGTTTGGTCCATAATGCCTCTAGAATTCCTCTAGCCCCCCAAAATTTTAGGGTTAAATGTCTTATAATTTGCAATATACCACTTTGAAATTAAGGATTAGCACTACCAAAGCTGTATTTCTCTGGACACGCCACTGAGTAGAGAGAATAAAATATTGAAAAAAAAAAATACATATTTTTTTTAGAGTCTCTCAAGCACTGATCATGGGCACTGTTTCGATTGCCAGTGCATTGGCCTTTGCACCGAATCTTCAAAAAGGCGTTACGTCGGCTCAGAATATTTACAGGCTCCTTCAGCGGCAGCCGAAAATTGTCGATCGTCCGGGTGTGTCGCACGATCGATGGGTCGCCGAGGGCGATGTTTCATTCAAGGCCGTTCGGTTCACATATCCAACGCGCAAGGAAATCATGGTTCTGAAAAACCTTTCGTTGGCCGTCACGAAGGGACAGAAAATCGCTTTGGTCGGTCCGTCCGGCTGCGGCAAATCGACGTGCATTCAATTGCTGCAACGTTTCTACGATGTGGACGCGGGTTCCATCAATTTGGCCAGCCATGATATACGCAATATTTCGATCTCGAATTTAAGAAAACAATTGGGAATCGTCTCGCAAGAGCCGATCCTATTCGATCGTTCGATACGTGATAATATTGCCTACGGCGATAATGCACGCATGGTGTCCGAACAGGAGATCATTGCCGCTGCCAAGAAAGCGAATATACACAATTTTGTATCGTCATTGCCATTGGTGAGTTTATTAACATCCTTTACAGGATGGTGGTATATATTAAATAAGTGGGGGCTTTCCGGGAACCATTCCTTTCCATTTTATTTGATTTGATTTTGTTGATTTTTCCCCGATTTTTATCTAGGGCTACGAGACACGTATGGGTGAAAAGGGTACCCAACTTTCGGGTGGGACAAAAACAGCGAATCGCGATTGCACGTGCTCTTGTGCGTAATCCAAAAATTCTACTTCTCGATGAAGCGACATCAGCACTGGACGCCGAAAGTGAAAAGGTAATCATCAAATCGAATAGCGCTCGCGTTCATATTGCAATGTTCCGCATTGTTATATCTCTATTCTACCAGGTCGTTCAAGATGCTTTAGATGCGGCCTCCGAGGGCCGTACCACTGTCAGTATTGCGCATCGTCTGTCGACGATCGTCGATTCCGATATAATTTTCGTGTTGGAGAACGGGATGGTCAAAGAGAGCGGAACGCACAGAGATCTAATTCAATCGCGTGGTCTCTATTATACACTGTACAAATTGCAATCGGGTGCCAAATGAACACAAAACAATTGAACTCCATGGGAGAGCAAAAAAAAAAAAAAAAACATTTTTTTTCTATAAGTTCTTTTTATAGATAAGCAGACGAGCGTTTTTTTTTTTTTTTTTTTTTTTTTTTTGGCAAAGCACTCATTTTGAGTGGAACTAAGACTGAGGAGTTGTGTGTTTCCTTGCTTTTTTTTTTTTAGACGACTTTTAAAAAGTCGATCAGTCTTAATGATAGAAAATGAAATGTTTTATTAGATATCAATAAAATTCTTAACTGGACAAATTTTCCACTCAGATCGGTATTATATAGGGATGTGCCGGATATCCGGTATATTTTTACCGGATATCCGATATCCGGTTATCCGGCAAATTCACTATCCGGCACATCCCTAGTATTATATATACATACATCCACATATGTGTGCAATGTGTTGTATGAAAGCCAAAATGCGAACTAAAATTTGGTTGCTTCACCAGTGCCGTAGCAACCATAGGGGCAAGAGGGGATTTCCTCCCCCCCCACGCATTTTTGTTTTTGCCCATGAATAAAATTGAAAAAATAATTTTCCCCCCCCCCCCCACGCAAATTGGAAAAATAATTTTTCCCCTCACGCAAAACAGAATTGCTACGGCACTGTGCTTCACGAGGGCAACTGAAAAAGGTCAAATCCCTTTTTGGGATTTCATGGAAAGGAGTAGGAGTTTTGCCCTACAGCAATGAAATTTGGCATGGACGTTTTTTTGCAAAAAAACTATGAAATTAAAAAAAAAAATTTTAGAAATCAAACCACCCCAACCCCCTCCACCATAAAATGGGGGGACCCAAATTCCACAATTTTGAGCCCACAGTGTTCAAATTCGGAATATAGCTTACTGTTGTGCCCCAAAGTTGGAAAAGTTAAAACTTCGTAACGCTGCCACGCCTACTTTTTGTGCTACGCCCACTCAAAGCCCTCTATCCGTAATTCGTGACGTATGAACCTAGTTCAGATAACATTCATAGCTAAGACTCAAACAACTGGCATAGCGAATACACAAGCTTTTGACAAGCTGTTTTCACGTTCGCGTCTTAAGTCTTTGATCTATTTCTTTCGGTGAGTGCTTGACTTCCATACATTTTTTTTGGAAATCATAGAAGGAGTTGCCCTAGGGCTTTGAAATTTGGCATGGACGTTTCTTTGCAAATATCTAAGAAATTCAAAAAAAAAATTTCGAAATCAAACCACCCCAACCCCCACTTCCATGAAAAGAGGTGGACCCAAAATTCACAATTTTGAACCCACAGCGTTCAAATGCGGAATAAAGCTGACTCTTGTACCCCAAAGCTGGAAAGTTTTAACTTCGTAACGCTGCCACGCCTACTTTTTGTGCTACGCCCACTCAAACGTGTTTTCACGTTCGCGTCTTAAGTCTTTGCTCTATCTCTCTCGCTTTTTATAACAGAACTGTCTGCGCAAAGACTTCAGTCGCGAACTTGACAACTTCGCTTGGCGCCGGCGATTTTGTCGCTTTCTCTGCAAATCGCGCTTTTTTGACACATTGGGGGTCGGTTTTCTTCCCCCCTATGCCACCTCTCTGAGATGGCAGCAAACGATTTATGTGATGTACGAGTAAAACTCCCTATTTTAAGATACATTTCAAATGCTCCGCTTATGAGGAGGGTTAAAACACGTACTAGCTCCCGCACTATAAGAAATTGCTCAAAAAATCGAGAGAAAAAAATGGTCTGCTCTCATCTTCATGCGTACGAGCCACTGAACTCCGTTCCTATAGAAAAACATTGGTCCATTTGCACCAAATGTGTATTTTTTTTTTATTTGGTACATTCGTAGACAAACTAAAATTATTTTTTATTTTACCATTTCGAAAGCATCTGGGGGGGGGGAAAAAAAACGAAACCAATTCTTTTAAAATGTCTTAACAGATTCTTTTATTAAATGTAATACAGAAATTTTTGTTTAGCTTTTCGCGGCCACCATTTTCTACAAAGCGTTTTTGCAGGAGTCAAATTTTGACTTTTTTCTTCTCTCAACTTGGAACAGACTTTATGAATAAAAAAAAAAAAAAACAAAAAGTTGATGTTTGGTAGTTGCGTGACTCCTTCTTTCTAATTCTAAACAATCAAGGCCTAAAGCTAAGCTTAATTTAATTTAATTTAATGGTAAAAATCAAAAGCCTACACTCGTTCAATTTGTATTTTTGGTGAGACGAGAAAAAATACATCCAATTATTCTTTTCTCAATACCGGGCACAGTCACACGGCAGGATTCAGTGATGCTGTCAATCATTTCAACATTCTACACACATTTTCGAATTGCACATTATAAAGTGGAGAAAAAAAAAAAACATGTACAATTAAAAGAACTTGACTAATCGACATTTTGGAAGATAGAAGGGAAACTCAATCACAAACTGCATGCGACTTGCGCCAAACTTTGAGTAATTTCGAGTGATTTTCAAAAAATTGAAAGTAAAAATGGAAAAGAAAGAAAGAAAAAAAAAAAACTTAAACAAGCAACTAGAGACAATATGCACTAGTGCAGTCGTCGTATCGCATCATCGTACTGTATGAATTTAATTCTTCTCCTCTTTCTTTTGCTCATCGGTTCCGGTTTTCTCAGAACTGCTGCTTCCTTCAGCGCTGCTTGAACTGCTGCTGCTGCTGCCGCTGCTTTCACGCTCGGCTGCCATCTGTAAATGAAATAAAATGCATTAGATATTCATGGCTTCATATTTATTGGTTAGAGTCAATCCTCTCGACAAACCTTTTTGTATGCCATCTCAAATAGCTTAAGTGATGCCTGTTGCAGGTTGTTTGTAGCTTTGCGTACTTCTTCAGGTTCAGCGGTGTCCTTATTAGCTAACATTGTACGCAGATCAGCGATTTCTTTGTTTAGTTTCTCACACTAAAAAAAAAAAATTGAATACAAGAAAAATTCGAAATCACTTCACTGAGCGCAACGTTAACTAATTCAGTTTGCTTGCTTACCTCTTCCGCTGGCAACTGACTCTTGAACTCTTCCATTTTACTTTCAGTGTCATGAATAATGCTTTCACCTTGATTTACCAACTCGATAAGCTCACGTTTCTTCTTATCCGTTGCAGCGTATTCTTCAGCCTTTTTGATCATGTTTTCAATTTCATCCTTACTTAAGCCACCGCTCGATTGAATAACAATTTGTTGTTCCTTACCCGTGCCCTTATCCCTAGCCGAAACATGTACAATGCCATTTGCATCGATATCGAAGACAACTTCAATTTGTGGCACACCACGCGGTGCCGGCGGAATGCCAACCAATGAAAACGAACCCAATAATTTATTATCAGCTGCCATTTCACGTTCACCTTGATGAACTTTAATTTCCACCTGCGTCTGACCATCGGCAGCAGTCGAGAAGACTTGTGACTTCTTGGTCGGTATTGTTGTGTTACGCGAAATCAAACGGGTAAATACACCGCCAAGTGTTTCGATACCAAGTGACAATGGTGTTACGTCGAGCAGCAGAACATCTGTAACATCGCCAGCGAGTACACCACCCTGAACGGCAGCACCAACTGCAACAGCTTCATCAGGATTCACCGAACGCGATGGCTGACGTCCAAAGAGCTCTTGCACGGTTGACTGCACTTTGGGCATACGTGTCATGCCACCAACTAGTAGGACTTCACCGATTTCCGATTTCGAGATATCAGCATCTGAGAGCGCCTTCTGGCATGGTTGGATCGTACGCTTAATTAATTCAGCTACCAGACTTTCCAATTTCGAACGATGTCATTTTCAAATTCATATGCTTCGGTCCAGATGCGTCCATTGTCAAATATGGTAAATTAATATCGGTTTGCTGTGACGATGATAATTCGCATTTTGCCTTTTCGGCTGCTTCCTTTAAACGTTGCATAGCAATGGAATCTTTGGTTATATCAATACCCGTATCCTTACGGAATTCGGATACTAAGAAATTTACAATCGTATTGTCGAAATCTTCACCACCGAGCAATGTATCACCATTTGTAGATTTAACTTCGAAGACACCCTTTTGGATTTCAAGTATCGATATATCGAAGGTTCCACCACCCAAATCGTAAACAGCAATACTGTTGTGCATTAAGAAGGAGAACGAGTGACATATGAAATGAACTCAAATCGCCGAAAAGACATATATATGTACATATTATTTATTTACTCACATTTTATCATCCGTTTTGTCCATGCCATAAGCCAATGCAGCAGCAGTTGGTTCGTTGATCACTCGTAAAACATTCAAACCGGCAATCTGACCAGCATCTTTGGTAGCCTGACGCTGCGAGTCATTGAAATATGCTGGCACAGTAACGACGGCATTCTTGACCGGTGTATTTAGGTATGCCTCAGCAGTTTCTTTCATTTTCATTAAAATGAATGCACCAATCTGAGACGGTGAGTAAACTTTCCCCTCACTGGATGAAACCCAAGCATCGCCATTCGATGCCTTAACGACCTTGTACGAAAGATTTTTGATATCTTTTTTGATCTCGGCATCATCGAAACGACGTCCAATAAGACGTTTTGTGGCATAGAACGTGTTCGCCGAATTGGTAACAGCTTGACGTTTCGCTGGCATACCAACCAAACGTTCGCCATCCTTTGTGAAGGCGACATGCGATGGTGTTGTTCGTGCACCCTCAGAGTTTTCAATTACCTTAGCCTGCTTACCCTCCATAACAGCTACACATGAGTTTGTAGTACCAAGATCGATGCCAATAACGGCACCTTTAACCTCGGACCTGGAATCGAAGTAATGCAATTTAAATTAGTGAGACTAGATTAGGCTCGGCAAATGCTAAAAAAAAAAAAAAAAAAAAAAAAAAATTACTAAAGATTGTTCTAAAAACCGACTGACTACAGTTTTAGGTTAAATTCAAACAGCTACATATACCAAATGAATGACGCAACAGTAATGGTGGTCTTGTGAAATTATTTGCCGGCTCCGGCATTCATCGCTTGTGGGTTATATAACCTCAAAGCAAAGAGCTAAAATCGAACGAAATTATTGAACGCAATGATTGCACTTACTTGTAACGAGCAGCAAATCCATTGTTAAGTGCAACATTTTGCTGTAAGCAGAGAAAAAAGAAAAAAAAAATTTATAAATTACATTCGAATTTCAAAAATTTCTTCATAAAGATCGGAATTTTCTAGAAAACTGATGCGAATAATAAGAAAAAAGATTATATAAATCTTCCCAGCACATGGTCACATGTAACACAGATAACAGGGGAGGCGAAAAGGGAGGACAGACGGACTTACGTTCTGGAAAATACGAGAAATCGCCGGACTGTTGTAAGCAGCCTTGGATTGCGCTGCCAAACGCGGTAGAAAATGTGATACGCGCAGCATATCTTTTGTTTTTAAATGCAAATAATTGAAACGCACAAATTGTTTAAATTTTTATCGTTGTTTTTTTCCCAAAATTGTTCTCGAACGTACCACAATTGGAATATGTTGTGGAAAGAACAGCACGTTTTTTCTGATTTGACAAGACAAAGCACTACGATGTCTAAAATATCGATTTGAAATACGATGTTTTTAACCCTTGATTGCGGTGCTTGCAATTTACGCATTGAGTAGACTACTGCGACTATTTTTTTTTTAAATTTGCAATTTGAACTGCAAATCTTTAATCATTATAATCGTTGTTTATAGTCTATAGTGAATAAAGGCAAAGCGTATTCTATGTGGAAAACAAATTAATCGATTTGAAGCAGTTGTGCTCTAAAATCGTACAAATTGATGACTAACGAGAACATATGCATTTGATTTTACATCAAATAATAATACGCTAGGATTGTTTGTTTTTGATTTACGACATAAAAGTTAATAGATTTGCGATGAAAAACAATATAATGAAAATAATTTAATAACATCATTATTCGAAAAATTGACGTAACTTTTTATTTTTGAGTGACACATTAAGAAGTCACATGATAAATCCAATCATTCGTTCTTGTTTACTAAAAATAAATGATACAGTACTTTTAGAAATACTATGGCAACCAACTAACATCATGCTGACACTGCGAAAAGCTTAAAATCTACTGCGATTTTCGTCCCTGGTGTCACTCGATTTTTTTTTTTTTTTGTCAAACCAAACTCCTAACGATAACTATCAAAAAAGTACCAATTTTGGCTATACATTATCAACACCGCAATTCTATTTGTAACAAAGATACTATTGTTGTCCTTGTTTAACATCTTGGATTTTCCATTGAAGCTTATATGTCGCGATATTAACAGTTTGACAGCTGATATAACAGAAAAAAATCTTGCCAAAAATCTTCGCTTCACATTGGAAGACGCGCAATATGGAGAAATATTTACATGAAATGTACTTTTTGTTTATTTTTTCTTTTTATTTGAAAAGAATAAAATATATTTTTGTTATAAAAAAAAAAAGATTTGTAATGATTTTTATTTTTACTGCGCAAAATTCAAATCTACTGCCCTTTTTTGTTAAAACTGCTGCACTTTCTTCTTCGCCAGGTTCCAACCCTGCTCATTAGTCGTAGTGTCAAATAAAACACTTTTGACGAAAAAAAAAAAAATTATAGGCATACTTTATTGACTTGCACCACAGTAAGTACACATTTTGCCTTCATTGCCGACCAATACCAAATGATTCAGATAAATAATCTATCTATCATTTCCTTATTATTTTTAATAAACGTTCGAACATGATCAAAAACACTTTCTTCCTTAAAAACAAGGGCACAGTAGTTTAAAGTGTCATTCTCGACATTAGGCGTCGAAAATGATGTAGATTTTAAACGACTAATGAGGGTTAAACATCGATACGAAATTTTTGAGTGATATTATTCATATTCGTATATATCGTAGAATGAATGTAATTATTTAAGTATCATCGGACTGTGGACTTCGGGTAAAGACGCGTTTGCTTGAATTATAGATATATAAGATATATAATTGAAGATATTTAAATGCATAAAATATATATTTTTTTATATTATATAATATAAATTATATATCGATACTTTTTCATATCGCCTATCCCTAAGGCCTACTAACAGTGCTGCCAAAAGTGAAGATTTTCCTTCAAAACGAAGAATTCCATAAATTTTGATAAAAATCTTCAAGTTAAGATTTTTGAAAACAAATAGAAATTCCATACAATAATCTTGCTTTTGAAGATTTTTGGCAGCACTTGAAATTAATCATCGATGGCAAATTCTTAATATTATGCTTTTAACATTATGATTTTTAACACCATAGGTAGGTAGGTAGGTTGAACTGGCTGCCACTTAGGCCGTTAATCGGCCCATTGTGATACCAAGGGGGTTTTCTTGTGCTTGTGTGAGTGTATGTCTTTTTATGTAGTGTGCCCCTAATAAGGCCCATACACTACACCAGCATGCTGGCACCATCAAGTGATTGGGCCAGCATGCTCGCAGCACATAACACACCAACATGCTGGTACAGTATTCATTTGTTTCCAAATTTTGAGCAGACATGTCATGGGTACGGCTGAAAAAAAATGCCTTTAAAAGGTAAAACGTACACTAAAAGCAATGAAAAAAAATCTTTAAAATTTCCAAATAAATGCGCTAAAAAGAGGATATTAAAATTTTTGAGAAATGTCGTATATTTCCTCCGATGTCCGAAAATTCCTCTTCGACGCTATCTTTCAATTGAGCAATTTTCACCATACACTACAACAGCATGCTGGTACAATCATGTAAATATCAAAATCTTTTTGATGTTGCGCCAGCAGCTGGTACAATCGCATCACAACCCCATACACGCTCAATCACTTGATGGTGCCAGCATGCTGGTGTAGTTTATGGGCCCTATAACATGCGATTTTTGAAAAACCAGTGCTAGGCTTGGAACATTACACTCCGTTTCGCCTATGCCGGGAATCGAACCTCGGACCCTGGGATCAAGAGCATAGCACACATCCCCTACGCTATCCCAGAGCCACTTTTAACACCATAACTTTAAGATGAATGTCAAATTGATCGCAGGTTGCGCTATCGAAACTTCCAAACGCACACCATCGATACACAATTCTGTTAGTCGCCGTTCATACTAGGCTACTATTCTTTTCTTTCGACTAATCTAAATACGGTCAAACAAACTTTGTTTCCGTTGATTTTTCCCTATGCATGCATGACACTCAGAAACGCTAAGATTTTGTTTTTGGAATTTATTTGCATGATGTAATGCTTGCAGGCAAACATGAACTTGTAAAGGCCGCTTTTGGGATTCATCATCGATGTTAGAACATCGAACACAAAGAACGATGTATCGATATTGAATAAGCTTGAATATCGATGTTGAGACATCGATGTCAACGATCGAAACATCGATGTATCGCTTGCATCCCTAGTTGGAATACTTGCTCGGAAAGATGGCTTCGACAACGAATCGGAAGGAGAGCGAACGAACAAAATTAATTCAGGAGAAATGCCAAACTTTGCTCACGCAAATGTTGCGCGATGAGGACAACAAGTATTGTGTGGACTGCGATGCGAAAGGTGACTTTTATTTATCTAATATGGTACTAAAATAGGGTTCAACTGTGGCGTTGTTGTTGTTTTACACGTTTTTGCATTCGTTATCATTGAGTGTGTGTTGTTGGTTTTTTTTTTTTTTTTGTTGTTGCTTCTGCTGTTTCGATAATGTAAAATTCTTCATTATGTTTTAGGACCGCGATGGGCTTCATGGAATCTGGGCGTATTCTTGTGTATTCGCTGTGCGGGTATACATCGTAATTTGGGCGTTCATATATCGCGAGTTAAGTCGGTAAATCTGGACACATGGACACCGGAGCAGGTAATATCGCTGCAGCAAATGGGCAATTCTCGTGCCCGAGCTGTGTACGAAGCACAACTGCCCGATGGTTTCCGCCGTCCACAAACCGATACCGCTCTCGAATCGTTCATACGTGCCAAATATGAACATAAGAAGTACTTAGCACGCGAATGGGTGCCACCATCGCCGCCGAAAGTCGATTGGGCCAAGGAAATCGACGAGGAATTGGAGAAACAGAAGCGAAAAAAGAAGGCCGCTCAAGCGAATAGTGCTCTCGGAATTGGTATTATCGGTTCGGACAAGAAGCCATCGATTGGCACGTCATCAACAAGCACAACAAAGAGCGTTCCATTGCCAGCGCCATTGCCCAAACCGAAATCAGCTACCACTGCCGATGGAAGCCCGAAAACACATCGTGTCACCGGCAGCAATGCTGCAATTAGTAATGATTTATTGGGCCTTTCGTCGCCAACGAAGCCAGGACAAAATCTTGCAACAGCAGGTGGTGGTGGTGGTGGTGGTAATAACGATACTAACAACGATAGTTTTAGTAATTTCCTAAGTGCATCGCCGGCAACTGGGAATGCGGATAATAGCCATGAGACAAGTAATGGCAGCACGCAGAATTCGTTGGCCAAAGATGAAGAGGACTTTTTCAATCAGGGATCATTAGGTGGCAGCGGACTCGGCGGCGGCGGCGGCGGCTCAAGCGAAAAGGACAAGTCGGGAAAACTGACAAAAGACAGCATTCTGGCATTGTATGGCACAGCAACGACAAATCCACTACATACGGGGCCCTACGGTCAACCGCCGCCGCAGAATGCGATGTTTGCCGGTATTGGTTTCTCGAATATGAATCCAGCCGCTGGCTATGGCTATCCGCAGCAGGCACAGTTCATGACACCGCCGAATTCGGCGAGCATGTACAATACGCCGGTCATGACTGCGCCAACGGCTTTCAATGCTCTTGGTGGTGGCATGTCTTACGCACCACAATATGCAACACCAGCAGCAGGCGTTCCCAATGCATTCGGGCAACAAATGCTAGTGCCCAATTCGGCTGCTGGCAGTATACAACAGAGTTTCAATATGCCACAGACAAATCATAATCTTATGGCAACTGCTGGCGTCGGCGTTGGCTTGCCGCAACCGCAATTGGGTTTTGGACTTGGCAATATCAATATGAGCGCTGCTACGCAGCCGAATCAAGCTACTACTGCAGCGAATCTTAATCAACAGTTCGGGAATCTGAACATTGGAAATGTCTGGCAATGAGCTGATTATTGCACGACGTATTTGTTTCGTTGTTTGCCTTACGCCCCCCCCTCTCTCCTTCTCAGACTCTCTTCTCTCTCTCTCTTCCTTCTGTTTCTCTCTTACTTCGCCACGTCATTCTTTATATATGTCTTTTCTATTTTCTTTATTTTTATCTTTATCTTTATTCAAACGATTTGAGTGGCATGAAGGAAAAGAAGAGGAAGAAAACGTTCGGTAATCGACATTACACATTTGAAGATATATATAACTATATCTAATTTTTAGTTAGAAAAAAAAAAAAAAAAAAATATTTGATAAAGCGAATTCACAAATTCGCTTTGAGTATTACAAATTTCAGCAACTTTGGAAAATGGGAAACCAATTTTCTTAGTGAACCAAGCGCGTTCGTTCAGTTGCTTTTTTTGTCAACAACATTCGTATTGTGTAATATATACAAAATTAAGTTAACTTTAACTATAAATATAAATCAACAGAAATTGAATAAAAAATTTACTTAATAGCAATAATAAGGCAAATGCTTTTCTTCATGCTACGCAATACTAAGGACCTATGTAAAAGCAATACTGCTTCAGCCCCCAGTGACCGATTACTTGGCGACAAAAAAAAGAAGCCCTCTCAGTACGAAGCATTTGACGACCAACCAAAATAATGCTGATCTCTCGAGGAAATCTCTCATCAACTGAACCACATCACCTTGGATTCGTTCGAGGCCTATAGGCTTCTTTTGCGTTTCGAAAATCACGCCCCTAAGTGATTTCTACACCCAGCTACAACATTCAACTTTTTTAACTACCCAGCAAACATTCTGAGTCCTAACGGAGTCATATATGACTCCTAATTTGGAGTCGGAGCCCTCATAATGAGCTCATATAAGAGTCTGAAATGAATGTGTTTCCCTTCTTGCGAAGGTCGTCTTATAAGAGCCGGATTTCATATATCGAATGAGTCCATATAAGAGTCATATAGGACTCCTTCCGGACTCCTATTTAGTCTCATTTAAGAGCCATATAGGACTCCTTCCGCACTCTTATCTGACTCCTATTTAGTCTCATTTAAGAGCCATATAGGACTCCTTCCGCACTCTTATCTGACTCCTATTTAGTCTCATTTAAGAGCCATATAGGACTCCTTCCGCACTCAAATTTCTGACTCATTTTAGACTCATATTTCTGAGCCTCATACTTCATTCATATTTCTGACTCATTTTGGACTCACATTTCTGAGCCTCATTTTTCTTTCAAATTTCTGACTCATTTTAGGACTCATATTTTTGAGCCTCATATTTCATTCATATTTCTGACTCATTTTGGACTCACACTTTTGAGCCTCATAATCATATTCTACTTTGCATTTTATTTCTGACTCATTTTGGACTCACATTTTTGAGCCTCATATATCTCTCATATTTCTGACTCATTTTGGACTCACATTTCTGAGCTGCATATTATTTTTAAAATTTCGGACTCATAAATATGAACACTCCTGAAATGTTTGCTGGGTAGAAGTGAAATATTTTGTTTGTTTGTTTTTTTTTACTTAATTGATTCGTTGTGGTTTTTAGGTTGTATCCAGGGTCGGATTAAGTTTGTGGGGCCCTAGGCCGTCTGTTAAGTGGGTCCCTTTCTATAAAGAAAAATGATAAATAATAAAAAAAAATAGATAAATAAATAAATATCTTCCCCGGGGATTAACAAAAAATGTCATATTCCCGCACGGAAAACCATTACAGTATTACCCGGATATAAGCACCGTGCAAAATGCACGAAAATTGGGGTTTCTTGTATGAAAAATTAAAGCAAACGCTACAAGTTCGCGCGCATATAAGCAGGGAATGCTTATATCCGGGTTCCATATATCTGGGGAACACTGTATTGACACTATTCGCACAAAATACTATTGAAAATTATCTAAAATACAAAAAAAAATCTATTAATTATTAATTTATTTAGGTTACAATCTTCGGGGGCCCCTAAAATATGGGGCCCTTAGCCCATGACCTACCTGGTTAATTCTATTACCCGGCCCTGATTGTAACAATGTCAGCAATCTCGAACTGAACACATTTTCGCAAGAAAATTAATGATGAAAAAAGCAACAACCTTCTGGTCTTCTAATACGGGTTCACTATTAGCAGTTAATATCCCACTGATACCTCAAGGAACCAACCACTTTATATTGAAAAATTCGTTTTAGCTTTTAAAAAAAAAATTAGGCTTTTGAGGGTTAACATAAAGAGAAGTTAGCTCAAAAATAGAGTAAGAACACTTCCAAGTGTTCGAGCAAACATTCCGCGAGTCCTAAAATAGTCGTTTAAGACTCCTAAATCGGAGTCGGAACCTTCATCATGAGCTCTCTTAAGGTTGAAAAAAAGCGTATTTCCCTACATCGAATGAGTCCATATAAGAGTCATAAGTGACTCATAAGTGACTCTTATTTACTTCTTTATAAAAATGTCCGAAAAATTGCTCTAATTACAAAAAAAAAAAAAAAAAAAAATCATCCGATTTTATAATTCAATTTCAATGTATTTATTTTTTCAGTGTATTTTACTTTTGAAGTTTTTGTTTACCATGTTTATTTATTGCTTCTGATCACCATGTGTGGGATTTGAACCTGGGAACTCTCCGATTCTAGTCATGTGCTTATCCGTCGTCGCCTTCTTTGTCAATTCAAAATGTGAGATTTTTATACCCGACACCTTCTCTGTGCCGATAGTATATTGCGTTTGTGCGGTTGTGTGTAACACCCAGAACCAATCAAGATAAGCCACACAAAATATATAAGAATGTTTATAGAAAAATGATCATCGTCGCCAGGAGATTCGATTTCGACATGTCCGTCTGTCTAAATGTGTTTCCGAAAACTGGAAAAGAGGGCGTGGCAAAATTCTGTTTTTGGATAATTGTCTCATACATCTGAAATTCAAATGGGACTTTATCGAAAATTGGCATTTATGCTTCCATTATAATTATGAACATCATCTACAAAAATTTTCTTCTTAGGTCCATTATTAAAGGTACCACCTTCAGTAATGGGCGTTGTCAAAAAAAAAAAAAAAAAAAAAAATCACAAAAAAATTTCCTAAAATCGGATTTTTTCGAGATATTTGAATGAAATTTGGAATTTGAGCTTACGTTTAAGCCTCCGATTAAATTGGAAAAGTGGGCGTGGCAAAAGGGCGGTTTTCATAAAGCGATTAAACGAAAGTAGGCATATGAGGATTATGGTCTCGAAAATCTCAAGAATACTTTGTATTAAGGGGACCTTCTGGTCTAGAATTTTTTGAAAATTGATTTTTTTTTTTTTTATATATTTCGGAAGAATAGACTTTTAAGAATATGCTGGCAAAGTTTCGTGAAGATATTGACAATATTTGTTTTGCTACAGCCTTTTTAGAAGGTGGAGACAGCAGGCAGCGCGCTTGATCAAAGCAACTTTGAACGCGTTTATCTCAAAACTACTTTTTTTGACCTGGTGTGAATGAAAACAAAAAAACCATCGAACCGATTTGTCTGGAATTTTTATATATTATTCATAACATCAATGGCTATGGCCCGAACTAGAATCGAATTTTTATTTCAAGAACTTCATATTTTTTCATCAAAAAAATGGTCAAAAAAAGGGGAGTTTTTGATGGTTGAAATAAAAAATTGCGCCATTTTGTCAATTTAAAAAAAAATTTTTTTTATTCTAGTTCCTGCCATAGCCGCATTCATTCTGATTAATAACATATTTTTTTTTTTTTTTTCGATTACCAGAACTGCCAAAATCTTTCACACCACGGAGGTACTTTTTCAAAGAGGGTCCACTTCAACGCCATTTTTAAAATACCAAAAAAAAAAAAAAAAATTACAACAACATTTTTTATTTTTTGTCAATAAAGAATATAATAAGCCTGCATACTTAGAAAATCGTTTTTTATTTGGCTTAATACCAAAAAAAAATCATGAAAATACCCTAAATTTTCGTGCTCTAGACCAGAAGGTCCCCTTAAGTGGCGTGGTCTTTAGGTTCGTTTTAACAAAATATTCAAACATATATAGCTAATCCTTTATCTGAGTCGGGTATTTTATTGATATATAACACCTACCTTACTTATTTTTATTTGCTCATATTTCTAAGCGTCATATTTCCTACATATTGCTCGCTCTCTACCTCTTACTCAAAGTCAAGGCTAACCTTGAGAACCGATTAAGGGGACTTACGTTTATATTTGGAACCATCTGTTATACATATTTTTTTTTTTTTTTAAATAAACCAAAAAAAAAAAATCGAATGAACACCCATGGAAGGTTCCTACGAATGTTAATGTTAATGAACTAACAACGATATATTTTTGTTTTATTTTAGTGCAACATTCGCACCAGATTTGTATTTATAAAATTTGCATATTTACAAAATATATTTATTTGAATATATGTACGTATAATTGTATACATATTTATGTAATTAAGTAAAAAAAAAATGGATTTCAATAATTCTAATGAATTGTGACTTACTACAGAGTCTTTCTGTTTGAATCTTATAAAAGAATATTGGGACATTTTGGGGAATACGAAAAAATTTGGCTAGTGTTGTGTTGTCTTCATATCTTAAAATACGAATGATTGAATGATAAAAAAAAGATCAAGTTTTGTTCTTTAATTTTGAGACGTTCTTCTTCGCTCAGTAAAATCCTCATCTCGCTGCAATAATTCCAGTTCTAAATAATTTCAGTCCAAAAATAATCTATACAATTTTCAACGAGTTTCCAAAACATTTTAAGAATAACTAAACAACTTTTTTTTAGTCTTTTTTGAAGCACACATGACTTATATTAAATATACATATATGTATATATATAATTTTTTTTTTTTTTTTTTTTTTGTATAAATTTAAAATGAGTTTTCTTTTATCTTAAAGTGTTCTACTGAGGCTTTTAAATAGTAAACAAAGAGAGAAAAAAAAGATTAAACTGTGGTCTTAAGTATATTCGTGTAGATGGAGATTAAATGAAAATTAAAAGCCTAGAGTGTGGGCATTGGTTTGAATATGTTTTAAAGTTTTGAAAAGAATTTGTTTAAGGGGCTGTTTCCACTACAGACGCATTTAGCATTTTTCAGCATTTTTAAAAAATGCTCAAAAAATGCGGCTTTGAATTACATGTAATTGTTGTTGTTCTTAAAACAGCATTTTTCAGCATCTTGAGAAAATGCGATAAAAATGCTAAAAACCGTCTAGTTTTCATTGATATTTTCTTCAAATTTTTACCATTTCAAAGCCTACTTCAAAGAATTCAAATATTTTTCCGAACAAAAATTCAAATTTTCACAAAATGCTAAACGCGAAACGCAGTGGAAACGGGTCTAGCATCTTTAAAGATGCAAATGCTAAATGCGGTGTAGTGGAAATAGCCCCTAAGGAACATTCATTGAATTCTTATAATTCGATTTAAAATTTTATTGCCCGGCATTTAATGAACCAAATCGATCTTGTGGATTTGACCTAAAGAAACAAATATAAATCGATTTGGAAGAAATGTGCTCACTCCCTGAAGTTATTCGAAGTTTAAATAAATGCAAGACTAACCGCTGTTAGATCTTAAATAATTACATAAATGCATTTAAATGCAAAATGGAAAATAAAATGGAAAAAAAATCATTTAGAAGAGAACGTGTAAAAAGAATCTCATCATAGGAAAGAGTAGGAAAATTCAACGGAATTGTATACTCAAAGAATACTTGAGCGCAGACCTGTTAAATCCCGATTAAGATTAATAATCATGAATTATTGTTCTTTTTTTAATCCATAATCATTATTAATTTAACTTCTTGAAATTTTTGATTATTAATGATTGCGATTACCAAATAATCGTGAAATAATCAGGACTATTTCAGATTAATGAAAAAAATCAGAAAAAATCAAAAATAATCAAAAAAATAATCCCGATTAATTTTAGATTATTTTTGAATATTTTTGAGTTTTTTTTGATTATTTTTGATTTTTCCTGATTATTTTTGGGTTTTTTGATTTTTTTTTGACTATTTTTGATTTGTTCTGATTTTTTTTTATTAATTTTAATTATTTTCAATTTGGTCCTAACCACAGGTGGCCGGTGAATTCACTTGTCCGGTGCCGGTCCCACGGACTATAGGGAAACTTTGGAAAAACGATGTTATTCAATTACAAATTGAAAATAATTAAAATTAATAAAAAAAATCAGAACAAATCAAAAATAATCAAAAAAAATCAAAAAACCCAAAAATAATCAGGAAAAATCAAAAATAATCAAAAAAAAAATCAAAAATATTCAAAAGTAATCTAAAAACAATCGGGATTATTTTTTTGATTATTTTTTTATTTTTTCTGATTTTTTTCATTAATCTGAAATAATCCTGATTATTTCATGATTATTTGGTAATCGCAATCATTGATTAATATAGGTCATACAAAAATAATCATTAAATAATCACTATTTTACTCATAAGAAAAAAATAATCTGATTAATTAATCATTAATTAAATAATCATTATTTAACAGGTCTGCTTGAGCGAAATGTATATATGTATGTATAAAAAAAAAAATTGCATCAACTTTATCTCTTAAAAAACTACGATAAAAATGGCGTTTGACTAAAGAACGGCATCACAATGCAGTTGACATAAATATACGATAAAATAATAGAGAAAGAGCACGATGAATTGAATGATTCTACATTTGAGAGACGCAAACAGACGATACAGAAGATGTTTCGTCGTAGTGTCATTCGTTGTTCTATTGGACGGCGGCAGAGAGGCAATTAGGTTAGGTCATTCATAGACTTCATCTGCGCCAAGAGAGCTAACGTCAGTTGTGTTTAGAGAGATACGCCGTGGTGCAATATCGATTATATCCAATCGTGCGACATCCATGGCTAATGGATTATTCTTCTTATCGGTATTATTGAATAAGATTAAATGATAATAGACACCTTCATCATCGATGGTATTGAATTGCGTGAACTCGGGATTGGCGAAGAACTTTTCCGCTTTTCGGCCATCAAATTTTATACAGGATAATAGTTCCGGTTTATCAGCCGGTCCTTGTTTATCACGCCAGGCATTTGCTGTTTTTCCAATCCCATCCGATCCACCGTCACCGTCACCGCCATTCGTTATTAATATTCTTTGAACTGCATCGAGCAATATAACATCATCGCAATGTTCATTGTTGGTGGCTATGGTGGTGGCGGCGGCGGTGGTGGTGGTAGCACCATTCTTTCCATGCAAATGAATATTCAAATGATTTTCATGCTGTGGCACAATTTTAGCATCGACCTCTTCCGTCGTTTCGTAGCTACGCTGCGATGAGAAACGCGAACTGCGACGTTTCGGCGAATTCTTAATCAATTGATTATTCAGAATGTGCAGTACATTCCAGAAGCAGAGCTGCTCGGCACAGCTTACGAGGACCTCGTTTCCAGGTGAGAATTTCATATCGTATATACGCGTACGATGCGACTGAAGGCGATAAAGACATTCTAGAGGATTATCGTGCACCTTGTACATTTCAATGTTTCCATTCGTATAGCCGATCGCTGTTAGACTGGCATCCTTTGACAATGCCACACAAGATATGCTGATCTTTTGATTTTGTGGTGGATTTATTATCAAAGAGTTTATAACGGGACGGAGTCGCGGTGTGTTGTCTTTGTAGAACGCGAACAAATAGACCTAAGAATATACATTAATTTTTGTGATGTAGAAAAAAATGGGGTAAGTAAGCTCACTTTTACAGAATTTGCTGATGCCAAGCAAAGATGATCATGCTGAAAATCACATCCGCACAGTGTATATGTATCCCAAACATTTTCGCGTAGACCATCCATTTGGAATTTTTGTTCATATTTGTTCGATCTTTCCTCGATTAACTGAAAGAAATTACAAGGTTTCATATTCAGTAAAATCTTCTACTATTTTAACCGTCTTATTCCTGGCTACGTCTCTAGACGGTTTTTTTTTTTTTTTTTTTTTTTTTTTTTTTTTTTTTTGTCGAATAAATATAATCAGAGTTGTCATAGAATCCGATAGCTGTCGGAATTGGAATTTTAGTTGACTGAATTTTCATATAACAGGTTGGCTGATAAGTCCCCGGTCTAACAAAGAAAAACACATTTTTTTGTCAAAATTCGTTTTTATAATTCAACATAGTTGCCCTTCAAGAAGCGATACAATCTGTTTATTATAAACGACATATCCAATTTTTTTGATACCATTTTGGTAGTACTCCTTCGTTTTTGTCTTCTCAAAATAGGCCTCAGTTTCGGCGATCACCTTTCATTGCAGCCAAATTTTTGTTCTTTCCTGCGAGCATACCTTTTGAGTTGAAACAAGAAAAAGTCGCTGGGGCCAGATCTGGAGATATAGCGATGGGTTAGGGAAGCAATTCGAAGCCTAATTCATGAAATTTTTGCCATCGTTCTCATAAGACTTGTGGCACGTGGTTGTCTTGGTGGAACACACTTTTTTCTTCTTACATATGGTGGCCGTATATTGCCGCGATTTCGACCTTCAAACGCTCCAATAACGACATATAATAGTCACTGTTGAGATTTTTTCCTTCTCAAGATAATCGATAAAAATTATTCCATGCCCATCCCAAAAAATCAGAGGCCATTACTTTGCCAGCGGACTTTTGAGTCTTTCCACGCTTCGGAGACGGTTCACCTGATTCGCTTCATCACTCAGACCGACTGTCGATTGGACTCAGGAGTTAGTGATAGAGCCATGTTTCATCCATTGTCACATATCGACGCAAAAACTCGGGTGTATTGCGAGTTAACAGCTGCAAACACCGCTCAGAATCATCAACACGTTGTTGTTTTTGTCAAATGTGAGCTCGGCGGCACCATTTTGACAGAGCTTTTTCATATCCAAATATTGATGAATGATATGACCAACACGTTCCTTTGATATCTTTAAGGCCTCTGCTATCTCGATCAGTAGTAAAGTAGTAGTAGTAAAAAATGGTTCACGTAGTTTGGACACGTTCCCTTATCGGTTCCGATTCAAAACCAAAAACGACAAAATTTTGTAAATTCTGTATGAAATTTCGATCAGTTTTAATTCCGATTCCGACAGCTATCGGTATTCTGTGACACGCCTGATTAACTCATCATTCCTTTCTACCCGTTACTCGACATAACTAAATCTCTACATACTAACTAATCCATACTAATCCAATTTTGCTCTTATTTATTACTCACTGTCATTACACCCGCTGAGCTGATCAAGAAAAAGCAGTTCTGCTTAATTTTGTAGCACTGTTTTGTACCGAAACCATATGTGCTCGTGATGCAGTCATTACTGCCACCGCCGACATTGCTAATGAGCGTCTGGTTCTCGGTCGAAGCAATCAAATGGCAGTCATCGATGATTTTTAAATAGGTTATGGCCTCGGTCATCGATTCGTTTTCGAATGCATCTCTCTTGATATTGAATATGTCACCATTGCTATAGCCAACGAAACCCAATTCCTTGCCAACGGCTATCGAAGTAATTGGCTCGGAGGTCTCGCGCGGTATAATTATAGGCCAGGAATCCGTTGTCGTTGTATTAACTTGGTGCACCTGCAATTGTAATTGTGGTATTAGAATTCTTATACGTGTTGAGGGGGCCGGGCCGGGGCCGGGAGCGAAAGAAGAACAAATAAATTTAATTTACCCGATATTTAGAGTCGACAGCAGCTAGTACCAAACTGCCATCGTCAACATAATCGATGTCGTAGAGCATTTGTCCGAGCAGCCAGACATCTGGTTCCAATTGCGGATCGGTGCTTGTCCTATTTCCCATGCTCGTAACATTATGCGCCCATGTGATTTCATTCTCACCGTTTCGACGCACAGCGAATATATACAATGCCTTTCGGTGTTCGGCACCACAAATGATGACATACTTGAAGACATTGTCATCGAGCGCATAGACGTCCACGCAAGCGATGGCATCGCTGACATTGCAACGCAAAACTTCCGATTTCGCGTCCATATCGTAAACGATGAGTCCGCGCTTCGTACCCAACACCAAATAATGCTGATCGTCTGTCAATTTGGCGCACGTGATGGCACTCTTAACATCGCCATGATTCTCATAGAGAATCTCAACATGACCATCGGGCTTGCTCGAGAATGTCTTATGCTCGAATATGAGCGATAAAACCTTATCGGGAAAGACGAAAATCGCACGCGTCAGTGCCATATGAGAGCGTCTGAAAATATTTTGCTCATAGCTTAATGGGCCACATGTATGCTTTGGCCAATCGAACGGTACAAAGGCCTTTGAGCTATCGCGTAAATTCCAAAATGAGATTGCACCACTTTTACTCAGAAGCATATAGTATGTATCGAGAATTTTTGTTATGAATCGTATATCTTGTGCTTTGGTCTGGAGTATTGGAATTTTCTTCGGTTTAAATTCCTCCCTATCGATGTTCCACTCATAAACACTTATATCTCCATCGCTGAATGCGATATGGAGATTCGTTTCGCTATTCCTGCTCGGTGGCAATTGCTCGATAAAGAATGCCACAATAAAACCCGGCTGACCCATCGAATTCACATCGATGCGTTGCTTTCGAATTCTTAGTCTGGATTTTATGATTACTCTCCATTGTATAATAGTTGGCCTTTTGTCGGCTACTCCGACGATAGACGATCGAACGTCGATTATCATCCGAGAGTGACCATATCTTTAGGACACCGCCAATATCGAGTGTTAATAAAAATTTATGCTCAGAAAAGAGACGTGCCTCAACGATTTCCGATTCCTTCTGATGATGCTGATGATGCTGATGATACTGATAATTTTGATGAATTTGCTGCTGTTGGTCGCCATAATAGTCGTCTTTGAGCAGAATTGGCTTTGTCGGGCAATCGATCGAGATATCGAGGAGCAGCATATTGCCATTTACAAGGACAATGAAGCACATATCCTGATCGAAAAATTTGATAAATTTCGCTTGACTCATCAGGCTAACGATCTGGCGACGTTTATGGAAATTTCCATGTTCGCTGAACCAAACGCGCTGCGGGAACATACGTATCTGTTGCGTTGCTTCTTCATAGACCTCGCCCACAGCCATTAAAGCATATTGCAGCAATGATGTGTCTCGCGATTCGGTTAGCTTCTCTTCGACTTTCGGTAAAAATTCTCGGATCTCGGCCAAAAGCTTTTGCCGCCGATAATCGCTATCGATAATTAAATTTTCGAAATATTTTAAATCGCTTATCGTATTCGATAAGCCGACAGCACGGATTTTCTGCTCCAAAAAACCAAAGTCAAGATATAATTTCGAAAAGAGCGAACTCTGTCCGGCTTCGTACAGATGATAGCCAATGAATGTATAAAAGTACTGATCATGATGCTGAATGCTGGAGCAAAGATCGATTTCGGTACGTTGCGAGAACACCTGCTCGATATTATAGTATTCGATAACTTTCTCATGCAAATTTGTGCTGTCTATTATCGCTTTCATGCGTTTACTGCCGCGCAGATGGGAACTATAGGTCAGCGGTATAATGCAACAGCAATCTTCGCAATCGTCCTCGTCATTATTATTATTATTATTATTATTATTATTATTATTATTATTATTATTATTATTGTTGCATGGCTCTTTGCTAACGAACGAGTACTTATTGAAACGTTTTACAATATTCTCAGCCTCCTCCAGTGTCTTATTCCATATGAATGCCAATAATTTGATTGGTATGAGCACCGCTGGCGGGAATACCGCCAACGTTGCATACAATCGTAATAGTTCCTCATTCAAGACATTCAACGAGAGCTCGACGATCGTTGAGAATTTCTCATTCGGTATTTCGAATTTCTGTAGATTTCTAATCCATTCGTTCCATGGTGATTTCTTTTGACGTAAATTCTGTGCGATTATGCTAAGCAAATAGGGATTGCCATCGCTGTACTTGTATATATCGAATGCATTTTTCGGGAATCGATCTCTCGATACGCCCAAATATTTTTCAAATAGCGCATAGAATTCGGCTAGTGTCAGACTGCTTTCGATTGGCAGATTTGTGCTCGTTTTCGATGATAGCGATTCATAGATTTTCCTAATGCGCGTTATGACTAGTAGCTTGCAGCCCAAATTGAATGTTTGGAATGTCTTGAAGTTCTTCACATCTCTCAGTATTACAAGGCAATTTCGATTCGCTGGTAAGCTTAACAATTTACGCAGGCATTGCTGCAATTCGAACACCCGATTCAATATGCTTTCATTGTATTTTATACGCTCTTTCTCTTGATGGACGGAGGCGAAACCATTGCTACTGCCGCCGTTCATGAACGTCGGTGAATGCGAGGCACTCGAATCGCCAAGCATTAAACGTAACTGTTGCAGCCGATGCAGATCCTGTTCGGGACTCTCACAATCGCTGACATCGAGCCAATAGATCTGAAATCCCATCGATTTCATGACGGCAAAGTCATAGCAGACGCTTATGGTCAGCCATTTCTTTCCCGTACCCAAATCACCTTGGAGTACAACGCAATGATAACGCTTCAGGTTCCGAAGTGCATCACGCAGACGTACATACTGAAAAATGAATAAAAGTATTAAGAAATATTCAATGCAAAATCAAATAATGACACAAATAATGCATAAAAATAATATAAAATTTTATAAAGACTAAAAATATTTCTGAAAATTATTATTTATTTTTTTTTTTATTTATTTGTTATTTTTTAATTATTTATTATTTTTTATTTATGTATTATTTTGTATTTATTTAATATTATTTATTCTATTCATTATTTATTATTTCTTATTTATTACTTATTAAAAATAATAAGTTATTATTTATTATTGAGGCAGGGGGACCCCATGACACGGGTCACGGGCTTGACGGCCCCGCCTTCCCCGAGTCGCGGTGCTAGCCGATTGCCTCAGTCGAATCATGCAGACTGGTAAATAATTGCATGAAGCGGGGACGTTTGACGAATTTTAGGCCCTACCCCGAAGTAATGCTACAGCGTTTCCAGGGTAGGTATCCCAATGAGAAAAGAAGAGGACGTTTTTTAATGGAATCACCACACACCCAGCAATCACGGATGATGGCAGTCCGAAGGGCTTTTTGACCTCCTCGCCACAAAATAAAAAAAATTATTATTTATTTATTTTTAATTATTTATTTATTTATTATATATTTATTTATGATTATTTATTTATTTATGATTATTTATTTATTTATTATTATTTATTTATTTATTTTATTTATTTATCTATATTATTATTTATTTTACCATTATTATATTATTATTTTTAACATTATATTATTTATTTATTATTTAATTATTAATTATTTAATTATTAATTATTATTTAATTTATTATAATTATTATATTAATTATTAATTATTATTTAATTTTACTAATTATTATTTAATTATTAATTTATTATTTATTAATTATTATTTATTATTATTTATTTATTTATTATTATTTATTATTATATTATTATTATTTATTTATTATTATTTATTTTTTCATATTATATTATTTTTTATAACTATTTTATTATTTATTTATTTTTAATTATTAATTAATTATTTTTAATTATTAATTATTATTTATTAATTTATTTATATTATTATTTTTAATTATTATAATTATTAATTATTATTTAATTTATTATATTTAATTATTATTATTATTTTATTAATTATTTATTTTATTATTTTATTTATATTATTAATTATTTTTTATTTATTTATTTATTAATTATTTTTTATTATTATTATTATTTTTATTTATTTATTTATTTTATTTATTATATTATTTATTTATTTTATTATTATTAATTATATTATTTTTAATTATTATTATTATTTAATTATTATTTAATTATTAATTATTATAATTATTAATTATTATTTAATTATTATTTTATTAATTAATTATTAATTATTATTTATTATTATTATTTATTTTATATTATGATTATTATATTTTATATTATTATTATTTATTTATATTATTATTATTTATTTTTCATTATTATTATTATTTTTATATTATATTATTATTTATTTTATTATTTAATTATTTAATTTATTATTTTAATTATTAATTATTAATTTAATTATTTAATTATTAATGTAATTATATTATATTAATATTTATTTATTATATTTATTTAATTATTATATTATTATTTATTTATTTATTTATTATTATTTTTATATTATATTATTTTTTATATTATTTATTATTTTTATTATTATTATTATTTTTACATTATTTATTTTTTAAATTATTAATTTTATTATAATTATTACTATTATTATTATTATTAATATATTTTTAATTATTAATATTATTATTAATTAACTGTATTATTACTTTAATTATTAATCGTCATTTATTTAATTTATTATAATTATTATATTATAATTATTATATTTATTTTTCCATATATTATTACAATTGATTGATATATTGAAAATTAATTATTTATTAATTGATTATTTTATACATTTTATTATTATTTTTAATTCATATTTTGATGGTTTGAGAAATTTGTAATATGATATTTGAGATTTCAATACTGTACTATAATTATTTAATTCTTCGAAGAATATAATTATATTTCATGATTTATTATTATTATTTATTTCATTTATTTCTCCTATTTAAATGTATGCTTAATTATCTTTTGAATCTCCATATTCATATTTATTGAATTGTTTAAACCAGTTATATCGGAATATAATGTGAAAATTTACTAATTGTATTGTGATCATATTTGTATATATCTTTCTATAATAGAAGAAAATGTATAATGCACTTTGATAATTAGATTTTTATTGTGTGAAAACATTAAGAGTAATATATATAATTTTTACCATATTTATCGATATATTGAAAGTCTGTTGCTAAATGGAAAATTACTACAAGTAATATGAAATGTACTATTCTTCATATAAATTTTTTACTGTGGATTTAAAGTCATTAGTTCATAGAAGATTTGTACTATATGTATTATATTTCAAATAATGTTTAATTATCCTTGACAGAGTATCTGAAGAGAATTGAATTAATCGATGATTTCACGTTTGTCGTTATTTATGAAATTAGTATTCCTCCTTTGTGAAGAGATGCTTTACGTCCTCTTTGACATCATCCAAGTCGAAATTTTCCCGAAATGGTTTGAAAAACACACGCAAAATATCGGAATACTGCAATGTGAGAATTTCACTCGAACTTCGACTGTGTGAGCTCATATTTTTTTTTCTTGCTATAAATCCAAGAAGAAAGAAGAAAGGGCATATGAAGTTAATTAATTATTGAAATAAATTGTTCAAAGGAAAGACATTAAAGAGACAAGGAAAAATAATTCTCTATTCATATATATATCATAATGGAAATCGTTGACTAAAACGGAAAACAAAAAGCTGAAACGAAAGAATGAGATAAATGAAAAGGGAGAGCGTGATTTAAAAAAAAAAAAAAACATTCTTTTCTGTGGAATATAAATCAAAAAACGATCATTTTTCTTTGTTTATAGTTTTAGGCTTTGTTTAATTTTTAAGTTCAATATTTTTTCAGTGTTCGATTTCTTGATGTTTATTATTATAATTTTTTATTTTTTTTTTTGCCCAGTTGTTTTAATTGTACGAAGCAATCAGCAATGGACGTTCTTCAACGATCGACCTTGAATCGAGCTTTCTCCAATTAACAATAAAAAATAATAATAATAATAGAGACCTGCTGCAATCCCGGAGGATCTTGTGGATTCGAATGGTTTCGAAAAGGTCGAACCCCTTTAAAACGAACTTCATTATAGTGAAATTTCCATTCTAGCGGATTAATCGGAATACAGCATTTTTGGTTATATTTGAGAGCATTTTTCGAACCGATTTTACGGTTCCTATTGCGCAGTGTCCATGAAATATCCTTGAGAAATCCTTTTTAATAAGCCCTAATCCCTGAAGCAAATGGCGACTGATAGCTAAATAATTTTTTTTCAGTGTATTCCGGGATTCTTGCTATTTTCTGGCTATTTTTTAAAAAATGCCTCTAAGTTTAGATTTATTTTATCTTGAAAAAATTTAATTTTCACACTGAGGAAATTTTTTCCCAAAAAAGAAATAAATCATATAATTTTTTCCAGTGTATTCCGAGTCTTGTGCCTTTTTCTGGCTATTTTTAATATATACCTCTAATCATAAATCAATTTAAAAAAAATTTTTTTTTTATTCTACACAGAGAAAATTTTTCTTCCATGAAAGAAAATTTAAATTAAATAATTTTTTTTTTCAGTGCATTACGGTTTTCGAGCAATTTTCTGGCTAGTTTTAAAAAATTCCTCTGAATATAAATTAATTTTATTTTTATAGAAGTTTTATTTTAATTTTAAAAAATTTGATTTTACACTGAGAAAATTTTTTTTAACAAATGGACCCTAGAGCTCGAATAAATATTATTTTCTGGCTGTTTTTAAAAACTACCCTGAAGATTACCTTCCAAAAACATTTTTTTTTATTCTACACAGAGAAAATTTTTCTTCCATGAAAGAAAATTTAAATTAAACAATTTTTTTTTCAGTGCATTACGGTTTTCGAGCAATTTTCTGGCTAGTTTTAAAAAATTCCTCTGAATATAAATTAATTTTATTTTTATAGAAGTTTTATTTTAATTTTTAAAAATTTTATTTTACACTGAGAAAATTTTTTTTACAAATGGACCCTAGAGCTCGAATAAATGTTAATTTTTTGGCTGTTTTTAAAAACAACACTGAAGATTACCTTCCAAAAACATTTTTTTTTAAATTCAAAATCAATAAGAAGCTTTTTGAGCATATTTAAAAAATTTAAGCGAATGTGGATAGATCGATTGAAAAATTCCGAAATTTTTTCAAAAACTTCCAAATGATCAATCGAAAAATTCCTTGAATTTTAAATCCTTGAAAAATGCGATTGATTGCATTTGTTTGTTTGTTTTTTTTTTTTTTCTTTAAATTCGCTTTTATGGCAGGCTTAGCTCTTTTTTCAGTTGTTATTGCTAATTTTCATTTAACACTCGTCACATTTTGTCTCGTCAAGTGTTCGTAATTAATCTTAAAATAAAACGTTTCAAAGCCAATTCTTCCGAATATCTCGACAATTTGATGCCCGATAAGGCAGATTGACACAGAATCAGCGAACAGCGAACACAAAGCGGACACCGAGCAAAGCCGGAGAGCGCGAAATTCAGCGAATTTCCAACGAATTCAATTAAAAATTTATTCTTTCCACCGTTGCGCGTTAAAGCCTGATTTTTATTATAATTTTTTGCTTGTTCGCTTTGATATTTTTCCAATGAGCAACTTAGCCAAAAATGGCTTTTTATGTGGTGCAACTTTCCAAGCAACATCATTTTCGGTAGCGCCTTTGTGTGTCAACACAATTCAGTGCAAAAAAAAAAAAAAAAAAAAAACGTTTTTTCTTCTTCTTCTTCATTGAATGGCATTCAATAAAAACTTCTAACCCCCAAAATAGCTCCAACGCATGAGAATGTTATTTTAAATCAATAAATAAATAAAAAAAAAAACATTTTTTTTTTCTAGCCCCCTACTTCTTGGCTATGGCCGTGAGAACGGAAACAGCCAGGCAGATGCAGAACTAAAAGCTGGCCAGGGAGAGGAGTCACTTTATTGGTATGATCCGAAGAGCCTAAAGAGAAAATTTATACAGTGTACTCTCCCCATGCGGACACTTTTTTAGAATGCGCTGGTCTTCCTGTCTGCGGAAATATTTTTCGGTTCCCTCGGTGTCCGCTTAAGAGAGAGAGTACATTGTACCTATATGGAAGGCATGACATATGGGTTCTTGACATGCAGATTCAATTTGGGAGGGTGGGAGTAGGGTTGCCAACCATACTATATAATATAGTATCCTACTTTATTTCTGATCGATATACTTTATAATTTCATGGAACAATAAAGTATCCTGAAATACTTTATTTTTAATATATACGGCAGTTTTTACCAAACATACATCATGTAGTTTATTGAACTAAATAAATACAGTCGAGACTCTCTATAACGACCTCCTCTAAAACAAATTTCTCTCTATAGCGAACCTCAAGGCTTTTTCGATACATTATATATTTTTTTTTTCTTCTAACACTAAATTCTCTCATCGGCGATTTTATTTTTCAGGTCCATTTAAATTCATTATAAAGAGTTTCGACAGTTTTGAAATTGACTTCATGCTCAATCACAAAAATCGCAATTTTTGCAACTTAAGTATGTTACATACTTATGTTAACTATTAAAATACATAGTTAATTATAATTTTAAAAAGGTGAAACAAATCATAGACCAACTACAATGTTCTGCAAGCATTAAAAAGTGTATATTTAAGAACAAAAGTGTATTAACTACCAGTAAGTTACTAGTACTTCGGTGTGAGAGATAATTTAAATTGAATTGATGGTAGTATGAAAGCATATTATTTATTTCTATATGTTATTAAATATTTGCTATGTTCTGTTTTTTTAATTAATATAAGGATGAATTTAAAAATATTTTATTTTTTAATAAAATATTTTATTTTTTAATTATTAAATAAACTTATACTTTATTTTGCCCTTAGAAAGTTGGCAGCCCTAGGTGGGAGGGGAGGCATAGATTTTCCATATGTAGTACCTCCGTGATCTTCAACGAACAGAAAGCACCTCCGGTTTGTGGCTTCTTTCGAATGATCCGTGCCCATAATGTAGAGAGGCGATCATTTGAGATAAGGTTAGTCATTTATATTACATATTGGGTTATCGATTAATTTGAAGTTATTTTCCAATGAACATATCGCACACTAATCACTAAACCGGCACAATTCAAAATTTTTTCAATCAATTTTTTCATGTTCGGCAACATTTTAATGCAGGAAACGGAACACTTGGAAAATTAACATTGATATTAATTGATTCTGCAGTTATTTAGAAATACTATAAATTTATAAAGGAAATTGTTTTTACAGGCGTCGAGAGTTATTGGCCGTTTGACTGAGAAATTCGAAATTTTGAGTTGTGCCGATTTAGTGATTAGTGTGCGATATGTTGATTTACACGATCTATCGATATGGGCAAAAATTTTGCCATCATTAGATAACTTCGACATGAAATTTCATTCGATTCGGATAGATTTCTTTATCAAAATATGAAAAATACGGCGAAAATGTATTGGAAAATTCTCTATAGAGAAAAAGTCCATTATTAAGGGTACCCTTCAGTAGTAGGGACTGTCACAAAAATCGCAAAAAATTTCCTAGAAATCGGAATTTTTCGAGATATTTCAATGAAATTCGGAATTTGAGCATAAATATTGTAAGACATTAATTAAATTTCCAAAAATTGAAGATGGCTGACAAAATTTCAGACCTTAAATTCATGAAAAATCGACATTTGTAATTGAGGCATTTAAGCTTATTTTCAAAAAAAAAAAAAAAAAAAAATTAGCATAATATTCGATCTTAGTGTGGTCATTAATTGATGTCAGATGAGCTTATAAATATAACTTTCCAAAAATTGGATATTGAGTGGCCGATGACAAATATTTCGGATCCTTAATCATCATGAAAATAATTAACGAAGCACTTCTGTTAATGGTGGCGTGATAGTACAGGCTTAATTAACAAAAAAAAAACAAAATAAAAATTAAAAATAAAGTCAATAATATTCAAAGGCTATTTACACTTTATGTGTCAGTGTCGGGTATGTATTGTATTGTCAGAATTCGTAGCGTGACTATAACACCCATCCCTATTGTTCATGCTTTCAACCCATTTGTAGCCGACAAGAACCAATAGCCAGTAATTTTGTTCGACAGCCCGCCCAAAATGGGTTAAATGTGTGAGTGTAGATTCCCCCCTCCCGATTACTGGTCAAAACCCCTGGCCCTTAATCATGAGATGTCCCTAGTAGTATAGACAGGATTTTGGGAATGCAAGAATTTATTTCCAAAAAAAAAGAAGTTCAAAAAGTATTTGTTGTCCTCAATGGTGCTGAAAGGGTTAAAGTTCTTCGGTATCTATAGAGACCTGTAATCCTCGCGATCGGTTTTTTTTTTTGAAATATAGTGCTTTGTTGCGATAAGAAAAAGAAGAAGAACAAAAAAGGGTCATAAATAGAACTCCAACGACGAGGAATTGATTAATTACGCAGTTCCTGAAAGAAACTATTTTTTTTATTATTATTTTTTTTTTTTTTGCATTTGCATCGCGTTTATCGCATGTTGCAAAACAAAAGTAAATAAAACAGAAAAAATAAAAAGAATAAACTTTAAGCCAATCTATGAATCATGGGCAAATGAAGTCCGCCGTCCGAACAACATCTGCAGGCTGAAGCACTGAAGTGGTTTTATTTCTTTGTTCTTTCCATATGCTCAAATATATATATTATTGATAGACCCCCCCTTGCTCCGGTCAGGTTGTAGTTACAACCACTTGACGCTTCACGACACTTGGTGACGACGACGACGACACGACAACGACGCCGTTTAACGGAAGACCTTGGAAGCTTAAGCGTCGCAATCGTCAGGCGATTTCGTTGCTTGCATGCAACGCATTTCAATTACAGTGGGGTCGATCCAAAATAAAACGTCGTAAATTACAATTCGATTCGATTCGATTCGATTCGTCCGTTTGTCGAGGCACTCAAGCCAGGACGAAATATTCTATTTTTTTCTGAACATATTTCGTATCGTTGTGAACGCAGTCGGTGGGGGTTGGGGTGGTGGGGGGTTTCTAATGCTTTCAAAATGTTCAAACTTTCATTTGACTCATTCATGTGAATTCAAGTGGTCGCCATGCAGTCTGTCGATAACGTGTCTTTATGTTTTTTTTTTTTTTTTTTACCTGGATGACTAACCTTCTAGAATTAGCTGTAAAAATCGCAGGTGCAAAAGATTTGAAATTTCCTCCGATCTCTTCTATTCATAGTGGTTAGAGAAAAAGAAACTGACGTCACTGTTGGAGCATTCTTTTCGGGGGTATTTTTTTTTTTTTTTTTTACTGTTTGACAAAAACAGATTTTCAAGAATGAAGTAAAAAACAAAAAGATATTTTGAATCACATCTGGTCCAGAGGTAAAACGTAATTTCTTTAGAAACAACCATTTCCATCGCATCAGCTGTCCACTTTCGGCAATCCAAAATATTAATTTTTTCGATTGCCAAAAATTAAAAATTCATTATAGAAATGTTTTGAGAGTTTGAGAGAGAGAGAGAGAGAGAGGGAGAGAGAGGGAGAGAGAGAGGAGAGAGAGAGAGCGAGAGAGAGAGAAGAGAGAGAGAGAGAGAGAAGAGAGAAGAGAGAGAGAAGAAGAAGAGAGAGAGAGAGAGAAGAGAGAGAGAGAGAGAGAGAAGAGAGAGAGAGAGAAGAAGAGAGAGAGAGAGAAAAGAGGAGAGAGAGAAAGAAGAGAGAGAAAGAGAGAGAGAGAAAAAGAGAGAGAGAGAGAGAAAAAGAGAGAGAGAGAGAAAGAGAGAGAGAGAGAGAAAAGAGAAGAGAGAAAAGAGAAGAGAGAGAGAGAGAAGAGAGAAGAGAGAGAGAGAAAAAAGAGAAGAGAGAGAAGAGAGAGAGAGAGAAAAGAGAGAGAGAGAAAAAAGAGAGAGAGAGAAAAGAGAGAGAAAGAGAGAGAGAGAAAAAGAGAGAGAGAGAGAAAAGAGAGAGAGAGAGAAAAAGAGAGAGAGAGAGAGAGTCAGAGTACACTGCACAAAACATAGAATATTTTTGATAAAACATACAGTCGAATCTGGATATAACGAACGCTTTTTTGTTACACGGAATGTTCGAAATAATCAGGCCTGTAGAGAAAGGAGTAGAAAAGGGCGATTTTTCTCCGGGCCCGGGCTTTCTGAAGGGGCCCACAATTGGCATGGGACTTTTTTTTTATTTGGTCGCACATTTTTGTGAGGGAGCTCCTGAAAAAAATCCCCAGGGCCCTAAATTTCTCTTTACGGCCCTGTAAATAATGAACAAAACATTCAATCTCGCTAATACGAACAATCTGGTTACAATGAACAGGACCTGCAAAAATTAATTCACTATATCCAGATTCGACTGTACCTACTTCAAAAATTCCACCCCTAATGCCACAATTTATTTTACAGCGAAAAAATCAGATAAAACTAATTTCGGTTAGAGAAAAACGAATCGGAAATTATTTTATTTTATTAAAAAAAATTTTTTTATTTCAAAAATTCCGTTTAGAGACAGAGCTAGGAATAAGAGGGTTAAGCAGGGTATGTCCCTTCGAAACCGCAGCCATAGGAGAGACCAGATAGAGAGCATTCTGACATTGGCATTGATTGTTATTCGATACGAAGATAGCTTATCAATGATGATTGATAAAATAAACACTAATGAATTTCACCACCGAAGAACGATTAAGGGGTTATTTTTGTGTGAACACTTGGTTAAAAAAAAAAAAAAATTCGAAACATTTTCTACTGTCCGCCATTTTTTTTTTTTTTTTTTTCAGTGAAACCAATTAATTCTGTGACTATTGACCCACTTTTTTTTATGTCTTATTTAATAAAAAAATTATAAATATACATATATACATATATAGTAGATTGTGGAGGGAAAAATTTTTTGCAAGGTCTGTTCATGTTACCGAAGTTGTTTAATATGCTCTATTTGATTAAAAAAAAGTGTTTAAAAAAAACTTTCTCGCAAAAAAAAAAATTTTTTGTTGTAAATTTCACAAATTTATTTGCTCTGTGAGTGTAGCCTTTTGTCTTTCGGTGTTATATTTTTGTTCTCACTAAAGAGGTGCTCACACTACAGAGCATGCAATTAAAATAATTATGTGTTCACACCACTAAGGAGTTCATGCAGCCGGAGGTTCACCATCCAGACTCTTCTGCATATAAAAAAAAAAAAATTTTTTTAGTTTATGATACAAAAAAGTCTGGATAGTGTGAACTCCGCATTAAGTTAACACCTCGGTGGTGTGAACACTTGGAATGAGACTTATACAGATTACGATGGTTTTCTTACTTTTCGCAAGAAAGCCGTCCAAAACTCCTTAGCAGAACACATAAGAAACTGACGTCCTTTTTTGGACCTTTTTTGAAAAAACTGAACATTTTTTTTTTTAACTTTGTGTAAACATACATATTTGAACTAAATAAAGCAAATTAAATATGAAAAATTTGCACCTCGATAATGTGAACAGCCTCGGTAACATGAACAGGCCTTGTAAAAATTTACTCAGTCTATCCAGACTCTACTGTATATAAAAAATGTAAGAAAAAATTAAAAAAAAAAAAACAATTTTTTATGAACCAAAAAGTCGGCTGAGAGGCAAACTCCCGAGAGAGATTCCGAGCGAGAGGTTCGACTCCCAGCTTGAGGTCGTGGAAGCTTATGTCGTCTTTAATTTCCGATTATACGTGGCATCACAACGGGCCCATTTGGTGCCTACTTAAGTGTGTAAGTGGCAGCCACACTAACCTAACCTAACCATGATACAAAAAAATATTGAAAAAAATTAAAATGATTTTTACTGTAAAAAAAAAAACCCAAAAAGAGGTGAAATTTATGCATTCACATAAAACAAACTCTCTAGACATGCAAAAACCGTAAACTTACGTGATTAAAAAGGGTCTACAATATAGTGCAATTAAATAATCCTGAAAATTCAAAAAGGCAAACTGTTCAAACTGAAGAAGATTTTAAAGCCGACGAAAAATTCAATGCAACGATGAATAATTACAATGACTTGCATACATGGTAATTAATTTGATTTTCCCGTATATACTTCAACTACCTCAATGATGAATGCATTGGAAATGTCTCGTTGATTTAAGCTCAACAGTAACAAGGTTTCCGATTCCGATGCCTTTTTAATGAGCTGGCATAAATCAGCCTGTTTGAAAAAAAAAAAAAAACCTAACTTTCTATAATTTATGACAGTGAAGTCCCCTGAGAATGGACATCCTCCCTACTTACAGAGAGATACCACGAAAAATGGGAACCAAAGAAGAACGGCAGCAGCAAAAACGACACAACTAACAGGTTGGCTGATAAGTCCCCGGTCTAACAAAGAAAAACACATTTTTTTGTCAAAATTCGTTTTTATTATTCAACATAGTTCCCTTCAAGAGCGATACAACGATTATAACGACCTTCCAATTTTTTGATACCATTTTGGTAGTACTCCTTCGGTTTTGCCTCAAAATAGGCCTCAGTTTCGGCGATCACCTCTTCATTGCAGCCAAATTTTTTCCCTGCGAGCATCCTTTTGAGGTCTGAGAACAAGAAAAAGTCGCTGGGGGCCAGATCTGGAGAATACGGTGGGTGGGGAAGCAATTCGAAGCCTAATTCATGAATTTTTGCCATCGTTCTCAATGACTTGTGGCACGGTGCGTTGTCTTGGTGGAACAACACTTTTTTCTTCTTCATATGGGGCCGTTTTGCCGCGATTTCGACCTTCAAACGCTCCAATAACGACATATAATAGTCACTGTTGATGGTTTTTTCCCTTCTCAAGATAATCGATAAAAATTATTCCATGCCCATCCCAAAAAACAGAGGCCATTACTTTGCCAGCGGACTTTTGAGTCTTTCCACGCTTCGGAGACGGTTCACCGATCGCTGTCCACTCAGCCGACTGTCGATTGGACTCAGGAGTGTAGTGATAGAGCCATGTTTCATCCATTGTCACATATCGACGCAAAAACTCGGGTGTATTGCGAGTTAACAGCTGCAAACACCGCTCAGAATCATCAACACGTTGTTGTTTTTGGTCAAATGTGAGCTCGCGCGGCACCCATTTTGCACAGAGCTTTTTCATATCCAAATATTGATGAATGATATGACCAACACGTTCCTTTGATATCTTTAAGGCCTCTGCTATCTCGATCAACTTCATTTTACGGTCATTCAAAATCATTTTGTGAATTTTTTTGATGTTTTCGTCGGTAACCACCTCTTTCGGGCGTCCACTGCGTTCACCGTCCTCCGTGCTCATTTCACCACGCTTGAATTTTGCATACCAATCAATTATTGTTGATTTTCCTGGGGCAGAGTCCGGAAACTCATTATCAAGCCAAGTTTTTGCTTCCACTGTATTTTTTCCCTTCAGAAAACAGTATTTTATCAAAACACGAAATTCCTTTTTTTTCCATTTTTTTCACAATAACAAAAGTTGCTTCACAAAAGACGCTCTATCTCACAAACTAATTGACTTACAGACGTCAAATTTTGACACGAATCATTTGAAGGTTGCCACTATATAAAAATAATATGCATTTAATACTAGCGACGCCATCTATGTGTCAGACCGGGGACTTATCAGCCAACCTGTTAACATCCCCATCCCAGCTGGGATTTGAACCCATAGCCTCTTCCATCGTAAGTCGGAAACTCAACTACTCCACGGAGGCCGACTAGTTTTCAGATTACAAGTTGTTAAAATCGACCTGGCATACAAGGTCCAAGAATTACACTCCATATCTCGATCGAGTTCGCTTAAGAGGGGTTTTACTGTGTTCAAAAATAATTGATTCGAATTCAAATATTGTTGAAATTCGAAACGAATTCTTTTGGCGATTTAATTAGTGTGAGAGAAAGAAAATAATGGGAAGGTTTTAATGAGACTTCTTCATTGTAGAAGCTCATGTAGAATCGCGGATTACACTGGGGAACAATAAAAAAAAAAAAAAAACTTTTTTTCTGCGGCATTAATTTTGGTTATTGTTTTCGATAATACTAATGTATATATTCATAAAAATTTATTTATTTTGTTTTAATTGACTTTTGTAAGGTATTTTATTTTTTATTCGATATTTCTGAGTTAATTAATTGGTAGTTTTATCTCATAATCTAGAGTCAATTTGATAAATCTGGTATTTTTTTCGTATTTAGTGATGTTATACAAAATTGACTTATATTTTCCATGCCGCAAAATTACTGATTCGCAGTGTTATATACATAAGTATATACAAAGAGTACTCATAAGTCTCAGAGAAGGAGGTACCTACACTTTTGGGATGCACTTTTTTTTTATAGGTATGTACTTATTTTTTTTTTTTTATATGGGGCCGATGTCCTCCGTTGCTAGTGAATATTTCTTTGTTAATACAGCATAAAAAATTTAAAGTCGAATTTCTCTAAACTCTTTTTGGGGGGTATTTTCCCACTTCTCCGTTTTACTTTCAGCGGTTATTGTGATAATATTTTCTCTCTCAAGAAATTTTTGGGAATTTTTTTTTTTTTTTTTTCAATTTATTAAAAGAATATTCTTAAAGCGAATCACAATAACGACGAACTCAAAGGAACTTAATTTTATTAATATTCTTTAAATTTTCTGAAGTATTTGCTTTAATTTTTCTTTGCCGCAATATCTCGAAAACTTTTCACGCTTTTAGTTCTTCACTTCACATGAGGGCAATATTAAGAAAAAGCATTATAATTATTATAATAATAATTTACACAAAATTTCGCCCGAAATCGACGCTGATAAAAAAAAAAGTTAACCGAATTTATTTTGATAATGACTCAGTCGAAGAAAAAAACTTTGGCTTACCGGATCGAGTTTCTGAGTGATTTCTGCTTGTGGAAGCATAAAAATTTTTTTTTCAAAAATATTTATTATAAAAAAAAGGTTAAATAAAACGAAATTGCGTAAGAAAGCGCCGCACAAATCTTCAAAATTGTGTATTTACTCAACTGCGCCGCCGAATTAAACTGTGTTAAGCGCTAAAGCAAACTCTTTTTGGCTGGCGACATCTTTGCTAATTGTTTATTCAACGAGCGTTCCACACATGTTGATCGGACCGAAATCAGCCGGTTTACCGGCTAAATACACAAGCCAGAAGAAAACAAAAAAAAACAACAACAAATTTGTGTAGAAAAAACAAAACCCACACCAACAGACACTCCTGTTTCGAGAACAATTCATTGAAGACTGCTTTGATTAGAGTTAGAATTTTTTCTTTAGAGCAGCTTAAGACAATCTTGGAGTTGCCACTTTGCAAGATGATCGACGCACGAAAATGTCAGGAGATTTATTTAAACGAAAAATCAGTTGAAGTTGAATTAACAATTCGAACGATCGAATCAATTGTACAATCGTATGAAAAGAGAAGTTTAGACCTTCCCACCACAAAACTAGCGATTTCACCATTCACTGGTGGCGGGGGATCAGTGCCTCGTCTTTTGAATTTTGAATGGCAATATTATTGCTAGGGACGGATCGTCATTTTATACGTTATCTTTAGCCTATCATATCGCGAGCGAATGAAGATATGTGCGGAAGGGTAGCTATTCAGCTAGCGAAAGTGGACGAATCATTTCGCCGGTTGAATAGCACTAGTATTTAGGGCATAGAAGAGGAACGGATAAACTCTCTAAACCCTCAAATGAGATTAAATACAAAAATTTATGAGGTTTGAGCATTTTAACGTCTTTGCATCGAAAATATTTTCATGTTTTTCTCCACTTGGTAAGATTTAGTGAGTCATGACTCATGAGCGAGCACAAATACTCACCAACAGGGCGGAAAAAGGCTTCCTAGATTTGATTTAAAAATACATACTATAGACTGTCTATTATTCTATCTTGTTGTGACTAGTAAAACGGCTATTCGCCAAAGACTTGCATAATGGCGGGTCACATACATATTTCGGGGGCGACCGACTGAACTAGAGTCTATGAAACAATCAGCCTGATTCCAAACGAATATTCTTGGGAATTTTTTTCCTAAAAGTTTTTTCACGCGGAAACAGGAAGTATTCCAAACGTCACAAATTTTTTTTTTTTTATCAAATCCGTTGGAGGAAAATTCCCGGGAATATTTAGAATCGGGCTGAATCAGATTTTTTCATTTTTTTCTACTCTTATTATTGATCATTTTGATGGCTTCCATATATCATTATTTCTGTCGCTGCTGTCTCTTGATTTATCTTTTTATGCCTGGATGACGGAAGGTGACAGAACGGCATTAATATGTATGTATGTATGTGCCTACAAATAAAACAAAAACAAAAAATGCAAAACGAAAATGGGCGAGATTCATTCATGTCGGTTATTGGACCCGGAATAATTGATCAATAAATATTGAGTATTCTTTTGATACGTAGGTAGGTAGGTAGGTAGAAGTGGCAGCCATATGCTCACTTAGGCACAAAAGAGGCCCGTTGTGGTACCACGAAAGACACTATTACCCCTTAAAAAGTATTGGGAAGCCAACAAGACTTCCTTATGAACGTCACTATATCCGACAATTTCAGTTCAGAGAGTTCGGTTAAGCTGGAAAAGAATAGCGACCCCAGAAGGGAGAGCCTACTCCTTGCGAGAGCTGGGCATTGACCCATCAGGTGGAGGACCGTTTCCTCCTCCTCTTCAGAGCCACATGAGCGGCAAAAATCGTTGTGTGGAGCCTCCAGTCTCGCCGCGTGCCTGCCAAAGAGGCAGTGGCCAGTAAGAATGGAGACCACTAGGTTAATGGACCTGCTGTTTAGTCTCAGGAGCTGCTGTGAGCGTTTCTTATTCAGAGACGTCCATGTCTGGCGAGCTATAAAGCAGGAGCTGTCTCTTACCCATTGGGCATTCGCACGGGCAAAATATTCCTGTTTAATTCTGAGTTTTATAGTGGCAAGCGGAGTGCCTATAGAGGTAACGGTGATGTCAGTAAGCATAGTGCCCTTCTTAGCTAGTTCATCTGCCTCACAGTTCCCCTTTATGTCCCTATGTCCCGGGACCCAGTAGATTAGGACCTTTGAATGACTCGCCATCTCGTTGAGAGATGCCCGGCATTCAGCGACAAGTTTGGATGTCGTGTAGACACCGCTAAGGGAGTTAATGGCCGCTTGGCTATCGCTGAAAATGTAGATATCCTTTCCGAATATCTCATTACACATTAACCACCTGGCAGCATGGTTGATGGCCATGACCTCTGCTTGAAAAACACTGCAGTGGTCAGGGAGGCGAATAGCTGTCTTAAGATTAAGACTGTCAGAGTATACGCCGCTTCCAACTCTTGAGTTACATCTAGAGCCGTCGGTGTATATACATATCGCATTTTGACCGACGCTTAGACTGCCGTCCCACTCCTCCCTGCTCGGAATGCGGGTTTCAAAACCCCGATCAAAGCAGAGAAAAGGGGGACAATAGTCGACGTCGGTCAGAATGTCGAAGTCTTTGATAAGGATGCTGGAGTGACCAAAGTCCAAACGTGTCCAGCGAGAAATGGCATTTAGTCTTGCAGCCCCCAATTTGGCTTGTTGCCTTATCAGGAGCTTTGTAGGTAGCCAACAGAGAAAGGCAAAAAGAGCCTTCGTTGGCGTGGTTCGAAGCGCTCTAGTAATGAATAGAGCGGACTGTCTTCTGGTTTGGTCCAGCGTTTTCTGATTTGTGAATCTGTCAATTGCTGGCCACCAAAAGGTAGATCCAAACAAAAGAATAGGTTCAACAATTGTTTCATAGAGCCAAAGTAGAGCACGGGGACTAAGTTTGGTATTCTACCAAAAATTAAAATTGAACAACTACCGCACGTAAACGAGCATAAGAAGATGAGCATAAAATGAAATACAATATTTTCCTATGATACTACAGTGTGGCAACACCAATCGGACACATCATAACGAAACTAACAATCGTGCTTAAAGTTTATTTGAAAGCGGGAGGGAAAAAAGTGAATAAAAAAAAGCAAGAGGAGTGAATGTGAATAATGAAAGGCAAGTATGGGAGTTCGCAATTTGCTAGATCTTTGAGCGTGACAATTGTTATCTCATTTAAGAAAAGAAAAGAAAACAATGACATGACCAATTCTTGAGATGGCTTTGGTATGTCCATAACTCAGTTTGCATGTGTGTGTGTGTGTGTGCGCGAGTGTGTGTGTATTTGCAGGTGTACAATTTTAGTGAGTAAGGTGTTCTAAGACGATTGAAAAGTGGGACGGGCGGAGGGCGCAGCGTGTAAAATGCAAATACTTATATTAATAATAAACAACAACAAAAAACGATTTTGATTTTGATTTTGATTTTTTGCGCTCGTCGTTAAGGGTTCAATGAACTGATTTGTTTGTATGCGTCGTCAACTAATTTTGTTGTTGTTGCTTTTGATTTGTTTCTTTCAGAAGACTGCGCGCGTCCGATGAGATAATTGTTGTTGGAAACAGAAACAGATAGAAAGAGAGAAAGAGGGAGAGACTCTTCAAAAAAGGAAATGAAGAAAAGTAAAAAAAAAAAAGAGATCAAGTACTTTAGACATTTTCAAGGTCAGCGTAGATTCTCTAAAAGGATTTCACGCATCGAATTTGTGATGAAATACCTGCCGAAGGGTCAATGCACTTTTTACGATTTCACATGACGCATAAACGGCAGGCGCAAAGAGGAAAGACAAAAGAAAAAACTAAAACAACACAAACAACAAGAACAACAGAACGCCAAAGGCTTTAGTGGACGGAGTTTTTTTTAACATGTAAGTTATTTGTTAATAAGTCCATTTTAGTTAGAAAAAAAAAAACAACAAAATTTTAAAATACTTAAGAGCTTAACCCTTTGCGGAACAAGCGGAAAAATGTTTTTGTTCGCTATAAATGGTTTTTTTTTAACCCTTTTCTGCATGAAATATTAAATGATTGGGAAAATTTTTTTTTGCTTTTAACGGGTTTATTAACCCTTTACTTCATGATGTATCAAAAAAGCCGCAACACTAATTCTCCGGTGCAGTAAATGGTTTATTAACCCCTTTCCGCATGAAGCATTAAGCACATTGGAAACAAATTTTTCGATATAAATTGTTTTATTAACCCTTTACCCTATGGTATATTTAAAAAAGCGGCAAAAACTATTTTTCCCCGCAATAAATGGTTTTATTAAGCATTTTCTAAAAGAAACATCAAATAATTTAAAACAAATTTTTCGCTATAAATCGTTTAATTAACCCTTTACTGCATGGTAAATGAAAAAATTGCCGAACATAATTTTTCAACAGTAAATAAGCCGTTTTCTATCAACATATAATCTACGTTTCTATATTTTTCTGTCAGAAACCGTGTATGGGTTCGTATACGGTAGAGGGTTAATTGTTAAATATTACTATTATTTATGAATAATGTTTTGTGGTGCACTTACATTCTTCTTCCTCGTGCTAAGATGGCAATTTTATATGAACGTTTGTTGTGTATTTATTATGTATGTTTGTTCGTTTGTGCGTGCGTGCAAGTGGGTATGGGATGCAGATAGCGTTATTTACAATTGATTTTGCTGCTCTTTACAATTAAAAATTTATGCAGAAATTAATTATTTTGATGCACGATGAAAATGAGCACCCGAAGTTGCTGTTAGAAGTTGCGCTGTTTCGCGTACATGAAAATATGCACGCATGTGTGTATGTGTAAATTGTTTTATCACTAGAGTTAATCACTTTTAATTGCACTTTTTTTTCGTTGCGTTTCGTATTGCGTTTGATTTATTACTTTTTATTTATTTACTTTTTTAATCTACTTAAGAAGTTAGTTTTGTACACTCTGATTAAGGCCTGCGCGCTCCTCTTTATGTTATTGCATTTCAGTGTGCACTGCATGTATGTACATACGTTGGGATTTATGTATGAATGCATGCATGCATGTAGCCGAACGTGCGTTTGTTTATTCGTGTGTGTGTGGGTGTGTGTGTCTGTGCGTGCGCTTATGTAGAGCTAACAAATTTTGTTTGTTATTTCTTTTACTTTATTTTGCAATTGATGCGATTTTGTTTTCTTGTGTGCATTTTCTTTGGAAAATTGAAAATGAAATTGTTTTTTTTTTGTGTTTTTGCTTTTGAATTTTATTGAACGAATATTCCCTTTGCGAGAAAACTAGTTATTAATTAAATGAAAACAAAAACTCTTCTGGCAGTGATAGACGATTGAACACAACTAAAGCGTAGGGTAGGAATGGGTAGATTCGATATATTCTCAGTAATCGAAAATTGAATGGTGATCGATTTTTCACCCAAAAATTGATGAATTCATGGAATCGATAATTGAGAATTTCACTGTTCACACGATAATGGGGTACACACAGGCAGTGCTGTCGGAATTACTACAATTGTAGTATTTTACTACATTTTCATCACCCTTACTACTAAATATTGAAATATTACTACATTTCTCTAGAAATTTTTTCTCAAAAATGAAAAAAGACAGCTATACAACATTCTTTTTTTTTGTTTAAATTTCGTAAAATTTACTCGGATACAGTAGTACCATTCCTGTTCAATCCAGGAAATAGTTTTTAAGAGAAGTGCATTCGTTAAATATTATATTTCCAACCATTTTATTTGATTTCCTAAACGTACTACAAAATGTCCCAAAATACTACTAAAAAAAGCAAGCTATACTACTAAACGAAAATTGAAAAGGACAGCACTGCACACAGGTAGGCAGTAATACGCTATTTACACGTTAAGACATTTCGATAATGAAACAAATTTTCAATGGCAAGGGAGGAAGCGGGAAGAGAGAAAAGCGCTCCCATACCACATCAACGTGCGTCCTTAGCCCACAAAAAGTGTGTTTCATTATCGAAATGTCTTAACGTGTAAATGTCCTCCAAGTAAAGTGCCCATGTGAAACACAAACAAAAAACTAATCGAAAATTTCTTCATAGTAAAATTTTTACTTTTGCTTACACTGAGCTATCAAAGAATGGAAGAGTATTAAAAGTGCACGGCTGCATCCCACACTTCTGCTTTACTTCGCCATGAGAAATGGATATTTCAATCTTTTATGCAAAGTAAGTTCCAGAACAGCTGATTGCAGCTCATGTATACTTTTTTTTTTACTACTTATGTTAGATGGCTGAGCCTCTCTTCGAACCACATAAGGCAGTTAAATACTCGTTTGATTTTGACATTAAGTTTATTAGTGATGCCAGATTATTTTTTATACTGTAGTTTGGCCGACCATACACTAGTCGAAAAAAGGCCATAGGCCGTGTGGCTCAATAACAGCTCCTTTCTCAGAGTAAACATAGACAGCGACTTCGAAAGTGTAACATTTTTGGCGTGTCTCTGGCTCTCAAGTATACAATCATTAGCACAAGTCTATAAAATTTATCGATAGACCCTCCGACACATACGTTACAAGCCATGTACGCGCAAACATGAATTTTCAGTCCATTGTTTGTCGTTCTCCATTTTCTTTATCCACACATCCGATCTCAGTGAAATCTCCATAAAAATGACCCCTCTTTACCAACACACTATGCATACCGCTTGTCAAGCATCACCGAAAATTAAAATTTTTTGATGTACGCGCAAGCACAAAAAACAGGAATACACACTATACAACATGCTTGTACAAACATTGATTTGTGCAAATTCTTGTATGGTGTATTTGAGCCTTTAGTCAAAAGTGCGGCTGGAAAACTATCGATGAAGCCGCAGACATTATCGATGATTTTTACGGCTTTCGATTGTTTTGGCTCCTAATTGAAAAGTGTTGGCGCGAAATTAGACGCGGTGGTAGCGAGTTCAAACTTTTAAAATTTTTTTTCCAAAATGATTCCACAAATCTTTTAAATTCACTACTTTTCAATGATGACTGAGAGCAATATAGAAATGAATATGCAGAAGAGTTTGGATACAGTGAACTTAATTTTTGCATGGTCTGTTCATACTAGCAAGACTGTTCACACTATCGATTCTCAATTTTTGTGTATTTAATTTGCTTACCAACGGGAAAGTACGCAATACATGAACTTCGTAATTTAATGATTCATTTATGAATTCAAAGAAGTGGAACTATGCATTACCACGTTATCGGAATTGTAAGGAGTAGAAGACTTTTTTTTTATATTTTCTACCAACAACAAAATTCATTGCTAACGTAATGGGTAGTTCTGTTGAATGTTTTACTTACTTTGCTTACCTGTTCCCGTTGGGTTTATTTGATTAAAAAATTTACATGTTCATATATTCATGTTAACAGGTCCCAAACAAAAGAGAATTTCTTTTAAAATCCTTATTTTTATGCAAAAATTTCAATAAGGACGTTTGCTTCTTATGTTCCGTTAATGATTTTTGAACGAAGGTTTTGTAAAGGAAGAATACGAGCGTACTTTGTGGTATTAGCCTCAGTCCCCATTCAAAAAAAAAATCTCACTACCTGGTGCCATTGCATACCATATAATTTGACGGATGATATGCGATGAAATATCGCATGTGCAGTCCCACTGTTAACATGCCTGTCCACTTTTCTGGCCTAAAACTCCACTAAAGATCATAAAAGTCTTTATAATTCCACGGCGATGCCCCTAAGCCGGCAACAGTGCTTAGCAGTTTTCAAATCAACTATAACCCTTAAGCCCAAAATCCAACATTGCGAGAGCCCGATGCGAGAGTGCGCGACGTCACGAAAATGTTTTCCGTGACGCATTTCAATCTCCAATGAGAGTTTTGCGTCACGCAGATGAAAGCATAATTTGGCTTCTAGTAATGCAATATTTGAACCGAGTACCAATCTAACGAGTACAGAGTACTCATAAAAATTAATATCGTTATCACTTGAGTTTAAATTTTTCAAAATGTCAAAAATTTCAAAAATTTTCAAAATGAACCAAAGCTCGCGAAATATTCTAAAAGCTCTTTTTCACGGAACAGTGAACAGTTTTTGTTTTATTAGTTTAAACGAGTATCCAATAGCGAGTACTCAAAAAATAGCTACATCATTAACCTGTTAAAATTGCCTCGCAACGAGAAATATTCAATTTTTCAAAATTTTCTCGCTACGACGTCTCGCAGTGCGATACATTGGAGCTTGAACCCATATGATTGAATGTATTGAAATTTGTGTGCGTCTCGTCTCGCGCTCTCGCATCGGGCTCTCGCAATGTTGGATTTTGGGCTTTAATCTTTATTCAAAAAAAAAAAAAAAACGAATCTAACGGAAATTAGGCGGATAATCGATTTGTTTTTATTTGCACAAATATATCGAGCACTGTGTGTATATCGAAATTCACGCCACTCTAATATTGATTTTATTTTTTGTGTGTGCAACAGATAGATACCTACCTACATTCCGGAGGAAAATTTTCGAGAAAAGAAAAACGGATTTTTTTTTGGTTCTCCTTTAGATCCCGAAGGAATTCCAATTAGGTGAGTGGCAAGAAATTCATTTTAAGTTTTCAAATTACTTAAATTAGTTGAACGAAAAGAAAAATTGTTTTTTTTCATTTCAATTTTAGACAACTCTCACTTTTATAAGTTGGCATTCGTGTAACGAAAAAAATTTCTAACATCTTGCAAAATTCCACATCTATCCACCATAGGTCTCGCTGAGACAGCAGTTCTAGATATAATGGCTGCGAATCTCCAGCAGCAGCGTATCCTCAACGAGCAGTTGCGTCGCGAGGTCAATATCCAACGAATTCAGGTATCGCAGGCCTGCTCCATCATGATGAAGTATGTGTCCGAGCACGAAAACGAGGATTGCCTATTGAATGGGTTCTCAAGCCAAAAGGTGAACCCATTTCGTGAGAAGAATACGTGCAGTATACTTTAAGCAGGGAGCAGGGAGGGACTTGAATTTTTTTCTGGTTTTTTTTTTTTTTTTTTTTTTTTAATAGGGGGGCAATGATGAAAGCCACATGACCTTTTGGATGCCAAAAAAGAATTTTTGTTTAGTTAATTGGAATCTTTTCCTTGTTGTTTTTGCTTTTTATTTCGTCGAGCGAAAAGAAAAAAAAATGTATTCGGCGGGGGGGGGGGAGAATGTATACACTCGCGAAAATGCGGGTACACACCTAAGAAAAGAAGAGAAAGAGATAGAGAAAAAGCTGACTTCATACATACATATAACGCATATGAGGTATACATACGTAAATATTGATCGTAGTTTCCATAAATGTTTAGTGTGCGATTGTAAGCAGTAGTTCTTCTGTGTGTTTGTCGGTATGTTGTAAACTATACTCAATTACAAGCATTTTCAGGGAATTACCGGGGGAATATAAAACGAAACAAACAAACATAATCAAATAAAATGCTTTCCCCGGGCATAACTTTTACTTTCAATGAAAATAAAAGTGCATGCACCTATTTTTAAATGCACTGTAACTGCAAGCGAAACCGTCTACAAAAAAAAAAAAAAACAAAAATCAAATGAAAACAAACAAAAACACACAAACAAAAAAAGCCTTAAAAGTACAGTGGGCAAAACTCTTCAAATAAAATATTCTTTTTTTGAATATTCAGAAAAAAACTTTTGAAAAAAAAAAAAATATTGCACTTGATGTGCAATTGAAAAGACTACAAAGTCGGATCAGAACACAGGAAATCCCAAATGTAAACTTTAAGAAATCAAAGTTACTAAATGGTATAAAAAAAAAAAAGAAAAACTGTTGCAAACTAGAAAATTATAAAACATATTTACTTGCTTCAATACATATATATATAAATATATATATATATATAAAATGTAACCCCAATATGTAATCAATAATCGAATAAAGTTAAATGTGAAAAAAAATCTAGCTAAGTCTTATATATGATAATCGGGGTTGCTATATATGAATCCAATAGCTATCGGAAATGATATTGGAATCAATAAAAAATTTTGCTTGGGTATTACAGAATCAGATTTTGTCGGTTTTATGTGCCCATCAGAATTGCCATTGGATTTTGGTGTTACATCAACCGATTTTATTGTTTTGCTTGTCAGAAATAAACCAAGTAACCTATATCTATGATAAATAGATTGAAAATGATTGGACAGGCTTGACTGAATAATTTCCAAAATGTGTGTTAGACTTTTATTATAAATAACACTGTGCACGAATTTGGTACTTTTTTTTTTTACCGAGAACATGGAAACAAATCTGGTAAACATAATTGGGGTCCGCTGAATTCAGTCCCATCAACCGTTTTTCTAGATTGGCTCTAGTTTTTGAGATATCGCGGTTTAAAAATTGTGACTAACTTCATTAAAAATTATATATATTTTGCTCATGTTGCTATATATTTATGACAGAATAATGACGATAACGTTAATTACTTGTATTTAGTAGAATTCCTGTCCAAAACTTCGCTGCAATCCCTACGGTAGTTGGTATTTTATAAGCGCTTCTTTCAATTTTATTCTATCGCATTTATTAAAAAAAATTGAAGCATACTTTTAGGGGAAATGAAACTGTTGACATTCGATTTAAAAAAAAAATATTTTTTATATTTAAAGAAACAGTTCTCAAAAAGAACTTTAAGATTATTTAACAAAACGGCTTAATGGGAAAGCATATGACTAGGAATCGAGATTTCTAAAGTTCAAGGCCCAAAAAAGTTTAATCGAAAATTTTTTTTTTTTTTCGGATTTTTTCTTAAGTTTCGGGTGATGTAGAATTCATCTGAAAAAAAAAAAAATTGATTTCTATTATACATCTTTGGGCTTTGAGCTTCAGAACTCTTGGTTCCTAGTCATATGCTTTCCCGTTGTGCCGTCTTGTCAAATATAAAAACGGGTCCCAAAATCGAAATTAATTTTTGGAGCAAGTAAAATTTTTAAGTAAAAAACAAAATTATTCTTGCATACTTTAGGGATTCACCTTTAAACGCGAAAATCTCCGTTAACTGAGCCAATCCCAAAAATTTCAATATCACTATTGTATTCAGCGCATTTGACTTAATATTTCTAGATATGAAAGCCGTCTGTCGGTTTTTTGAACACACGCACAGTGTAATTTATTATAAATAAAGAAGAAACCCCAAAAGTAGAGATAAGCACATAAATATGGCTCCATCGATTCTCCTTGTTGCCGTTGATCATTTCTATACAATTTTTCTATGGCTTACTTCGACTTTTATTATTAGGGCAACCGAAAAATTTTCAATTCGGCACCTTAAGGTATGCATTAGAATATTTAAAAACCAAATAATATCATTTTAAGCCTTCATAAGCGGAGCCGAATAAAGGCTTTAGAGATATACGCTCATATACTCTCTAAATTCTCCCTGAAGATGCTATTAAATGTGCAAACCTACAGATTTGTCACTATCGGAAATATTTGGAATATTTATATGCATACTTTTGGGCTTATTCTATTGTCAATTCGAATTTTTCGAGTTTAAATGATCAATTATTCATTATTTGGAAAATTTATATTTGGAAATTATTTGTGAATTATTTTATTCGATAATCAAGAATGAAAAAATGAAAATTTTTATGTAATCCGTAATTAGTCAAACAAATACTGTTGAAAATATTATAACTTCCGATCCCTGCTTTGAGTTCAATAATATTTTCCTAATTGATTGATTGATTGATTGATAACGACAATATCCTACGCACATCCCCTGCCATTTTGTAAGAACAAAACAACAACTTCAAAAGAATATTATTTTAATGTCAAAAGAAGTCTTTTAAAATCGCACATAAATTAGGTTAATATTTTAGTCCATTTTTGAGGTCATCGCGTGTGTACAAAAATTTGACTGCATTTTCTGAAAGTACTCGGTTAATATATGTAGTAATGCCTCATACTTGGTTTAGTCAAATTGTTCAAATTTCTTTTTTAAATCGATCTCAAAAAGTGAGGCCGAGAATTAAGTTGCGCACTTACTTATGGCTATATCGCGTTTTCTTATCGAAGGTGTTGAGCTATCTGAACGAAATTTGGTATGCGTGCTCACGGGAACATGTGTAAGAACAAGTTCGAGAATGGACCCGATCGGAGCATTTTTCGGGTACCTCCAGTACTAGGGTCTGTTACGAAAATCACAAAAACTGCTCTAAAACCGGAGTTTTTCCAGATATTTTAATTGAATTTGACATTTGAACATATCTTAGGGCAATTTATGTGATTTCCAAAAATTGGAAAAGTGGGCGTGGAGAAGGGCGTTTAAAAAAAATTATATCCTACAACCTAAATTCAAATGGGACTTGAACGAAAGTTGACACTTATGCTTCCTTTGTAGCCGTAAAAATCCTCTCTAAAAATCTTCTTTGATAGGTCCATTATTAAGGGTACCTCCAGTACTAGGGTGTGTCACAAAAATCTCAAAACTGCCTCAAAATCGGAATTTTTCGAAATATTTCAATGAAACTTAGAATTTGAGCGTATATTTAAGCTTTCGACTATAACTCAAAAAATTTGGAAAAGTGGGCATGGCAAAGGGGCGGTTTTCATAAAAAAAAATGGAACAAAAGTCGGTGTATGTAAAAATGTCTTATGAAAACAAATTCCAAAATAGAGGTACAATTTATGCGTTAACATCAGAATAACGCCTTAATATCTGAATAACTGTGCTTTAAAATTTTTAATTCACACGTTTCGAGATGGCACGTTGCACAGTGGGGCATCGGTGGAAAAAATAGGGTTTTTAAACTTTTGAATTTCAAAATTTTAATGATTCACTTTTATAAAGAAATATTTGGATATGAGGAATTCGACATTCTTTTTTTTGAAAATTGAATTTTTTTATTAAAAAAAAAAACTAACAAAAGTCAAAGGAATGTTATTCAATAAATTCCAGATTAAAATTGTAGTCCAAATAGAGAACATTTTTTATGTGAAAACCCAACGCTATTGCCTTTGTTTTATTTTTTGGTGGAAATATAGCAATTACTCTTTCATGTGAAAAATTTTTTTTTTAAGATTAGAAGAGTAGAATAATTATTATAATTTTCCAGAAATTAGAGTAAAAAATATCAACTTCTCATTTTTTGTTGGAATAAAACTTTATGTGCTTTGCCTTGCTTGGCCATCTTACTATATACAAGTGGAAGGTACGAATCTATACTTTCAATATAAACAAAAAAATTCACTTTAACATATAATACCTTTTCTGTAAGTAACATCGATTTGAATTTCAAAAGTCACAGCAATATTTCATACAAATGCTTAATAAGACAAAAAATGGGGTATACTTTTAGGTCTTACGTTATTAAAACATGGAACGATTTATATATGAAACATTATTTTTGTTTACGAATATGTAGGCGTAACGAAACTAAATGACATTTCAATGTAAACAAAAACATATTTAACATCAATTTCTTTCTATGACACACTTTAACTTGGGATGCTTTACTAGAAAAGCGGAATGCATTTGTGAGATATTTTCGGTGATTTCGAAGCCTAATATCGTTCGCAGAAGGCTGTTGAGGGTATTATCTTCTTTTGAATGGAGACATCCAATGTTTAAGCTTTGGGAAAAAAATGGAAATTCTTTAATTTATGTGAAAATTCCATATAATGCTAGATAGGAAATAAAAACATGTTAAAATTTGCAACTTCCGATGGGCGTTAAACCAAAAGTAGGCGTGGCAGCCGCATTATTTTTAGTTTTTTTTTTTTTGAGGAGAACTCAATTAAGAAGTGTCCCGAATTTCAAGTCCCTATGTCCAAAAATAAAAATTTTGACATGTGCACTTATATGGGAGGTGGGCGTGGCAGTGGGCGGATTTCCAAGGTTTTTTTTTAAAATATCTTAGTTTAGCCCACAGAAGTGCTTATGCAAAATTTCAATGCTCTACGACCACTCCTTCTATTTTTTTCCAAGAAATATATGGAGCGGCCCCACTGTGCGTTGCACGTGTGACCTAGGTATAAACGTTCGTTGCATTGTTCGCTACTTTGTGTTCAATAAATTCCTCGGTCCCTGAAACTATTAATTACCGAAGTTAAAACGACCGCAAGATTGTCGAAGTTGTGACATTTCGTGTATTTCCATTGCTGTCCGTTAATTTAAAATTCCCTTTTGAGAACTCTGTTTACAAAATGGCTATTTAAAACGGGGGCAGTCGGGGGTAACGAGTTCAGGGCTTCATTATTTTCTGATTAACCACAAATGTTTGAACTATCGACAGTGGGTGATTGTGTGGATGGAGCCATTCCTTCAAGCAGCACACTTCTTTCTCATGCACGTTATTCATCGACATCCCTTTACTCGTATGGAATGAGAAGACTTACGGAAATTTTTCATTGATTATTTTTATTCGCATGATTTCTTACTTTCCATAATAATTAAAATAAAATAAATTAAAGAAAAAACCATAAGAAAACTCCTTTGAACGCCACACAGTATGCAATGTGAAATAACGAACATTTCTTCTCCCTGTCACACTGAAGGCCCGATGCTTTATTATTACAAGAAAAAAAAAAATAAAAGGAAGAAAAAATGAGAGTTTCGCTTGCAAAAGCTCTTGTAAGTGAAAATAATCGTTTCGTACGAAAATTGCAAGCAGCGCTTTCCATCCTTGCAATTTTCACAGACGAAACGAGGTCCTTCAAAGCTGCTGGCTCTGCGAAACGGAGGGCAACACTCGTATAAGAAGGAACGGGCAAGCGGCGGAAAGCGGAAATGTTCATTTTCAGCAAGGCAATAATTTTCAAGTTAAGAAAACTTTTAATGAGTTCTTTTGGAGCAGTAAAGTTTCTTTTAATGTAATTGTTAAAAATACATTTGCAGAAACTGGCTGAGCTGGCCAATAAAAGGAGTAGAAGCAGTTAACTTATTGAGATATCTTTCCGTCTTTTTTTTTTTTTTTTGTTTAAATAAAAAGGAAAATTCTAAAGGATTTATAGCTGGGAAAAATTCATCGAAATGGGAAATGGGCGATTGTTTTAATTTCGAGCAGACAAAATTGCTTTGCTCTGCTACTTATAATCAGTCCCAGCAAATATTCCGAGTCTTAAACTAATCAGATATGACTCCTAATTCAGAGTCCGAACAGGAGATGGGTTAATTTTTTCGATTTAAATTTTATTTTGTTTGAGACCCCTCCGATTCCGCTTCCGCCTTCGAAAGCCAAACCATTTTTTTTTCACCGTCTGAAATGCCCTAATGTCACATTCGAATTTGCCTATATTTATATGATCAATAGGGCAACAGAAAACATTTCAATTCAGCACCCAAAAGTATGCATATAAATATTACAGATGTTTCCGATAGTGACAAATCTTTTCATTCTTGTAGGTTTGCCAATTTAATCGCATCTTAAGGGAGGGTTTCGAGAGATGTGCTTATATCCTTACAGCCTTAATTAAGAAGCTCCTTATTATAAAGGATTAAAATGATTTTTAAATATTCGAATGCATAATTTTAGGTGCCGAATTCAAATAATTTCTGTTGCACTAATGATCAATTTCAGTTGTGTTTATAAGTAGGCTTCTAATTTTCTTCTATCGGACGAAAGTACCTAACTCAGTCTCCTGAGCTGTGTTCAAAAATTTCCGACTCATAAATATGATCACTCCGAAAATGTTTGCTGGGAAAATTTGAAGTGAAAGAGCAAAAAAAAAAAGTGTGCATGGAGAGTTCTACCACTCGTCAGCATGAAGAGTTCTCCACAAATCGAGCAAACTCTCTTGGATGATGATTCAAGCTTTGGAAATTTGTCTGTATCGTCGGAAGGTTTTTAATTTAAATATTCAAAAATATCTTTCATATTCTTCATACATTTGAGCAATATTATTTGCACATCTTATAATATTATTGTCATGTCTTGTTATCACAAGAATACCTCCAATGGACATAACCTTATGACCGGGGAGGGTTTATCCTTTGTAAAAGAGCTTTTGCACGTATATGAGAAGGATTTTTTATTAAAAATCATTCAGAAATTCTTCGAATTTTATCCACTTTGAATTTCATAAAGTACCGCAAAAATTCTGCATGAAAGAAAAGAATAAAAAATGACGAAGAAAAAAATCCTTCCTTTTTTTTGTTTTTTTTTTTTAAAGGAAAACACTTCATATCACGCTACGATTTATTCCAACTCGCTGGACTTGTAAATAGCATTTCGAAAGTTTTAGAATTCAGAGAAAAGAACAAAATTCAAAATTCGCCGCAAGATGCCGCAAAAAGATTTCGAAGCATAACTTTTTGGCGTTTTAACTTTAAGAGGGCGAAACTTTTCGCGCTCGTTTCACAAGAAGTACGATTAAAATCACATGCCATTAATGAGTAAAACGTATGCACGTGGCTCTTCAGTTTGAGCGCAACAATTTCGGTTAGTGTGAAAACGGAGTCTTTAATGAGGTAATTTGTTTGGAAATAGTTGAAAATATTTGCAAAAAAAAGGACAATTCAGCACTTGTTAATATGTAGTTGAGGGTAAAGGGTCTTGCCGGCTCAGGAGGTTAATCGTTCCCCTTTTAAAGATTTTAAAGTTTTTGTGGATTATTGAATAGGCATTTCATAAAAACACTGCAGAAAAAAAGGTATCTAAAATTTTACACTGAAAAAAAATTTTTTGTTTTATTAAAATAATTTTTTTCTGTGCATTCCGGTTTTTTTTTTTTTTGCTAAATTTTGAAAAAGACCTCTGAGTATAAATTTATTCTTTCTAATCTTCAAAAAACCATTTAACTTTACACTGAGAAAAATGTTCCCTCAATAAAGAAACTAAAATTGAAATAATATATTTCAGTGTATCCCGGGTTTTGCGCCATTTTCTGGTTATTTTACTTTTTAAATACCGCTACTCAAAAAAAAATTTTTTTGAATTTTACACTGAGAAAAAAATTTGAAATTGAATAACTTTTTTTCAGTGCTTTTAGGCTTTTGTGCCATTTTCTATTGAAAAAACTATACCTGAGTATTAATAAATTTTATTATTATTTTATAGAGTTGTAAAATATCGTTACTATTCGGTAAAAAGTAACGATTACTCTAGTCAGTAATCAATAACGTCTCGTTACTGATGGAAGTATCTCGTTACTAGAACTTTTTTGCACACATGCCAGCTGATGGTTGCCAGAGTAATAAAGTACTAATGTAATGGGTGCACAAAACAGTATGGTAGTAGAGTGAGTTGAGTTAATATTTGGTTACTAAATACTGCGTGAAGATTCAAAGAGCATGAGAGATTTTTGATTACTTTATCAACATTGATTTATTCATGCATTCGTTTGTGAACAATATTTGAAAAAATATTATGAGTACTTAGTAACGAGTACTAAGTAACGATTACTTGACGAAAAATACCGAATACACACGAGTAGTCTAAATTCTAGCATTTTTACAGCTCTATTATTTTATAAGTAGAATTTCTGCAAGAAATTAAAAGTTTTTAAAGCATAATTTTTGGCGTTTTTACGCTAAATAAGCATGGATTTAAAAAACAAAAATTAATAAATGCATTAAAAAAAAGAAGAATGGAACTATCTGCGTCGCACCCCTGTTAGTCTAGAAGAGAACTGTTTAAAGCAAGAAAATTTTTGCCGACTGACCACGGCATGATGACATCCCGCATGTGTGGGTTTTCCATTACCATTTATTACCGTTTTGTATTATTCTACATTTGAAGAAATTTCAGAACAACAACCATTTTTCTGTCCTTGTGTTAAAATCTCCTTGATAATGCGCACGAAATCTCGGAATCTCTGAAAGTTGTGTCCTGTTAAATTTCTAACTGATTTGTACACATAAATACATACATACATACATACATATGCATATGTACGTGGGGCAGTGTGTATTGAGCCGGAAGCTGTCACTTCCACACTTGGTCGTATATAGTCGAAATGTAATTGGGAATTACTATGCGACATGCGAAGGTATCTTTACCCAGCAAGCCATACTATCCGATACTTTGTGCTCAAATTACACCGAAAGTGCCTCTGGTGGTCGAGAGTGGTTTTTGTTGTTTTTTTTTAAGTTAAATTTACGACATGAGCACGAGAAAACTCTGGCAACATTTTCCGGGGAGGTAAGCTGCAATTTATTTTGCTCAATGAAATTGTGGCCATCCATGTTCATTTTATGCACCATGTTCGGCGAATGGTAAAACATGGCAAACAAATAAATAAATCTAAATGCTCTCTACTTTTCCGTAAATCCACAAGTACCACCATTGAATCCCGCTATCTAAACACAAACATGCACACGAGCAGACGGCGAGCACACACACACACACACGCCACACAAATGCAAATAGCCCAATGGGAAAAATAGCACGAAATAAATTGGAATAAAATAAAACCGAATCGTTTCGCTAAACAACAAATCAAATACGGAAATTCTTATAACATTTATCCCGACCGAAAAATGGCCGAAAGAAACAATAAATAAAATGGAAGTTTCTGTAACAGCTGCAGGGCATGTGTTCACCCCCGCCCCCCCATGTACATACATTCGCATATATTCGCATTGTTCAAAAAGCCCTGTTCACATTGTTCATGTAACAAGTTCTAATTGTCTGCTGCCTTGCGGTCCCGATGGACAAAGCAGAGGTGTATAATACCCTCCAGTAATTGGGATATCAAGTTACCAAAAAGGAGTACTCTAAAGTAGAACTCTCTATGCCGAAGAGTGACCTCCATTGGAAGTATTCAAGTGATGACAAGCATAACTTTGGTCAAATTGAATATGATGAATATTTTTGAATATTAAAATGAAAAACCTTCCGACGATACAGACAAACTTCCAAAGCTTGAATCATCATCCAAGAGAGTTTGCTCGATTTGTGGAAACATCGAGTTAAAGAATCATATGTTAGAACTCTCCATGCACATTATTTTTGCTCTTTCACTTCAAATTTTCCCAGCAAACATTTTCGGAGTGATCATATTTATGAGTCCGGAAATTTTTGAACACAGCTCAGGAGACTGAGATAGGCACTTCCGTCCGATAGAAGAAAATTAGAAGCCTACTTATTAGCACTACTGAAATTGATCATTAGTAGAGCGTGTATTTTTAAGCATTTATAAAATTGAAGCGTACTTTATGGGGCAAAAAATTTGTTCAATTTACATAAAGTTAAGATTCAAATCGATTTTTAGCCTATTTAAGACTTTTTCAAAGCTCGGAAATCCCCTTGAAGTTCAAATTCGCTACTTATTTCCAAAATGGTGATAAGAAAATAAATATCCCCCCCACAAAGTATGCTTCAAATTTATAAATGCTTAAAAATACACGCTCTAATCATTAGGGCAACAGAAAATAATTAACATCGGAACCTAAAGGTATACATTAGAATATTTAAAAACGAATTAAAATCATTTTAAGCCTTTATAAACGGAGCTTAATAAAGTCTTCAGAGAAATGCGCTCATATGCTCTCTAAACTCTCCCTCAAGGTGCGATTAAATTGGCAAACCTACAAGAATGAACAGGTTTGTCACTGTCAGAAATATTTGGAATATTTATATGCATACTTTTGGGTGCTGAATTTAAATATTTTCTGTTGCCCTATTGACCATATAAGTAGAGGAAAATTCGAATATGATATATGAGCAAATGAAACGTTTTTGAAATCGAGTTCATTAGAATAATCAACCATAGCTTCATTATTTCTAAGCCGATTTTGATAAATTAATATTTTTTTTTTTATTTACTTCAAATAAGAAGAAAAAGATCGACCAACTTTGATTGTCTATATTTAAATTTAAAGAGCATTTTAAAGAGCTTTTCACTTTTCAATTAAATTTTTATGGTTTTTGGTATGGGTTCTATGAATTATTAGCAGGGATGCCCGCGGAGCAAGCTTCGGAGCATTGAGAGCAAATGCTTGTGTACATACACAAAAGGCAACAAGCAAGCTGAGAAATCGAAACCTGTTTAGTCTGACATCAGGCAGCGAACGAGCAAGACCTATGTCGGATGAATCAAAAAGGGAGAACTGAAAAAGGCGAAAAACGTTCTTCAGTGCAATGCGCACACACACTATCGCAAGCTTTCAATGTAGTGGTGGGCATCCCTGATTATTAGAATCAATAGTTCTTGACTACTAAAAATTTAGAGTGCTTTCTTTATAGCAATTATTTAGATCTGGAGTATGCGAAAAGTGGTCTAGAAGAAGTTTCGTTAAAAAATTAGAGCAACTGGTAGAAATAGGACCATAGGGGGTCTATTCCGTGGAGCACAGATAAATGTGGGAGTGGTTATATTTGTTAATGGCAGCAAAGACAGTTGACAGCATTGGTTATCAAATTAAAAGGGAGTAGACCTGGTATTTTTGTGACTAGTCTAGGAGTAGTTGGAGAGCAGTAGCAATTACTCTGCGGTATATCCACTATATGTATGTGTATATTTGTGTACTTGAACGAGATATGAACGATGGAGCACACCGAAAAGGCATGGGCATAGTCAGGATTTGGAAAAAGGGATGGACATGCGATCAGCAAAGTGGCGTATTTCTTCGAGATATTTTCTTAAGGGGCCAACGAAACCACCGTCCCCAGCACCCACATGTACACCCATGCAAAAAGGATGAAAAAAATGTCGATGTTTTTCGATTTCTCTGCTATTCTTCATTATTTTATTTTATTTTATTTTATTTTATTTTGGCTTTAGTTGAAATCTGTTCGCTTTCAGCAATGCAATGCGGTGAAATTTTTGCTCTTTGCTGAGAATTCCGCTTTGTTTTGTTTCGCTTTGTTTTCAATGTTTTTGGTTTTGTTGAAAATTTTGTTTTGGATTCCCTCAAATTATCGAAATAGTTACGCAAAAAGTTACGATTTAAAATGTTGGAAATTCCCTTGAGCGCTTCGCCATTTGTCCTCAATGGAAGGATTGAGGAGAAAGTTTAATGCGTTCTCGCTCTCTTAAGTGGATGTCTTGAGAATGAGTTTCAAAAAGAAAAAAAAAAAAACTTGGGTAAGAATATAAACCAAAGAAGAGAGATAGAGAATCAGAAATCAAGTTCATTCGCGCTCTGTGCAGGACCGGATTAAGGTGGACGCATGTATAGTTTTACAGGACACTGTTTAATAGGGATAAATTCTGAACGCCTTGGCATGTCCATTAACGAATTCTGTAGAAGTTTCAGATCTGAGGAATAAAGAGAATCGGTGAGCCGTCTCAGGTGTGACTGGCCGAACCTGGCAATAAAAAAAAATCGAACCTACTTGGGTCCTTCATCCTCATTTTTTCCTTACCGAGGTGTCCTCTGTCAGTATAAGAGATATGACTCGGTTAGTACCTAACTGACTATAACGGCCTTTATCAAATGGGTAACTAGGAAGGCATGCTTAATAAGTGTGTCAGCCTTGAAGGAGGAGATGGAGAGCTACACTGAGCGAACTTTACCATGATTTTTTTAAAAGGGCGCATTGTTATTCACAGTCCTTTTGATGTTCGAGCAGAACGAAAATGTCAATAGAAAAATTGTTGAGTCAATAACATTTTTGGTTGATTTAAAAGGAAATATGTTTAATTACATTTCTTTACGTTTGCTATAATTCTCATTTGGTTTATAAAAGAGGACATTTAAGATATTTAATCATCTTAGAAATTTTGTAAGCTTTGCGAAAGCAGTCACACGACAACGGAGTGACAAAATCAGATGAAGTCCATCCGATGGCTATTTTTGGGGTTATGTTCAGCAGATTTTTTTTTGACATTTCTTTTTTATGGGTTTATTTAAGAAATTTTTTTTTTTTTGATTTTAAAAATTATCTTGCCATTTCAATTTAAATTTTAATCCATTTTTGAAAATTATCATTTCAATTCAACCTGAAACAGAGTTGATTCAAAAAGAAAATCTTTAATTTTTCGAACAAGAAAAATTGTTAAAATAAAAATATTCCTTGTTGAAGCCGTTTTGTATGCTTTTCCTTTTAATTTAACCAGTTTTCTGGGTGAATAATTTTCTCTGTGTAGAACATTCTACCTACCTCATGCACTTGTTTTCTAGGAAAGATTGCACTGGCTATTTAAAAAAAAAAATACCTCTGAGCATAAATTGATTTGATTTATTAAAATTTGAATTTTACACTGAGAAAATTTGTATTACAAAAAATATAATATAAATAAAAAATTTTTTTTCAGTGTTCCCCAGGTTTTTCAACATTTTCTGGATATTTAAAAAATTGTACACTGAGAAAATTTTTTTCATAAAAAACAATACCAAAAATTAATTGATTGTTTTCAGTGTATTCAATTTTGTATGAAAATTTCTGTTTTTTTTTTTTTAAATACTCCCGAGTATTGATTTGAAGTTTGAAAAACTTCATAAAAATCCAAGGATAGATCTTGAGATATTTAGAAAAACGTAAGAAAACAAGGAATTACTCAAAATTTCTTTTTAAATTTTACATCGGGCGAAATTTTCCCACAAAAGGAAAACAAAATTTAAATTTTTTTCAGTGTATTCCCGTTTTCATGAAATATTTATCAAAGAAAAGATAACCTCTTGCCATCTGCTACTCTTCTAAATGTTTGACCTAAGCATTTGGGTATTGAAAGAAGCTTAAATTTTTTCTATCTCTTCTGATTTTAGATTTTTATTAGAACTGTGGACATTTTTATTAAAGGACAACCTTTGGGTACGGGGGAGTTTTCCTAAAAGTTATCCATGCTCGAACTATTTCTTGCCCATATCTCCCTCACTGCTCAGCATACCAAAATTTTGTCAAGAATGTTTTAATCCCTCGAGAAGAAAGTAGTGTGTAGACAGATAGTGAGACAGAAAGGCGGATGTAACACATGTCCATACGTAGAAGCTCAATACATATACCCAAGAGCTTTTGAAGAATATTGAATTGACTATTGTGATATCCTTCATGTAGGTATTTAGAAGGATATTTTGATTTTTATATTATTTTTTTTTATTTGTTTATATCCTAGAGACTTTTATTGAGTTATGTTCCCTGCAATTGCTGAGCGGCAGGATACGCAAATCTATTTGGCGGCCAGCGCCCAATATCTCTATATTTATACGGCGGAGATACGCCAATTGAGGCCAGCGCTTAGCGCTTAATTTTACCTTTTTATATTTAAACGGCGAAAGGAGCGCCGATTCGAGAATGGAAAAGCAAAGAGTTTCGCATATAAATCCAATCTGAAGTTTCAACTTAACGTCCAGCTCTATTTATATCAAAAATATGTTGAATAAGCATTAATGAAATGCGATGGAATAAAATTGAATATATTGAATTAGTTTGCGTGAGGTTTGCTGACCACACACTTTCCCACGAATCCACGTTTCGACGGCGTTACGTGCAATGTATATTGGCCATGTAACGAGCAAAGAATTCCGTCATATGACACCCTTTGGCTAGCGAATGCAGTGGAAAGGAGAATTTTTCAGGGCGTATGCATAGTGCACTACACACTCAGTTATAACGCATAGGCTGTAATTCCCAACCGGAAATTTTCTCATAAAGGATCGATTGATTAATTTTTTCACCAAGGTTATCAAGGGGAAAATTTGAGCACTTCTCAATTGCAATCGAGGCATTGCCATCGAGAGCAGGTGCTTTTTATCGCAACTCCAATGGCACTGTCATCGGTAGAGGTATCGATACGATGGAGTAGATCTACTCCACTTTCGATGACCAACTCGTGACATATGCTCTTATGACTGTCAATGCCGCTTGTGTGTTAATTTCATTAGAAAGTTGGGTGTATAATCAGGAGGAGTCGCGGCTCTAATGTCATGCTGAAATCATTGATTGTTTCACCGGGACATTTCCGGCTGGGTTATAGTGAAGCTGAGGCTGAAGCTGAATCGTAAGCTGTCATGTTTTTGTTGTATTTTCGGCGTAGCGAGACTATTCGGCGACGGGAGCCACAATCGGGATACAATAGAGGAAAATATAAAATTAAAAAATTTTAAAATTAAAATATAATTTTGCGCCCGGAACGGATCCCCCTTCGACCACCCGTCACTACACCACTGGGTCCCTTATCCCTGGATTTGGCCTTTCTCCCTCCCTCTCGCTCTCTCTTGCTCTCTATCGCTCTCTATTGCTTTCTCTCGCTCTCTATCGCTCTCTATCGCTTTCTCTCTCTCTCTCTCTCGCTCTCTCTCTCTTTCGCTCTATCTCTCCTTCGCTCTCTCTCTCTCTCTCTCGCTCTGTCACTCTCTCTTGCGAGTGACTTGACTTATATGTTCCCAAAACAGATTCCTCTCTCTCTTTTATTTTTCCAACTACCGAAAAAACGCACTGCACTCATTAAGTCCGCGAAGCCCTGTCAACGCTGTCTGTCGTCTCTTTAGTCGTTTCGATTAATTACAAAATTATTTATTTATTTTTGTTTCAACTGTTTACGGAGCGGCTCTGTTTAAACTGCTTTCGTAGACATAAAATTCAATATTTATTTTAGTGCGAGTGAAAAAATAATCAAAAAACAACAACAAACACAAATTTAAGTAGTTGACAGAATCGCTCGCCGAGAATATGCACGGATACACGTATGTATGTATGTATGTATGTTTGTGTTGACGTGAGCTTGAACGTATGTATGTATGTGCGTTTGTGGAAATGTCTGCTTACAGCATCCGGTGAGCGGTTTCGATGGCCGATGGCAACTTCGATTGCCCCTTTCGTCTCCGCTGGTCCTTTGCTTACTTAGCTTTGTCTATTCTCTTGTGATTTATCATTTTAATTAGCAACGTCAGCGAATTGGCTCCATTAATTGGGGACGTATTTACGCTCTCATTATTATGCATGGTTGCGCACTTCAAGGCGATTCATCGGCTTTGAATCTTTTATTAGAAAACAGTGAAGACTTCCATACATGAGATATAGTGAGAGCGATATAGAGAGAGAGAGAGAGAGAGAGAGAGAGAGAGAGGAGAGAGAGGAGAGAGAGAGAGAGAGAGAGAGAGAGAGAAAGCGAGAGATAGAGAGAGAAAGAGAGAGAAAGAGAGAGAGAAAGTGATGGAGACACAGAGAGAAAAAGAGGAAGAGGGAATGAGAGAGTGATCGAGAGAGAGTGCGAGGAAAAATGAGAGAGAATGAGACAGAGAGAGCGAGATAATGCGAGAATGAGACAGAGAGAGCGAGAGAATACGAGAAAGAGAAAGGAAAAGTGAGGGAAAGGGAGAAAGAATGCAAGAGTGAGTTTCTGAAAGAAAGCGAGAGAGAGAGAGGAGAGAGAGAGAGAGAGCGATAAAGGTGAGATAGGGCTAGGGCGAGAACATTTAATTTATCAAAGAAGGTGTCAAAATAATACAATTGCCGATTGGGAGAGCAGAAATGTTCGAAAAGTCTGCAATTGGAGCTTTCACTGTATTTGTTTTCATTACGATGCATCAAAGGAGTTTTGTAAATGATCATTAAATTCGGCAGAAAATGAAAACTTCATGCCGAATCTGAATCTGAATTCGAATGTGAGTCAACAGGATTTTAAATCACTGTAACTATGGCGGAAAAATCATTGAAATGAAATAAAACCCCCATTGGATGGACACAAAATTCAAGCACTCTCCGTCAGTTTGTATGAAATCAGCATAAAATCTTGGTTCTTCTGCGATGAAGCTCGATCTCGAAGGCTGCATGCATATCCATAAATATAGTTGATAGCTCCACAAATCACTTCAGACTTCAATACAAGATGTATCGTGTAAAAGCATCCGGCTGCCTGGCCAGCAACTACCAATGATCACTGAATATTCATCATCATCATCAATTTAATTAAAAAGAGAAATAAGAAAAAAAAGGAGGAACAGAAAACAAATTAAGAATGATTCCCTGTAAATAAATGAGCAGGGGCTGACGGCTTAAGCTTTTAAAGGAGGCCGCATTAAGTGCTAAATTAATTCAGACATGTCCCATTTAAAGCATCGATCAATGGCGCGAATGGCAGCTTCACTGAATCGATACAAATGCGTCGTGGCTGTGGCTCTTGCCGTGGCCCTGGCTCTGACTCTGGCTCTTACAGTTGTTGTCGTTGAGGCAGTTTCCTTTCTGCAGTCGATGCACTTTAACGCATTACACATAATCGAATAAAGAATTTCCGTAATGCGAATGTTGAATGAATGGAATGGAATGAAGCGAAGTGGAAAATCGTACACTTAAACTGCTCTCTCTCTCTCTGTCGCTATCTCTCCCTCTCCCTCTTTCTCTCCCTCTCTCTATCTTCCTCTCTCCCTTCCTCTCTCTCTCCTCTCTCCCTCTCCTCTCTCCCACTCTCTGTCTTCCTCTGTCTCTCTCTCTTTCTCTCTTTCTCTCTTTCTCTCTTTCTCTCTTTCTCTCTTCTCTCTTCTCTCTTTCTCTCTTTCTCTCTTTCTCTCTTTCTCTCTTTCTCTCTTTCTCTCTTCTCTCTTCTTCTTCTCTCTTTCTCTCTTTCTCTCTTTCTCTCTTTCTCTCTTTCTCTCTTTCTCTCTTTCTCTCTTTCTCTCTTTCTCTCTTTCTCTCCTCTTTCTCTCTTTCTTCTTTCTCTCTTCTCTTCTTTCTCTCTTTCTCTCTTTCTCTCTTTCTCTCTTTCTCTCTCTTCTCTCTTTCTCTCTTTCTCTCTTTCTCTCTTTTCTCTCTTTCTCTCCTTTCTCTCTTTCTCTTTCTTCTTTCTCTCTTTCTCTCTTTCTCTCTTTCTCTCTTTTTCTCTCTTTCTCTCTTTCTCTCTTTCTCTCTTTCTCTCTTTTCTCTCTTTCTCTCTTTCTCTCTTTCTCTCTTTCTCTCTTTCTCTCTTTCTCTCTTTCTCTCTTTCTCTCTTCTCTTTCTCTCTTTCTCTCTTTCTCTCTTCCTCTTTCTCTCTCTTTCTCTCTTTCTCTCTTTCTCTCTTTCTCTCTTTTCTCTTTTCTCTCTTTCTCTCTTTCTCTCTTTTCTCTTTCTCTCTTTCTCTCTTTCTCTCTTTTCTCTCTTCTCTCTTCTCTCTTTCTCTCTCTCTCTTTCTCTCTTTCTCTCTTTCTCTCTTTCTCTCTTTCTCTCTTTCTCTCTTTCTCTCTTTCTCTCTTTCTCTCTTTCTCTCTTTCTCTCTTTCTCTTTTCTCTTTTCTCTCTTTTCTCTCTCTTTCTCTCTTTCTCTCTTTCTCTCTTTCTCTCTTTCTCTCTTTCTCTCTTTCTCTCTTTCTCTCTTTCTCTCTTTCTCTCTTTCTCTCTTTCTCTCTTTCTCTCTTTTCTCTCTTTCTCTCTTTCTCTCTTTCTCTCTTTCTCTCTTTCTCTCTTTTTCTCTTTCTCTTTTCTCTCTTTCTCTCTTTCTCTCTTTTCTCTCTTTCTCTCTTTCTCTCTTTCTCTCTTTCTCTCTTTCTCTCTCTTCTCTCTTTCTCTCTTTCTCTCTTCTTCTTCTCTCTCTTCTCTCTTTCTCTCTTTCTCTCTTTCTCTCTTCTCTCTTCTCTCTTTCTCTCTTTCTCTCTTTCTCTCTTTCTCTCTTTCTCTCTTTCTCTCTTTTCTCTCTTTCTCTCTTTTCTCTCTTCTCTCTTTCTCTCTCTTCTCTCTTCTCTCTCTCTCTTTCTTCTCTTTCTCTCTCTCTCTCTTTCTCTCTCTCTCTCTTTCTCCCTCTCTTTCTCTTTCTCTCTCTCCCCCTTTCTCACTCTATCTCTGTCTCTATCTCTCTCCGTTTTATCCCATTTCGAAGCGTGAAGTTAAGCACATTCGAGTGCACGCAGCAATCATTTAAGGTCGAAGAATGCGTGTCAGTTGCTCCATTGAACTCCGATGCTCTTCCACTTGTGCGACTCTGCACTCACCCTGGGGTCCTCCCTACCTGTGCACTGCCAGTTTTGAGCAAAAAAATAAATGTTTTTTCCTTTTTATTTAATTTTTTTTAGTTTCGCTTTTTGAAGCATTTTACGCTTAATTTAATTTTGCCTCTGAAGCTTTTTTACTTTCCTTTTTAAAGCGTTTGATTGCAAAAAAAAAAAAAAACCAAATAACAAAAAAAAAAAAATCGTGAAGGCCAGCATCTTTAAGAGGAGTGTGTGTGGAGTCGGACCATTTTATTTCAATTACCAAATGAAATCTCTCCTCAAGGACCATTCAATCATTCGGCCATTTTGCAAATTATTTTGCGAAACATTAAAGTAATTAGGGGAAAAAAACTTTTTACCTTTTCTCAAGGACGACTGTAACTGGAAGGTCCTGATGACAAGTGCGGGAAACTTCTGAGTTCCTCACTTCCTTTCTTTTCTTGTTTTTTCTGTTTAAATGCAGGTCACGTAAGCAATTAAATAAAAAAAAAAAAATATTAAAAAAAATGAGACTCCAATGGGAGCACCAAGAGCAACCGAAGGCAGCAGCCATCGAATTATTTAGAATACTGCAGGCAGAAAAGCGCGGCAATAGGTCATCATTCTATTTATTCGTGTTCTCATTGTCTCTTTAAGGGATAAGAGTCCTTTCACATTTGAAAAGGAAGTTCCGATTTTATGAATGTTTTGAGGAGTGTTCATATTTATGTGTCCGAAAGGGTTCGGCCGACTGTTGATTTTTCGATATTTTCTTTCTTTGAGTAAGCCGTTCTTTTTAATTTTATATCTCGACAACTAATGAAGAAGGAAAGATGAAACAAATGGCGACTGATAGTTAATAGTACAAGGAATAAAAGAACAACTTTTTTATTTTCAATTTTACACTAAGGGAAATTTTTCAACAAATACTTACTCATGTTAGACAAAAGGGGAGCACGCCCTTTCAGAGCTTTAACAAGAGCTCATTATGAGGGCTCCCGAACCGAATTAAGGGTCATATACTTACGACTCCTTGCGACTTCCTTTGAATATGTGTTGGGGATAGATTGAAGTATTCTATTTATGTATGCAGAAAAAGGACTCTTTTATTCCATTACACATTTCACAACACCAAAAGAGGCTCCGAATAATGATAAGAAAAATAATCAATGATTCACACATCGGGGTGTATCGGCGGTCACAAAATGATTCAAAAGGAGGTCCTAAATAAGCTTCAAACGAAAAAATTTTTCGATATCCTATGACATTTCCTAACTAGATGATTTTATTAACCCGACAAACACGAGGGAAAATGAACGAAAGAGCCCGTCTTTCAATAGAGAAAAAAAAAAAAAAAAAAAAAACAGGAAATAGAGCAACGGAAAATTCGAGAGAAATTGAATTTCCATGTTAAGAACTTGCAAGAGGAATCATTTCGAAATCCTCACAAGGATACACATGGATGCTCGTTCGAATATTGTGCCGCCATCGTATCGGAATCAGTTGCCATGGGAGATCAAACATCAATTCTTTCGTTTATGATCGGGACTCGATTGTGTTTAGCCAAGAGTGCATGATTGCACTTACGGAAACCGATAGTCGTGTCCTTTTGAATAGCCACAATAAGGCACTGAGCAAAGCAAATGTTGCCGATTCTTATGGACAGAATATGCAGAAATATTGTCCGGCCTCCAAACGGAGAGCGCCCGATTTCACACAAGCTCATAGCTTCTTACACGCAACTTATTGCGCCGCATGCACAAACAGACACACACACACACACACACACACACACACACACACTCATATTCGTCCTTCTGGGTTCATGCAATAATGGACAATCATGCGGGATATTACTTCCACATTGCTTTGATCCTTGCGAAATAACGAGGTCAAAAAGGAAATTGAAAATGCATCGCCAACGGGAAAATTGCAAGCGCTGCACATAAACGAAAATTTAATTGAATTGTTTGCATTAGAGAAGGAACATTCGAGTATTTTTCAATCGAATTTTCCAGGCACAAAGGATAACAGAAAATCGTCAAAATCTTCAGAACTTCTAAAACTGCGGCCTTCTGCAAGGGATTTGAAAGTTTTGTTGCTTTCTGGATAGGTACTACACACTGTAGAAACAGATTTTTACGTTCTTAATGCTCAGTGTCCTTCAAAAAAAAAATGCCTGAGAAATCCTTTTTAATGAGCCCTTTTTCAAAGTTATATATCTCTCAAACTAATCGCGATAGATAGATGAAACAAATGGCAACTGATATAAAACAAAGAGTCAGAAAATTTTTTACATTTTAATGTGACACTGAGAAAGTCGGCTTCTGTGCCTTTTTTGGTTGAGATGCCAACTTGCGAAGCGAGAGAGGCCCTGGGTTCAACTCCCAGCTGAGGTCGTGGATGTTTTTCAGTTTCTTTTTTTTCTTTACTTTCCCATTATACATATGTACGTGGCATCACAACGGGCCCATGTGGGGCCTAAGTGTGCCAGCCTCGTCTAGAATTTTTTGAAAATTGATTTTTTTTTTTTTATATATTTCGGAAGAATAGAGTTTTAAGAATATGCTGGCAAAGTTTCGTGAAGATATTGACAATATTTGTTTTGCTACAGCCTTTTTAGAAGGTGGAGACAGCAGGCAGCGCGCTTGATCAAAGCAACTTTGAACGCGTTTATCTCAAAACTACTTTTTTTGTCCTGGTGTGAATGAAAACAAAAAAAAAATAATAGAACCGATTTGTCTGGAATTTTTATATATTATTCATAACATCAATGGCTATGGCCCGAACTAGAATCGAATTTTTATTTCAAGAACTTCATATTTTTTCATCAAAAAAATGGTCAAAAAAAAGGGGAGTTTTTGATGGTTGAAATAAAAAATTGCGCCATTTTGTCAATTAAAAAAAAATTTTTTTTATTCTAGTTCCTGCCATAGCCGCATTCATTCTGATTAATAACATATTTTTGTTTTTTTTTTTTTCGATTACCAGAACTGCCAAAATCTTTCACACCACGGAGGTACTTTTTCAAAGAGGGTCCACTTCAACGCCATTTTTAAAATACCAAAAAAAAAAAAAAAAAATTACAACAACATTTTTTATTTTTTGTCAATAAAGAATATAATAAGCCTGCATACTTAGAAAATCGTTTTTTATTTGGCTTAATACCAAAAAAAAAATCATGAAAATACCCTAAATTTTCGTGCTCTAGACCAGAAGGTCCCCTTAATCGTGGCAGACACACTCTAACCTAGCCTAACCTAACCTATAAAGTACCAAATAGATTTCCAGCTGGAAACTTAATTGATGTCAATGAAAGCACAACAACGACACTGATTAAATTGATTGATTTAAAATTTGAGAGAGAAAAAAAGAATAAATAATTTATTTTTAAATAAAAGTCGAAAGTCATTTGATGAGCGCGGGAATTAGTGGCTTTTTTGTTTAATGTTGACCATCAAAGAGAAAGCTCTGCTATCGAGGTTGGTCGTTTTTCACTGTCAATACAAATTAACATGGAATGAAAAATAAGTTGTAAATGAAATGAGCAAAAAAAAAAAACACTTTGAGGTTTAATGTTGCTCATAAAACCGCCGAAGAATGAAAAGTCCTTTAAAATGCTTTCAGCTTTCAGCTTTCAGCCGCATATTAATTTTTCACCACAAAAAGTGACGCATCAATCGTCAAAGAGGCCACAAGGCGGTAAATGTAATCGGGCCTCGCCGATTGATCAGAACGGAACGGAACGGGACGGAAATTGAAAAGAAAGAAGGTGAAATAAAATCCTTTTCGGACATCAATTAAAGAGAAGAGTTTTTGTTCGAAAAATAACGATAAATAAACCTGTAATAGGCCGTTTACATATGCCGTTTTATTCGCGTTTTAGCTACTTTGCCCGTTTTATCACTAAAACAACTCAGATTTTTCCCGTTTTATCATATAAAACTAAAACGAGAAACTTTCCTGTTTTAATTTAAAACAAGTAGCTAAATAATATAAATCCTGCTTATAACTGTTAAAAATTTCGAAATCTGAGTGTCATCACTATAAAAATGGAAAACATATGGTCATTGAAATTTCTAATTTAAAAACTGTGAGGTTGTTTCCACAACCAATGTAGAAAACGAACGCAATTCCAATAAACGCTTCTTTTCTAAATTACAATATTCACTCATATTTCACGTTTTGAACAAACAAAAGCTAACCACAAAATGACAAAACGACATGCGCATATGTAAACACCCCGTTTTGACTTAGTCGTTTTAGCTTAAACGAGTAGCGCTAAAACGTATATGTAAATGCCCTATAAGAGGCCATTTACACGTTAAGACATTTCGATAATGAAACAAATTTTAGATGGCAAGGGAGGCAGGTGGGAAGAGAGAAAAACGCTACCATACCACATCCCCGCGCGTCCCTAGCTATCAAAAAGTGTGTTTCATTATCGAAATGTCTTAACGTGTAAATGGCCTCTAAGCCTAAAAAGCCGATACATATTTTTATTATCGATCATTTGAGGTCGATGATGAATTTTTTTTTGTTCACATTTATTGGAAAAATTATATGGCAACGCCACAAAACTGTATTGTGCCCCCCTTGTAGTCTCCTGTCGGCCGACTTCTTCCGTTGCCATTGCTATTCTGAGCGATTTTCATTTAAAATGCAAATTTAATCTGTTTGCTCGGCGAACACCACGAACCGATAAGAAGACTCGAGCCCCCATAAATATGGCCAGTGGTGAGCAGTGCAATTTTTATTAAGTTAAAAAGCAGTCGAGCGAAAGGATTAAAACAGATTTACGACAGACTTAAAGCCACTTACAGTGCAGAGCATTCGCGCATGTTGAGACAATTTCCAAGCGGAAAATCTATGGAGAACACAATTAAAAAAAAAAAAATAAAAAAATAAAGAAGAAAAAGAAGAGAGTATAGGATCTTTACTGGGAGTTCCCAATAGTAACTTGATTCGAGAAAGTAAAAATTACACCAACAATCCTTAATCAAAAAAAAAAAAAAAACGGATTTATTACCGCAAAAAGTTTCGCAGTTTCGCAGAGAGAATTTTAGACTCGAACGGAAATATAGTAGAAAATTTTATAAAAGATTTTCAAGGATTGCATTTTTAGTTCGATTGATGCTTGAGTTTCTCCGAAAGCTTTTCATTCGTCCATTGATCAGAAGCTTTCCAAGAGGCTTACTATCAACGCAGGCCCCGATTTAGAAGGTGGCACCCCAGGGCAAACTCCCAGAGCGGCACTTTGTGGAGAGACAATTTCACACCTAAATTTCATCGAAATATTTTTTTCGCCCAGAGCGGCTAAAAATCTGCTTCGGACCCTGGAAGTTCCCCGTGGAAGATTTTCTTCGAAGATGGCATACAATTTTACCCGAAATATCGGAAATTAAGAAAGGATTTGAAACACCAAAAAAAACACAACAGTGAAAGCCTATGAATTTCCTAAAAACCTTTCAAAAGCCAAAATCACTTAACCATCATTCTTCTTCTCCGTTTGTCGGGATCCCCAGGTTCCTTGTGAAATCAGTTGGCACTGCCAGTGGCGTGTCTAGAGAAATACTGCTTTGATAGATGGTATAATGACTTTTCCTAAGTGCGTACCATTAACAACTTATAAGACTATAACGCAGCAAAATTTTTGGGGTGGCCCGCTCAGAGGACAGTTTAGTAGAGTTATGGACAATAAACCAAATAAAATCACGAAAAATCTTTATGGAGTTCCGAAGATTTTCGAAGATGGATAAATTTTACGATATGAAATAAGCGAAAAACTAAAAAGAATTTTGGCGTCGAAATTTGTTCAAAAGAAACCGATTACAATCTGTCTAGTTTAGGGTCTAGGTTCCAAACTTGGTCCAGAAAGGACCAGTTTTTTGAAAAAACTTTTAGTGCTAAAATTCTTAAATTTATTCCAACTTATTGCTATATATAAATTTCAATCCATCCAAAATCGGACGCCTATAAAATTTTTTCGAATTTTTTTGTGTTTTTGGTCCATAATTCAAGAAACCGATTACAACTAGTCTAGTTAGGGTCTAGTTCCAAACTGGTCCAGAAAGGACCAGTTTTTTGAAAAAATTTTAGTGCTAAAATTCTTAGAATTTTTCACTTATTCTATATATAAATTTTCATCCAAATCGGACGCCATAAATTTTTCGGATTTTTTTGGTTTTTGGTCCATAATCTCAAAAACTTCGATCTACCCCCCAACTATTGTTCTGGAGTTAAGGTCTTATATTGTTCAATATACACTGGAAAAATAACACTAAAAGACCAGTATTTTTGAACACTAGGAATTTTAGTGCTAAAATTCTTAGAATTTTTCACTTATTCTATATATAAATTTTCATCCAAATCGGACGCCATAAATTTTTCGGATTTTTTTGGTTTTTGGTCCATAACTCTCTAAACTTCCTCTAGCCCCCCCAAAAATTTTTGGGTTAATGTCTTATAATTGTTCAATATACCACTGTGGAAAATATAAGCACTATCAAAGCAGTATTTCTCTGGACACGCCACTGGGCACTGCGAGTAAAATAAACATGGCTGAACAAAGGCAGGGAAACTATGCTTTGCCATGTTATATTCAATACTTTCAAATACGTTCAAACGAATCTCATTTCGCCCCATTTGGCAAATCAGTTTTCCTCCAGATAAAATGAGAAAAAAAAAAAAAAAACAGATCAAAAGAAAATCAAACATGAATTGGAATTGGATTTGAGTTCAAAGATAAATTAGCTCGAAGTCAATTTGCCAAATAAGCAAAAAAAAAAAGGCTTTTAATCTTTTTGAACCGGGGAACGCACATCTGCACAATCAATATTAACCTCGCACTTGCTTCATTGGCTGGCCTTTTGTTGTAGGTCCTCGGGCTTTAATCCTAATAGAGAAAGAATGGTAAACGCAACACCAGCAGGAGCAGCAGTTTCTCTATTAACCGAGAGCAATTCTATTATCTAGCAAAATGAAGACACTGACGTTCAAACACACGCGTATATATAAATATATGCATTCACTACCCTGCAGTAAATGGATCTAGTGACTGCGTCAATCTATCACTAGTTCCTCCGTTACCACCGTACTAGTGACACACTATACCCTTGACAATGCATTGACATTTTGTATGGGCATATGTTCGACCGGACACCAGTTGGTGCTTCAATTAGTGATGCAGTAGAGATACCGATTGGCTTTAGTAAGTCAACGGCCTGTCGTGGCCCAGTGGATAGAGTGAGCGTCCTCGCGTTCCAATCTCCGCTTGGGAGAGCGCCAAATTTCCTTTTTTTATATTTTATTTTATTTTATTTTTTTTAAAGATAAAATTATATATAATAAGAAGGTTAGGTTAGATTAGGTTAGGTTGGTGTGGCTGCCACCAAGGGGGACACACTTGGGTCTCACATGGGCCCGTTGTGATACCACCAAAAACCGAAACAGAAAAAAAAAAACGACACAACTAACATCCATGTCTGAGCTGGGTGTTTAACTCAGAGACTCTCGCTTCGTAAGTTGGCATCTCAATCAACTATGGCACAGAGGCCGACAAGAAGGTACATAACAGGATTTAAAAATTTTTTTTCAATTCCGAACGGAAACTCTTTTATTTCTCTCTTCTCATCCATAAGAATCCATGAAAATATTCTTTCGAAATCTACCATTTTTTCCGTTTTTCTCGCCTGCGCGGGGATCGCAACTCGAGTCTTCGGTTTTTCGAGCGCAAACACTATCCACTGCGCCACGGCAACCTCTGATTTATGCGCAGCAAATATATTATATGAGTGTTGGAGAAAATTGAGCTGTAGACCCCGTCGTTGACCAAGTCACTATAGTGAGAATCTACTGTCCGCGACTCTAGTTCTTTTGTCTACTAAATTTAGTGACAGTGGTGACAAACGTGGTCACTTTGCCCCGCATTTACTGCAGGGTATGTACCCGCCTGAATGCATACGCATATGTTTGTGCAGATATTTGTGGTTTACAGTGCATGTGTGTCTAACTCATACAAACAAGAATGCATACGTAAATATCTGGGTAAATTCCCTTTTGTATGGCAGAAAAGACATGAGGGCTTCGGCAGCAAGTAAAAGGACGGCTTATCATGTTTTAATGCTTGAGTGTACGATATCGACTAACAGTGTGGTGAAAAAAGAAAAATATACAGGGTGTTTCGTACTAAAGTGCTTTTCTTTATTGGGTTCGTTGAGTTTCTAGGATTTTTCTTTTTTTTTTTGCCATCAAAGTGAAATTTTCGAAATTTTTGAAATTCTCTTCACATTTGTTGACTTTTGGAGCCATTTTGGCATGGAAACAGTCTTATTAACACATGATTTTAAAATTTTTTCCAAATCTGCGATAAATTTTCCATCACCTTTGGTCTTCTGGACACGAGAAATTTTTAAAAAAATCTTTATGGAAACGTTTTCTTTATATTAATTTAAATAAAAAAATTTTTTTAAAGGGGGTATTGCAGCGTTTTCGAGCAGAACTCGACAATGCACCATCCGATTTGAATGAATTTTCTCTCAAATTAAAGAAAATTAACCCTTCTAAGACCTTTTGTCACTTTATTTTCAAATCGGTCAAGAAAATAAGATTCTGTAGTCATTTAAACTTAAAAAAAAAAAAAACTACATGTTTTAGGAGAAAATTTATGCAAGTTTTTCTTACATCGGCATTTAAAAAAACAGTCGCAACAAAAATATTTTTTTTTTTTTTGCAATTTTTATTTAAATTCGGCTCTTTTGGCAAAAAAATGAGATATCAATTTTCAAAATCTATTCATAAATGACAAAGTTATAATTTTATAAGTGAGGGAGTAGAGACAATGTCAGCAATGAAAATTATACGTTTAATCCTTAAAGTATGCAACGTATTTTTGTAATATGGCTTAAAGAGATTCGCATTTGAATTTTTGGGTATAACAGATAAGTAGATTTTTGGGAAAATTTACCTCTGGCCACGCCCACTTTTTGAGTCTTTCGAAATTGCAATGGAAAGATCAAATTTGAAGATTCATCAAAATTTCTCAAACAAGAAAAATCGAGTACCTAGTTTTTGTGATTTGCAAAAACATATCGTCTCCTAATATTAAATGGTGGCAAATGGGCTGATTGAGTCCAATCTCAAATTTCGCGGCCTGATAATTTCTGTAAAAATTTTGCCTTATTTATGTTGAGTAGGTCCTGTTTTTTTTGTTACACAAACGCACAAACGCAATTTACCGAACCACAATGTGTGTGTGTGTGTGTGTGTGTGTGTGTATCGACTGAAACCAGGGCGTATGCAGTTCTTCCTATGCCATTTTTCCGGGACACACCGTGCACACTGTGTATATGGTATGTTCCAGACAAATAATCTGTTTAAGGAAGAACTTAAAAATAAAAAAAAGGACATGAAAATGGGTAAAATTGGGTTTTTTTTTTTGTTGTGTTGTGTTGTGTTGTGTTGCTCTTAGCTGAACTCTTTTCCACTTTTAGCATGTGAGGATTTTAATACACTTCATGTCCGACCACTTTAATCTTGTACAAAACAAAAAAAGAAAAAAAATACTCAGTAAAAAAAAATAAAAAAATTGGAGAAAAGAACTGCAGACAATCGAAATGTTGCCGGATAATTGGTGGATGCTTTGGAAACTGCATTGCTTTTGTTTTTCGTCCTTTCATTCGAATTGCAAATGAACTGCGTGTCCTTTTTGCAGTTGAGCTTACAATTGACACTGAAATGGTGCGAATTGATGTTTTCAAAGTTTTTGGTCGTTGTTCCATTGGCATTTATTGCTGTTAATCTCATTAGAGAGCAATAGACAAAGAAAGGCAAATATTTGCAAATATTCGCATAGTTCGAATTCATCGACGCCCAAAGACTTTTAAGAAGGAGACCCTAATTGAATCGCCTGTATGTATTATGAGAGCAAATGTGCTGCGCTAGCAAATGGTCGGAGCCCTAAATGAGTTAATTTTGAACCCTTATTCGGAGCGTGAGCCCTCATAATGAGCTCATTTAGGAGTCCAAAATGAAGGTGCTTTTCTAGTCTTGCGAGGGCCGTTCTATATCAGTTTGAAATCATATATCGATCGGAGTCCATATTAGATTCATATATGATTCCTTCCGCACTGATGTTTACGAGTTTAAAAAGACTAAAAAATTTTGAGTGATATTTATAATCGAATGCTCACAATGTTATGCACATTTCTCGGTTTTCACGCGTTGATAATTTCAAGTATTTATTATTTTTCAATATGGGAATTCATTCGAACCCTCGAAGTAGTGGACTCTGAGAACTTCTTTGCGTTAACTATCAAAATACATGGAAGCTTTGATGGCTGTTTAAAAAGTTCTCAAAGTTCACTAAGTTCACGAGGTCTGAATGAATACCCATAATGTTTATTTCTCGCCCCTGTGTGGGATTTGAACCTCGGAACTCTCGCTTTCTAGTCATGTGCTCACCCATCGACACTGTGCTTGCAAAATCGAAATGATTGGATTTTTTTCGTTTACAAGTCATATTGTATTTTATTCGAATTTTTTTTATTTTCTTCTTATTTCTGACTCATTTCGGACTCATATTTCTGAGCACGCTGCATGCATACGTTTGCTGGGGCCATTGGCAGGAGCTATTTATTTGTCTGTTGAGTATCTACCTTCATATCATCTCTCTCTCTTTCTTTCTTTCTCTCTCTCTTTCTCTCTCTTCTCTCTCTCACTCTCTTTCTTTCTCTGTCTCTCTCTCTCTCTCTCTCTCTCTTCTACCTCTCTTTCTCTCTTCTCTCTCTTTCTCTCTCTCTCTCTCTCTTTCTCTCTCTTTCTCTCTCTTTCTCTCTCTTTCTCTTCTCTCTCTTTCTCTCTCTTTCTCTCTTCTTTCTTCTCTTTCTTCTCTCTTTTCTCTTCTCTCTTTCTCTCTCTTTCTCTCTCTTTTCTCTTCTCTTTCTCTTCTCTCTTCTCTCTCTTTCTCTCTCTTTCTCTCTCTTTCTCTCTCTTTCTCTCTCTTTCTCTCTCTTTCTCTCTCTCTTCTCTCTTTCTCTCTTTTCTCTCTCTTTCTCTCTCTTTCTCTCTCTTTCTCTCTCTTTCTCTCTCTTTCTCTCTCTTTCTCTCTCTTTCTCTCTCTTTCTCTCTCTTTCTCTCTCTTTCTCTCTCTTTCTTCTCTCTTCTTTCTTCTCTCTCTTTCTCTCTCTTCTCTCTCTTTCTCTCTTTTCTCTCTTTCTCTCTCTCTCTTTCTCTCTCTTCTTCTCTTCTCTTCTTTCTCTCTCTCTTCTTCTCTTCTCTCTTTCTCTCTCTTTCTTCTTCCTCTCTTTCTCTTCTCTCTTTCTCTCTCTCTTTTTCTCTTCTACTTTTCTCTCTTTTCTCCTTTCTCTCTCTTTCTCTCTTTCTCTCTCTTTCTCTCCTCTTTCTCTCTCTTTTCTCTCTCTTTTTCTTTTCTCTTCTTTCTCTCTTCTTTCTCTTCCTTTCTATTCTCTCTTTTCTCTCTTTCTTCGCTCTTTCTCTCTTTCTCTCCTTCTCTCTATCTTTCTGTCTGTTCGATTGTGAAAACAATGCAATAAAATTTCCACTGGAGTATAAAGCAAACCAATAACAACAAAAACAAAATTTCCTCATTTACACATCAACGAACTTTAATTGTTTGCATTAATATTTCTCCATATATTTCAAAAAAATAAAAATAAAAAAATTTGTTTTTGCATTTCATCGTTCTTTATTTGTTTGCCCCTTGAAGTCGACTTCTGTTTATTGCAATGTACTCGACCTCAATGTGCTTAACACAAATGAAAATCCCATCCAAAGGTTGGAACGTGTGGATTATTTGTATTTAAATTTCATATCAAGCGTATGAATGAGGTTCATGGAAAAAGGAACGGGGCGAAGCAAAATTTAAGCCGCCATCATGCTTCATCCCGCGGCAGAGCTTTGCAGTAGGCAACGTTTTTTTGTTTGTTTTGTTTTTTTTTTTCAACGCTTTTTACTGTACGAGTATTCGTGAGGAGTTCATGCGAGTTACTGGCTGCATGGTTTTAGTGTTTGTAATTTAATTGCACTTTGTCGGTGGAGCGATCGGCGCTGAGTTGAGTCCTGGCCGAAGTTATTTTTGGTCGCTGCTGTCCTAAATATGCAATCTGTTCGCTTCGGATGAATTGACTTTTTAACCAAACTCGGAACTTAACTGAAAATGAACAAAGAAACGAGAAAAATATCAGCGTAAAAATATGAGTTCTACTAGTAAGGTTAGGTTTGGTTTGGTTTGGTTGGTTAGGTTAGGTTAGGTTAGGTTTAGGTTAGGTTAGGTTGGTTTAGGTTTTGGTTAGGTTAGGTTAGGTTAGGTTAGGTTAGGTTAGGTTAGGTTAGGTTAGGTTAGGTTAGGTTAGGTTAGGTTAGGTTAGGTTAGGTTAGGTTAGGTTAGGTTAGGTTAGGTTATAGGTTAGGTTAGGTTAGGTTAGGTTAGGTTAGGTTTGGTTAGGTTAGGTTAGGTTAGGTTAGGTTAGGTTAGGTTAGGTTAGGTTTGGTTAGGTTAGGTTAGGTTAGGTTAGTTAGGTTAGGTTAGGTTAGGTTAGGTTAGGTTAGGTTAGGTTAGGTTAGGTTAGGTTAGGTTAGGTTAGGTTAGGTTAGGTTAGGTTAGGTTAGGTTAGGTTAGGTTAGGTTAGGTTAGGTTAGGTTAGGTTAGGTTAGGTTAGGTTATTAGGTTAGGTTAGGTTAGGTTAGGTTAGGTTAGGTTAGGTTAGGTTAGGTTAGGTTAGGTTAGGTTAGGTTAGGTTAGGTTAGGTTAGGTTAGGTTAGGTTAGGTTAGGTTAGGTTAGGTTAGGTTAGTAGTTTATGTTATGTTATGTTAGGTTAGGTTAGGTTAGATTAGGTTAGGTTAGGTTATGTTAGGTTAGGTTAGGTTAGGTTAGGTTAGATAAGGATAGACTGGTAGATCCTTAAGACCGAGCATAGACCCCATGGGTGCCTAGCTTTGCCAGTGCATGTTAACGTGCTATTGGTGAGAGTTTCTGTTTAGCCTTGACACGTGTAGTTTCCAAAGGCTTTAGATTTCTTCGTGAAGTTTAAGATCGTTGATAGGTTTTGTTCAGCCGTACATTGTAAGTCAAACAGCCAAAGCTCTCCAAAGAAGCTAAGTCTTGATTGTGAAAGAGCCGGACAGTGAAACAGTATATGTTCAACAGTTTCCTTTGCCCCTGGTTCCAAACACTTCCGACAGAGGTCCGTGGACACTAGGTTCAAAATAAACAGGTGAGCGCCTAGCAGGCAGTGTCCAGTTATCACCTGAACTAATATCCTGCACTCCGATCGCGGGAGTTTCAATAGAAAGTCTGTATCACTTCTTTTTTATGAGTTCCACAGTATTTTAGTTTATCTGCATGTTGGGGTATTGTGACATTTTCTTTCGGCAAAAATAATGAGTTTTTCGTTAAGGTCGTATTTAATGAAAGCGCACCGCATCCGAAACGTCCGGGAGAGTAGCTCCTTCTTTAGCTAATTCGTTCGATTTTTCATTATTTAACTAGTGGAATGATCATTTTTTTGTTGTCGAACAAAACGATCCACCTAAATATAAATATATGCCGTCTAAGATGTGGAGATTTATAAAGGAGTTGAGTAGCAGAAAGTTCATTGGTTCTTATGACGGAACTCTTTGGAATAGGAACGAGAAAATCAAATGTAAATGGAACTTTTTGTTTTCGACTTTCCTGATCTTCAAAAAAGCCTTTCACTTAAATTAAATTTATCCAAATCGCTAAACAAACGAAAGTATGATACTGTGAAAATACTTCAATTTTAGGGATCCGGGCGGACTCAATTTTGTATTTTTTTCAAAAATCTCCATATTTACAATGCCAAAAATTGTTATTTCTAAATTTCGTAGAGTATGAAAATCGCATTGTCGCCATTTCGAAGGAAAATTCCTAATTGAAGAGCAAAATTATTTTAATCGAATTCAAAATATCGTCGCGCGATAGTTTCGCAGCAACGGTTGCAACGAAATTTTGTTTGTCTTTTAATTTTGCCACCGAATTCCATTGTCTGACGTGATGATGCCTTGGCTGCCGAGTGCATGCAGCATGCAGCAGGCATGAGAGCATGGGAAATTGTAGCTTACGAACATTTAAGCCCCTGGAATGTGTGAACACAGTCTGCGAATTTATTAGAATTTGTCATAAAGTGAAAGCGAACTTCATGTGCTCTCAATAATGCAAGAGAAGAGACAAACCCACATTCATGTGTACACGTATAGGCGTATGAGCAAATAAGGCGAACTAATGCGAGGTGGAAAAGAAAAAAAAAAAAAAGGGGGAGCGAGTAAAAAGTTTCGTAAAGTTTAATAAGACTTTCTTTTCAGTCCTTCAGTTTTACCTGCAGCAGGCATAAAAATTCAAAACTCGATCAAATGAACATATTTATTTTCTTCGATGGAAAGCGTCGTACCCGCAAATCCGTTGTCTTGTCAACACGATGTTGCTCGCTGCTGACATCCTATGGAGCTTGTTACCAACTTTCTTGCCACGAACTTGTCTCTGGATTTCCAAGGTTTTTTCCATCGGATTTTTGCCGGTGATTGTTGTTTGGTGTTTGTTGTTTTGGAGCATGTTTCGGTTGCTTTTCCTTCGGTTGACACACATACCACCGATTCGACTTCGACTTCGTTCTTCTCCTTGGCCGTGAATGCTGTTGCATTTGGAGTTCAATGAATCGCAGTCGACTTGGTGCAAGCGAAATTGTCTTCGATTCCTCGTGCTCAGCTTTAAACTTCATGGCCCCAAAAATTATTGAGAACAGGTTCTCCGCTTTCTGTGCATCATTCCAGCCGAAGCGTTGCGTGCGATACCAAATGGCGATACTTACTGCCTTTGTATCGATGTTTGGATTTGTTTCTTCGTTCTTTTTGGGATTTTCGACTAAAAGACTACTACATAGTAAAACAAAGACAAGGAAACAAAAAACAATAGGGAAACTTCAGGAACAAAACGAGGAACTTAGGTTCGGGCATCGCTTGAACCTTCTGTTTGGTTTTTTTTTTTTCTTTTTGAATTTATTAGGAGAGCTGCAGTAGCCATGAGATTGTCCCTGCCGGTTGCTACTTATGTATGTATGTATATTCACAGCATGACTTTGTGCATTTGATTCCGTTTGGCTTCGCTTGACTTTCATATCGATTTTTTGCTTTAATTCCATGTTGTAAAGTTCTTCGATTGCAGTTCAAATGTCTGCAATGCAGACAAAAAAAAAAAAAACCATTTATCCAGAAAAAAAAAAAAAAAAATTGTTATAAATTCGAGATTATCAGATAGGACGAAATTACTTAAAAGTTCCTTTTAAAAGTTATAGAAAGTGACTCGAAATATTTTCATAAATTTTGAATACTTTTGTAACTTTCGCATATGTATTGGGAAATTGCTTATGAAAGGTCATATTTATATAGACAATCTGATAAATTGATGTATTGATGTATTGATATATTGAAATATTGAAATATTGATATATTGAAATATTGAATATGATATTAAATATGAATTGATATTGAAATATTGATAATATTGAATATATTGAAATTTTGAAATATTGAATTATTATTGAAATATTGAAATTTGAATTTATATTGAAATTATTGAATATTGAAATATTGAATATTATATTGAAATTATTGAAATATTGAAATATTGAATATTGAAATATTGAAATATTGAAATATTGAAATATTGAATTTGAATATTTGAAATATTGAAATTTGAAATATTGAAATATTGAAATATTGAAATATTGAAATATTGAAATATTGAAATATTGAAATATTGAATATATTGAATATTGAAATATTGAAATATTGAAATATTGAAATATTGAAATATTGAAATATTGAAATATTGAAATATTGAAATATTGAAATATTGAAATATTGAAATATTGAAATATTGAAATATTGAAATATTGAAATATTGAAATATGAATATTGAAATATTGAAATATTGAAATATTGAAATATTGAAATATTGAAATATTGAAATATTGAAATATTGAAATATTGAAATATTGAAATATTGAAATATTGAAATATTGAAATATTGAAATATTGAAATATTGAAATATTGATATGTGAAAAAGTCGAATCTCGTTCATTCAATCCTGCGATAATTCAAACCTGTCTGTAATGCAAAGTGATCACGAGTTCTCTACAAAATCTCTTTATACAGTCGACTCTAGTTAATTCAAATATTCGATAATTCGTAATATTTTAAGAGTCTTTCGATTTTCGAATTAAGGAGAGTCGACTGTTTATTGATATATTGATGTATTCGTTCGCGATATACATAATAAGAAAACTCTAAAGCTTATCCGAAACTTACTTAAAACTTACCATAACATCATCAAATCCGCTTCAAAAACATTTAAGAGTCGAAGAATTTCAAGATTTACAGGAACTTTGCTTTAAAGAAATTCATGAAAAAGAACCCGTAAAGTATTTTTCAATAGCGAAGGGCGAATATAATTTGGGGTCCACTGACATGCCACCATCTCATATTAACTTATTATTATTCTCCGAATAATCAGTTAAATTAAGTGGCACAATCAATTTCATGCTTGGCTGCTCAGGCCATAGCCATAACAACAAATATACTTAAGGTTTAGACATAAGGACAAGTCTCAAGCCTTAACAAAATATTAATAATGATTTCCGCATATGGAATTCCCTTCAAAAGCAAAAACAATAAAACCCTTATTGGATCATGAAGGAGTATGCGAAAAAAATGTATTTTCTTCATTTGTGTTTTTTTGTTGGGATTCTTTAAACTTCAACATTGGTGCTACGTGGCAGCCTCGGCGGAAGCGAAAGCGGAAAGGAAAACGGAAATGGAAACCGGAAGACGACATGTTATTATTGTATACAATTCGTATAATAGAGCAACAAAAGCAATGTATTTTCTTTGGATATCCGTGCCTTCGGAGCGCTAACAGCCATCCGTTTTCCAGCTCGAAGAACATACATGAAATGCATGAAGGTAGCGTAAGATCGGACACATACAAATGCCTTTAACATAGCATCGAATGCTGTAACATGTGCCACAAGCATACACCGTGTTTCAACTTGCGCACCGCACCGCACCGTCTTCGACAAATCAATGAAATTAAGCTGTGAGAAATGACTGCTAAGGACTTTATTTATTTACAATTGATATGAAATCATTCCACTCGTCGGTCATGTCAACAATGGAAACAAAACCGCCAAGGATGTTAATCATACACACTTATATAGCATTTGAAGACGGCAATAATTTACAAAATGTAATACACTCTTGCTTTCTATGAAGAGCAGCGGGAAACTTGGCAGTGAAGAGCATTAGACAAGATCCTTTGTCACAACTTGATTGTTTGTTTTGGTCTTTTGTTTTTTTTGTCCACCTTTTGTTTAGTTTTTTTTTTTTATGAATTGGAAGAGCGTCAGAGAAATGCACACGAGTATGCATTCCAAAGTGGAGATTATAGAGACATTTTAAAGATTATGTAGCTGGTGATTTTTGGTATCGAAAAATGTTCAAAACTTTGGCGATTTTCTTGAATTGAATTTCCAGAAAAGCTATTTACGCAATTCATCGCAACGGTCTTTTGCAAGAAATGAACTGACAGGTCCTGCATAATATCATTGAAACAGATGCCACATGCTTGTGCCCATCATTCGCTCTGTGGCGTCAGAGGTTCATTTACCAGTGTGCATATTTCTTCTCCAAGACAAAAAAGAAAAAAAAAATAAAACCCAAGTTGCCAAGTTTCGAAGGATAAACAAAAGATCCTGTACTTCTCAAAATATTTATTCTTTCTTATTGACTTCCATGTGAAGAGGTCCGACAGATGCATTAAATCTTCGATGTCCATGCAATGCATAAGAATCTATGTATAATGTCGCAGTTTCTCTTTAATCCCATGTTAAGCCAAGACATAAGCCCAAAACCTGATAAAATCGTATAAAAATTCAGGGAATGGGACAGCCTGCCATTAATTTTTGCACCTTTTTTATTTAAGATTGAATTATTGAGGAAAGAGTTATGGATATTGAACATCAAAAAATATTGCAGAAATTTCTTTTCTTTTTCTATTGCATGAAAGCCTCTAATTCCATGATCATTCGTGCGGCTGTAAATGGGTTAAACGAGCTTCCATCATCAGCTTAGGTCGAGATCTTAAGGGGACCTTCTGGTCTAGAGCACGAAAATTTAGGGTATTTTCATGATTTTTTTTTGGTATTAAGCCAAATAAAAAATGATTTTCTAAGTATGCAGGCTTATTATATTCTTTATTGACAAAAAATAAAAAATGTTGTTGTAATTTTTTTTTTTTTTTTTGGTATTTTAAAAATGGCGTTGAAGTGGACTCTCTTTGAAAAAGTACCTCCGTGGTGTGAAAGACTTTGGCAGTTCTGGTAATCGAAAAAAAAAAACAAAAATATCTTATTAATCAGAATGAATGCGGCTATGGCAGGAACTAGAATAAAAAAATTTTTTTTTAAATTGACAAAATGGCGCAATTTTTTATTTCAACCATCAAAAACTCCCCTTTTTTTGACCATTTTTTTGATGAAAAAATATGAAGTTCTTGAAATAAAAATTCGATTCTAGTTCGGGCCATAGCCATTGATGTTATGAATAACATATAAAAATTCCAGACAAATCGGTTCGATGGTTTTTTTGTTTTCATTCACACCAGGTCAAAAAAAGTGGTTTTGAGATAAACGCGTTCAAAGTTGCTTTGATCAAGCGCGCTGCCTGCTGTCTCCACCTTCTAAAAAGGCTGTAGCAAAACAAATATTGTCAATATCTTCACGAAACTTTGCCAGCATATTCTTAAAAGTCTATTCTTCCGAAATATATAAAAAAAAAAAAAATCAGTTTTCAAAAAATTCTAGACCAGAAGGTCCCCTTAAAGAAATGAATTTTTTGTTTTCCGAAAATTATTCCTTAATGGTAATAGAATTCTTCGAATACATCAACATCACCACGAAGTGGAAAAAAAAAAAAAACTGTTTAGACGTGTTAATTCTTGGTCCAAAACACTCGCATTCGACCGGTTCTCGCATTCAGGCTTTTATCATTCACACAAGGTTGCTAGAATAAGCATTTATTTTAGTACACGTCCGATTCGACATTTCTCTTAACCAACTTGTTGCAACAGCAATGTTCGAACAGCATTCGTATGAAGTTCGATGCGTCGGTGGTGGACTCTCAGTGCTAAATGAACTGGGTGTATATTTTTAAAGGGTTTTGTGATCAAATTATTGGAAAATTATAACTGGACAGCTGCTTCGAATACACTTACTGCAACTGAGCGCTCCTTGATACCGATTTGCCACTGCAAGGCTGCACAATTTTTTTTTTACCGGAAATCCGAAGAAAGACTTGTAATTAGGACCCTTTGAATATGCTACACATTTTTTTTCTCCACTACAGCGGTCAGCGACAGTTCTTCGATAACCATCCATTGAAAAATAGGACAAAATTCCCGGAGCTCTGATTATCGATGTTTAATATCGGTTCAATTTCAAGGAAAAAAAAAATTTTTTTTTTCTCAATAAAAATAGACTCCCTGAGGAAGACACAAACAAAGCCAGTCGAAACGTATAGGAGGCTCAAATTTGCCGACAAAAAAACCCGCACCTTTAACACATAGCTTAGGCAACTTGGTCAAAGGAACACTTACAAGGATTCTTGTTATCGATATTTAGCAAACAATTATAATTGTTTGCGTAGTGATGTCGATAATATGCTTCGAATAAGGTAGTGTTTTAATTTAATTAATCGCTAAAGTTTCTTCTCGATCAATGCACCTCAATGAATCTTTTGGATTGCTAAGCGCCTCGATATTTATGGACACGTCTAGATTGAGAATCTTGGCAAAAGAAAACATTTTCTGTATATCTTCAAGCTTAGAATAATTCGGAATTTCATGACTTACCGTTCAGTGGCGTAGTGAGACATTTCGGCGCCCGGGGACGACGATGGGGACACAATGCAGGAAATACCGCCCCCTTCAACCGGCCTCAATATCAAAAATACCTTCATAAAAATTGAAATATGATTTGGCGCGTGCCCCCTTCGACCCCTCCCCCACTCGTTGCACTACTGTTCAACGTAGGTTCTGAATATTCATATTTAATGGGCGTTTAGTGCTTAAATAGAAGTCTAATATTCTAAATTTTAACCCTTCAATTCCTATGCAACATTGGTTCATATTTTTCTATAAAATGACGACATCATCATTGGCGACAAGAAATAAGTAATTATAAAAGAATATTTAATCCGCTTAATTTCGATGGATTGCCACCACCTACAGGCGATTGGGCATATTTTGAAAATATGAAAATTTGAAAATACTCGTACTAATTTCAACACTGGAAGCTATTTTAAGGGGACCTTCTGGTCTAGAATTTTTTGAAAATTGATTTTTTTTTTTTTATATATTTCGGAAGAATACGACTTTTAACGCAATATGCTGGCAAAGTCTTCGTGAAGATATTGACAATATTTGTTTTGCTACAGCCTTTTTAGACGGTGGAGACAGCAGGCAGCGCGCTTGATCAAAGCAACTTTGAACGCGTTTTCTCAAAACTACTTTTTTTGACCTGGGTTATGAAAACTAAAAAAACCATCGAAGGCCGATTTGTCTGGAATTTTTATATTTATTATAACATAATGGCTATGGCCCGAATAGAATCGAATTTTTATTTCAAGAACTTCATATTTTTTCATAAAAAAAATGGTCAAAGAAAGGGAGTTTTTGATGGTTGAAATAAAAAATTGCGCCATTTTGTCATTAAAAAAAAATTTTTTATTCTATTCCTGCCATAGCCGCTTCAATTCTGATTAATAACAATTTGTGTTTTTTTTTTCGATTCCAAACTGCCAAAATCTTTCACACCACGAGGTCTTTTTCAAAGAGGGTCCACTTAACGCCATTTTAATAATACCAAAAAAAAAAAATATTAATACACAACTTTTATTTTTCAATAAAGAATATAATAAGCCTGCACTACTTAGGAAAATCGTTTTTATTTGGCTTAATACCAAAAAAAAAAAATCATGAAAATACCCTAAATTTTCGTGCTCTAGACCAGAAGGTCCCCTTAATCTACATAAATAACACCTCAGGACAACGAACATTGCGATTGGATTGTGTGGCCAATAAAATATTTCAAAATACAGGGTCCGATTTAGCTGTTTTGTCACATTATTTGCCGCTCCTGTGATGGCACTAATGGGGTGCTTTTTTTTTTTTCATATCTAAGAATGTGAAAATTCCGCTCCGTACAATGCCGCTCTGGGCATTTTCCCGGCTTGCCACCTCCAAGATCCAGGCCTGCTTATTACCTTAGCTACAGTAAATGAAAGTCTTATGAGAATTTGAAAAACAATTTCCGTATGGCAGACAATAAATTTGTATACATATATTGAACGTCTGCCACCTTCAGCTGACACTGGGAATTGAAGTGTTTGTCGATTTAAGAATCGATGTATGAATTATGGGAATTTTATCAAAATTTTAACTATCGAAATGCTTCGAATAAACGCTTCAGTACCTACATACACATCCATCGAATCTATCAAAAAATCTTCATAAAATATTTACAATATCTCAAATTGAATATTCTAATTTAAGGACGCCTTTAGCCACATAAAAGGCAAAAAGTAATAAGCTCCCAAAAATAGAGTAAAAAAAAAAAATACATAAGAGAATGAAAAATTTCAATGTTTTTATAAAATTATTGAAATTTCCTACTGAAATTTGCAAGAGATCTTTCCTGTTGGACAGAATACGAACACGAGATATTCGGTATTTGGTGAATAGGAAACAATTTTCTCCTATTAAACTCGTATCCGTATATGTATGTATGTACATTGTACATGTGTACATACGACCGCATCGATAGACGCTATTAAAATGCATGCCTGCATTCGATAGTTTAATTTATCACTTAGAAAAGCCTGTGGTTGCAACAAAATGCATACATCCCTGCATACATATCTGACCATTGAAATAAATGGCTTCCTTGATTAGACCCAGACGTATGTATGTACATATGTATGTAGGTAGGTATAGTGTATATTCGACGCTTGGGCAGCGATAAATTTTCTGTCATTCCTGAGGCAATTATCAAAATCATTTTGTGACGCTCTTCGACCAATTGCCGAATAGACCAAATTTCTCTTGTGTGTGAAGACGTGTCCTCGATCGAGGGCATTATTAATTGGATTTTCCGGGACACATAAGATGATACTGTAAGAAAATGATTACATTAAATGCATGACAGCATTGAGAGCCGTACGCCTTCGCATTGGATTTGCATTTCTGGAGTTTATCAAACTTACGAGTAGGCAAGAAAAAATGTTTTCTCGATTATTGCATATTCGAACAGCTTAAATCGAAGCCCAATATCAGTGCAGTGATATAGTCATCATTATGCCTCGGAATTTGAATATGTAAAAAAAATGCAAAAAAAAAATTCAAAAAATTATTCAAAAAATATTCAAAAAAATTAAAAAAAAAAATGCAAAAAATTCAAAATATTCAAAAAATTCACAGTCAAAAATTCCAAATTAGTTCGATTTAAGCCCAAAATCCAACTTTGCGAGAGCCCGATTCGAGAGCGCGAGACGAGACGCACACAAATTTCAATACATTCAATCATATGATTCAAGCTCCAATGTATCGCACTGCGAGACCTCGTAGCGAGAAAATTTTGGAAAATTTTTATATTTCTTGTTGCGAGGCAATTTGACAGGTTAATGATGTAGCTATTTTTTGAGTACTCGCTATTGGGTACTCGTTTAAATTAATAAAACAAAAACTGTTCACTGTTCCGTGAAAAAGAGCTTTTAAAATATTTTGCGAGCTTTGGTTCATTTTGAACATTTTTTGAATATTTTGAATGAAAATTTAATCTCAAGTGATAACATATAATTTTTATGAGTACTCGGTACTCGTTAGATTGGTACTCCGTTCAAATATTGCATTACTAAAAGCGAAAGTATGCCATCATCTGCGTGACGCACAACTCTCATTGGAGATTGAAATGCGTCAAGCAAAACATTTTCGTGACGTCGCGTACTCTGGCATCGGGCTCTCGCAAAATTGGATTTTGGGCTTTAGTATGCCTATTAAAATGTTGAATTGTCAAATTAACAAAAAAAAAAAGCCTACTTCAGTGAATGAAATATTCAAAAAGCACAGATAAATGCAAAAAAATTCCAAAAATATTCAAAATCCGAGCTGTAGTCATCATTAATATAGTAAAGTCAAAGGACTTGGGGCCATCAATTTAAATGCAACCCTGTAAGTCCGATTACTTGTAATTAGCGAAAGTAAGCCGAAGTATTTCTTCGTTCTTTTTACACGTGCTTCTTAAGAGCGTAGGGCTCTTATTCGCCTCAAATGTTACTTGATCAGCTGTTCAGCACATACATATTGACGCATGGTCTTGCATAATTGAGGCCTTCTACACTAGGCAACTTTAGTTGCGCAACTCGCGAGCTTGTGAGAGAGACGAGGTACAGGGAAGGTAAGGGGAAAATTGCTGTCGCGAGTTGCTCGTACAGACAATTTTTGCGAAACTCTTTGTGCATCTCTTTCTTACTTTCAAACGTGAAAATGCCATCTCTTTCTTACTTTCAAACGTGAAAATGGCGTCGGGGTTGTTTTTGACGATCGAGCAACTCGAGTTGCTGGCCCAATGTAGACACGAAAGCAACTCCAAAAGAGAATTCGATATGAGTTGCGCAACTATAAATTGACTAGTGTAGAAGGCCTCATTGACTGAAACTGTAATCAGTGATGCCAGATCCAGAGATTTTTCCCATTTCGGTGGATTTTTTCGATTGGATTTTATTTGAAACTAAAAATCACTTGAAATGCTTACAAGGGATTTTTTGCGATCGTTTTTTCTATAGAAAACAGAAAGAAAGGGATTTTTTGTTTTTCAAATGTCTGAGGAGAAAGTGGCAACAAAATACTGACAACATTTTATCTAATGCCTGGTACACTGTGGCCAGTCTTTTATGGGAGTATTCCCCTGAATGTCTCAAAAGAAGGCCAATATTCCCTAAAATTTAATTTTGACATCTTCCAAAAACAAACATTTGGTCCCATAAAAATTTCCCTGACCACTTCTCTGTCATACGTCTCCAGTAAAGAACATAAATGTCTTCTAATTAAGGGAAGATTCCCCTAAAATGGCAACAGTGCCCCCTGGCATTATAAGCTTTAAATCGCTCAACTGATAGTTTGAAGCAAATAAATAAAGTTGAGAATTTAATGTAAAAACAGTGAATTTCCCAAAGACGGTCTTCGTGGCTTATATCTCCGTAATTTAAGGTAGTAGCAAATGCTTGGCGTAATTTGAAACAACTCACTGCCATCCAAGGCATAGGTACCTATTCATTAGCTTTGGATGCAAACAACTCTTGGCGCTTCTTGTTTAAAACGATGTTGAATTACATCATCCACAAAGATTTTCGGTTTGCTAACCAAATGGAGGAGTGTCATCCTCAAGAGCGACAGCATCCAAAATCGTTTTTCGTACTCTTTTGCAGTTCAAAGTTTCCACATTGTGCAAGCAACATTAATTTTTTTCTTATTTTCTTGCTTTGTTTTTTGTGTGTTTTTTTTTTTTTTAATTTTTATTTGAAAACTTGGCGCTTTATCCATTTATTCGTTGTTTTGGTTGCAGCATAAAAACTGTTGGCATTATCTTAAAACGCCCGCACATAGCAACAATTTTTGTTGTTTTTTTTTTAAATTTTTTTTCTTATAATTTGAAATCAGTTTTCAAGCTCCGTTGGGAAAACGTTCCAGTAAGCAGAAACATTGTAAAAGGTTGAGAGGGCGACGAAAAAAAAAGAACCGCCAATTCATCTTACAAATAGCCTCAAGATCTGCTGTAATTATCTATCAAAATACTCCGGACACGGATAGTTTTACACTGTTTTGTTATTTTTATTAATCAATTATTGCACAAGTACCTACAGTAAAATCCGTCATGAGCGGATACCAATGATCGCTTTTGAGACATTTCAGAAGACATTTTGACATTAGAGCTGTACCCATTATAAATTCCCAATATTTTATGGCGTTTTCTCATAAAGGGTATAGCCGACTGTGGCTCCCTAAAAGGGATTTTAACCCTTTCGCCCCTACTGGGACAATACGTCCCAGCCATTTTCAACTCTTCATAACTTCTTTATTACTTCGAATATTTCCATATCTCAAATACCCCAATAAAGCCTGAACAATTCTGTGTGGTGAAATTTACACATGTGGTGAAAAACATGAATATTGACATAACGCTGAAGTGTCATGTATAAAAGGTCAACGAATTTTTCGGACGTGCAAATAAGTTTTCTGTAATGTTTTCCATAAATAGTGATCCTGTGGCTTTATCGTGTAATTAAACTTTGAAACATTAAGAGGGCGGCAGGCAGTTTCCACACATTTTGGAGTCAGGAAAGGATCAAAAGGTAAAGTTCTAGTCAGTTTTTTCGGCAGTGGGATATATTGTCCCAATATGGTTTTAAGTGGGATATATTGTCCCAATATGTTTATTTAATGGGATTTATTGTCCCAATATCTCTATTTAATGCGATTTTTTATACGATTTTATATATAATTTCCCACCTAAAAACATTATTGGGATAATATATCCCAGGATAACGGACAGGATAACATACTTTTAAAGTACACCAAACATCTTAGAAAATCACACTACATTATAATTTGCTGTCAGAATGGTAAAAAAGGCACGCGTTTTTGAGAACAAACTCAGGGGCGAAAGGGTTAAAGTGTTGTTGAGTTTTGGATAGGTACTATATGAAAGCACTGTAGGAATAGATTTTTAATGTTCTTGTTCCTTAGTGTCCTTACAAAATATGCCTGAGAAATCCTCGTTAATAAGCCCTTTTCAAAATTTTATATCTCTCAAACTAATTGCGATAGAAAGTTGAAAAAAAAAAAAAAATGGCGACTGATAGCAAGATAACAAGAAATCGAAAAAAATTCTTTAAAATTTTACACTCAGAAAAATTTGTTCACAAAAGAAGATGATAAAAATGAAATCATTCTTTCAAGTGTATTCGAGTTTTTCCACCTTTTTGTTTGGCTATTTAAAAAAAAAATACTGCGGGAATAACCTTTCACAATAATTTTTTCAAAATCATATTTACAAAATCGTTTGCTAACACATAAACAAGATGGTCTCAGAACTGCAGAAGCGCAGAACAGATGAACATAGAACTTCATGTCGTATGAGTGATGCCATTTTCTACCATAGACGCATATCATGATATGCTGCGGCAGGAGCGTGTCTATGGTAAAAAATGGCATCACTCATACGACATGAAGTTTGGGGAATGGTTTATATTTTTCATATTAATTTTGTGGGAAACACAAACGAACGTTTCGATAGGTCCAATGAACTTTTTAGCTGTGTTGTTGATGGACCCCAAAATTGTGCGCAATCACATTGTGTGCAGGATGGAAACATTACTTTATGGCTGGCAATTTCTTTTCTCCTTCCTGAGTGGAATAATTTTTTCTTTAAAATTTATTGGCCTCTTTCAAGTCCCTATTTTTGCACACCTTTTTTTCGCCTCCGACAGGAATCGAAATCCAGCCTTCGGGGCTGATAGGTGCACACGCTACACACTGTGCCACGGAGAGATCCAATTCGCGTATACCAAGAGATTTATTATATCACCATACGAGAAAATCGAACTATTGACACCTCGTATGTATGTATAATACCTATATAATATACCTAAAAATTATTATTATTTTTTATTTATTTATTTTGATTTATTTTAATTTATATATTTAAGATTAAAATAAGTAGCTTTTCTAGTAAATATTTCGTCAATTTTGTCCCCTGTCACTCACTCTCCTTATTAAGACGTAAATCTCCTTATTTTGAGGTGGCCCTTTTTTCGCTCTATGCAGCTTCAAGTAAGTTCAAAATGTTCGTGGAAAGCAAAATAAAAAGAAATGTTGAAATTTTATGACAAAAAAAAAAAAAAAAAAAAGACTGCCACCATCGAAGTTTGAAAAAAAAAATGTGCAGAAAGAAGGACCTAACTTGCTCTTTCGAGCTTTTCAAATATTAACCTCTGTGGTAATGCGCTTTTCGTGAGCATGGCTTTATATTGTGAAACTTTCTAAGTCACTTCTTAATTTTCTGTTCTCGCTCGTCAGACTTGAAAGGTCAGAACACAAAGTTTATGGCATATTCATGGCATTATTATGGCGTAGTTATGAACGGCGCGAATGTGTCAACAATGTCACTTTTGATACTTTTCGCTATTAACTCTTTAAATACGTTATAAAATAGTAAAATTTCCTTTCTTCTCTTCTTCCATTTTTTGGTTTTTTTTTTTTTTTTTTTTTTTGGTTTTTGCTGTTCTCTTCATTCTCTTTGTCTCAGAATTTTATTTTGGGACAATAAACGTGCAAAATGCAATAATATCCTTCATAAAACATAAAAAATTCGTTGCCATGCAAACTTAAGACCCATATGAAGAGCATAAAATAGCGTTGCATATTCGAAGTATATCGTATATGAAAGGAGATACGACATGTAGATGCTGCGGCGAACGAATGAACGAACATCTTCCGTTGGCAGAAAGTGGCCATAAAAAGCTCATTGGAATTCATTATCGTTGCAACATTTTTATGGCACACAGTATCACAAAAGACCTGACTGCACAATCTCTTTGATGCACGCATGCAAACGTTCTGAGCCTTTTTGAGTGCGAAAAAGGAAATAGCAATAACAATAGAGATGACAGCACTAACGACGATGACGATGGCGATGGCGATGGCGATGATGAAGATAGGAGACGAAAAGGAAGAAGGTTTAAGATAAAAAATACAAAAAAAAAAAAAAAAAAAGGACAAGCACACTTGTCATTTTAGCACACATACCTACATATTTGCTTTCTTTGTAAGCGACTTTGGCATACACATGTATGTATGTATGAGCACTTTTTGTGATTTCTTGGGTCTTATCAATGCTGAAGTCATACGACTTTTGATTCTCTGATTCTCGGATGATAAATGTGAAGGTGCTGAAAGAGGTGTCAAAATGTGAATGCCTTGAAAAAAGCAGGGGAAAAAATACACCAGAAAATATCTTTTAATCCGAAAATCGTGTTCCCATTTTCATATATCGTTAAACTCGAGAAATACCGACTTTTGTCAGTATCTCATGTCATTGCTCTGTTAAAATTGAAGTGTAATACGGAGAATGTAAGAGTTCCGTGTAAAAGATCTTGAAATTGTTACATCAAAATTCGGTTTTAATCGCTTAAGTTAATATAATTTTTTTATCGACACAGCAACTGAATTCAACTTAACTTAACTTAACTTAACTTAACTTAACTTAACTTAACTTAACTTAACTTTAACTTAACTTAACTTAACTTAACTTAACTTATACTTAACTTAACTTAACTTAAACTTAACTTAACTTAACTATTAACTTAACTTAACTTAACTTAACTTAACTTAAAACTTAACTTAACTTAACTTAAAAAAATTAACTTATAAACTTAACTTAAGTACTTAACTTAACTTAACTTAACTTAAAATAACTTAACTTAATTTAACTTAACTTAACTTAACTTCACTTAATTTAACTTAAGAATTTAGCTTAACTTAACTTCACTTTAATTTACATAAATTTACTTAACTTAGCTTAACTTAACTTAACCTAACTTTACTTAACTTCAAAAAAAACTGAACTTAAATTAATTTGAGATAAATTACCTTGACTTCACATAACTTAAACTGATTTCAGTAGCTACTCTAAAACAAAACTTAACTTTGAAACTTAAACATAACTTAACCCTATATTGTTGAGTAAAGTAAGATTTTCAAAAACTTCTCAATTAGAGATCGCACAGATTCAAGGAGCTGATTCATTCATTTAAGTCAAGTAACCCTAAGCCAACCTTAGATAAGCTTTGACCCGACAATTTTGGTAGATATTATAATTAGTTCAAATAGACTAAAAGTGACATGTGACATGGTGACATGAAAACAAAGTACCTGCCAAACAAAACTTCAGAGCAATCAGAACAGTACGAGTACTTGACTTTTCGACTGTTGTGTCCATTTTTACACAGTCATGTTCAGTTATACTTCACGTGGTCACGTTTGAATATTTAATTGAATGGAAAACAAAAATGCGCAACACTACAAATTCTGTGCATTTCGACACTTTGACGTCCGAAAAAGTTATTAAAAAAAAAATGTTTTTTTTTCTCTTTTAACGATCGTTTGGATAGTAGGTAAAACGGAGAATGCAATTAAAACGAGCAGGTCCTTGTGTTCGTCTGACAATAAATTGAAACTTTCGTGGGGTTTTTTCTAATAATAGACAGAGTAAAGGACCCGAGCTTGATGGTTTGACCATTATGTGATTGACCATGAATATTTGAGAGAGTTTAGAACGCAAAGCGGGAGTTTAAAAAAAGGAATAATTAAAAATGAAATGAGAACAATTTTTGTACTCCCTTAACCCACTAGTGGTGATGAATTGTCGATGTGAAACTAGCGGCACCCATTAATGGTTTGTCCATTACTATGGGAAGGAAGTAATTATCGATAAATGTAATTGATTTCTGTCAAATTTCATAGTCGTCAACATAGTTTAAATTTTTTGAAGGTTTAAACATTCAAATGATTGTCTTCAGGCGAGTTAAAACCAATTTATATTATATGAAAATTAAAAAAAAAAAATATATATCAAAGGTATATTGAGTTAAACTGGCATGAGGACTAAAAGAATATATGTATTCGAGAATTTAAGCTTTCGAAGTTCTTAAACCGAATTGAAGACTACGAGCCTTAATGTAATTTCTTAGGCAGCCACGCTAACGTCAAGTGGGTTAAGAAAATCGAGCTCTTGCCTTTTGAAACCTGAGTCCGCTTATGCATCCGTTCGTCAGACGAATCCTTGAAGAAAATTCTCTCAGATATCATGACTCAAAAGCCATCTAAGAAAGTCTCATTCACCTTGCCATTGGATTGCCTAAACTTTTGTGTTTAATGCAGAGAAATTTCCTTTTAAATTTTAAAGTAGTTTCAAGGATAATAATTGCTCGTCCGCATAAATCCATTATCATGATAGAAAACTCTATAAAACTAATTGAAACAATATGAATGAAATGAAAAATTTTCAATTTTCCCGAAAAGAGAGCCCCAAGCTCTTATTTTATAAAGTCAATTTAATTTTCATCATATAAAACTTTGCATCATGAATCAAGCTCAAGACAACCTGTCGCATTCGGTCGAAACGAAATCAGATATGATAGCCGCACAGAGAGAGAGAGAAAGACAAGCAGATGCAACGAAAGAGAGAAAGAGAGAGAGAGAATACAGTTTTGAAAAATGCAAGTTAACTTTTACAGCTTCCTAGAGCAGTGAAGCAGATTAAAATTTAATAAAAACGAACGTCCATTCCACATATCCTTTTTTGTCTTCTTTACCCTTTTTTTTTTTGTCCGCAGAGCTTTTTTTCTTTCAGATTTTTCAATTATAGCCTTAATAATAATCTTAATCCATTTTGCATAAAAGGCTTTTTTTATAGAGATTTTGAAGTTAATACCATAATCACATTTAGGAAGAGCCTTTTCGGAAAAACTTTTAACAATTAAACACAAAAAAAAAAAAAAATACTGTCGCTCCAACACATGAAATCAATTTGCTTTTTTCTCTGTCATCTCGTTCCCGGGAATTTAAAGTTATTTACGCTCAATAAATTGTCACATTGCTATGAATTGATAATTGAATTATGACTGCTAATGTACCTATGAATTCCTGTACACATTCTCGTTGAGATCAAACTACAAACGGCCATCATTGCATCGCTGCGGGAATTCAGCGGTAAATAGTGCCCTTCTCACTAGTTCTGGACCAGTGGACAAATGAACCAACGAGAAAGGCGACGCGACCGCTATATAAAAAAAAGTAGGCCACGTCACGATGATAGCGGCTATTCATGTTGTCCGAAATAAATAAATTGAATGGATTATTATTCAGTAGGTCTGTCGTTATCGTCCCCCCATAATTTATTAATTCCATTGAAAAAAAAAATGGTGGACTACAGAAAAAAAATTCGAAAATCAGAATTTTTTTTTTAATCGCTTAAAAAATACAAGAAAATATTTTCGAAATGTAACCATTCTTGTACGGATGATAAGTATTAATGAAAAGAAGTTCGTATATGAATTTCAAAGCAGTCGGTTGAATTGTTTGTTTATAGAGCCTTGACCGCTTAAGGGCGCTTCAGGTTTGAGGAGCAGAACAAGTCGCTCACGGCTCGTCGGCGATTATGAGAAGTAAATTTCTTTAGCACCTGGAATTTCGGTCTGATTTATTTCACAGCACTTTCTCAATAGCTCGAAATATGAAAAAAAGTCAATTTTTCGAAGTGGTCACACACAAGGGCGTAGCCAGAGAAAGAGTGCTTTGGTAGCGCTTATATTTGCCACAGTGGTATATTGAGCAAGCATAAGACATTAAACGAAAAAAAAAAAATTGGGGAGGGCAAGAATAAGTTTAGAGAGTTTTGGACCAAAAACCCAAAAAATTCGAAAAATTCATGAGGTCCGATTTCAATGAAAATTTATATATAGAATAATTGAAAAGTTCTAAAAAATTCGGTACTAAAACTTTTTCAAAAAACTTATTACAACTAGTCCTTTTTGGACCAGTTTGGAACTAGACCCAAACTAGACTAGTTGTGATCAGTATTTTTAAAATACGTTAGCGTTAAAATTCTTAGATTTTTATACTTATTCTATATATAAACTTTCATCGAAATCGGACGTCATAAATTTTTCGGATTTTTTGGGTTTTTGGTCCAAAACTCTCTAAACTTCTTCTTGCCCCCCCAATTTTTTTTTGGGCTAATATCTTATAATTGCTCAATATACCACTGTGGCAAATATAAGCGCTACCAAAGTACTCTTTCTCTAGCTACGCCCTTGGTCACACATAAGAATAACCCCTTTAATAGAAAGCTGAAAGCTTTCTTGAAACACGGGCTGGATATTGTCTGTAAAAAAAAAAAAAATTTCAGAACGGATATTGAACATTAAAAAAAAAATCTCCTGAAATTACCACATACGGACGGGGGGGGGGGGGAGCTCGCACATACATTTTTTAGCACGAGTGTCCGTGTACACATTTATGAATTTATTCTTCAGATGCGCCCAGGAGAGATGCACGGTGAAATGGAACTGCCTCGTCCGCTTCATAAAAGTATCATGATATTATATATAAATTTTTTTTTTTTTTTGCCAGTCAGTGCAGAATTTTAGATTTATCCAATGTAAGTGACGTAAGGACGAACGGCTGAGGGGGAGAGGTGGGAATCAGGGATGTTGGTAGACGGTCAATGGGATTCAATTTCGTTTACTGGCGGTAGTCAATTTAAAATGTGCTTAACACATTCTGAATTATTCAACTTGTGTGACAGCGTGTTCATGCAGCGAAGCGAGCTCTCTATCGCACACACACACACACACATGCACAACAACCGCATATATGAGTACCACAATTTAAGCGACATGTTCGTGCGTCAGCCTATCTTCATACGGGGCCCCACATACATAATTTATATATATACATTCGAAAAATGGAGCTCATTGCTAAAATAGCTCTGCGGAGCGAGCACACACACATGCGATTCCATAATAAATGAGAGTCCACAATTTGATTATGCTGATTAGAGAGTTTTAGTGGTCTACCATTTTCTACCTCTATTCAAAGAATTCTTCTTCATTCTCCGTTGACGATGTTTGGTCTTCCTTCCGTGGTGTACAGTTGCTTCGTGTTGCCTCGCAGTGTTGTTTTCCAACATAAAATATTGCATAATTCATAATTGGCACATTGTGTGCGTGTCTGTGTGTGTGTGGTTTTACAAGCACATTTGCATTTGATCACAAGCACTTTTTGAGGCTTTATTCTGCTCGATCCTGTTCCATTCTGTGGCATTCTATTCTATGCTGTTTCATTCTTTTTTATTTTATTTTATTTTATTTCATTTTATTTTATTTATTCTTTTTCCTTTTTAATGTGAAAGTGTTTTCATCTAAAAGGAAGTGAGCCACTCTACGGTTTCCCTTTCGCATGGACCTATTCAGAAAGCTTTTTGTCACATTATGCTAAGCACACTTACCTTTTTTCCATTCTAAATGCTATTGTGTAACGTTCCTCTCCCGTGAAAATCTCTCTGGGGGTTTTCTTTGCTTGTTGCTTTTTTATGCTTTTTTTTTATATTGTGAAAAAAGCACACACACACACACAACAAGTCTTGAAGAACAAGAGTGTTTTTTTTTTTTTTTTTTTTTTGTTAAGACTAATTAATTGAGGTCGTTGTTAAATAAGAATAAAAACCTCTTTGCTAAAGCTTCAAATGACATAATAAGTCATATCATATTTAAAAAATTTTTTTTTGAGGCATCGTGTGGAGCAGGACAAGCGTAAAGGTAAGGGGTTATTCTTATGTGAGCACTTCGAAAAATTGACTTTTTTTTCATATTTCGATAGTTAAACCTATTGAGAAAGTGCTGTGAAATAAATCAGACCGAAATTCCAGGTACTAAAGAAAGTTATACTTCTCATAATCGCCGACGAGCCGTGAGCGACTTGTTCTGCTCCTCAAACCTGAAGCGCCCTTAAGCGGTCAAGGCTCTATAAACAAAACAATTCAACTGACTGCTTTGAAATTCAAATACGAATTTCTCCTCATTAATAATTATCGTCCGTACCTGAATTCTTTATTTTCGGATATAATTTCTGTGTTTTTGAAACGATTTTATAAAAAAAAAAAAAAAAAATATTTTTGACCGTCCGCCAAAATTAGTAAAAAAAATCTTAAGGACGACATTACACAGCCCAGACCCCCGGTTATGAACATCCAATTAGATTTAAATGAAGCTATTCAAAAGTTGATGGAAGAAAATTTTTCTCCATTTTCAGTTCCATCGAAATGAATCGAATCGACAACGTTGAATCCTCGGTTTTTGAAGAGTTACTGGGAAGCTTTATTTTCATTGCTTTTGATAGGAATTCCTTTTTCGATTTTTGAATTTTTTTCGACGCGAAACGCAGGTGTGGCGATCTGTCATTTAAAAAATATATTCTCCGAATGTGTTTTTCACCATTGCGCTTCGCAACGTCAGAATGACAAGCATATTTCACTCGCATAATGATGATGAATTATTGTTTTCATCATTCACGAATTTGCATATTTTTGTATGCATAACACTTTGCATACATATATAAAAATGTGTATGTGTGTGTGTGCATGTGCATGTGTATACACATACGCGGTTCATAAATCATTGATAAAATTCATGTGGTTTTTCGACACAGGTTTGTTGCGAGCACTCTTCCGGATATGCGGAGCTCTGGCAGGACTTTCGACATCCGCATTCACAATACATCCATGCAGATGTGTTCATTCGAAGTCCCAAAGGAGTCGTAAGTATATGACCCTTTGTTCGGTTCGCGAGCCCTCATAATGAGCTCTTGTCGAAGCTCTTAAAGGGCGTGTGTCCATTTTGTTTAACATGAGTATTTTATGAAAAATTTCTCTCAGTGTAAAATTGAAAAAAAAAAATTTTTTTTTTCCTAATTAGATTTCGAGATATAAAAATTAAAAAAGAAACACTTGCTTAAAGTAAGGGAATATCGAAAAACCAACAGTCGGCCATACATACCCTTTCGGACTAGAGCTGTAAAATATCGTTACTATTCAGTAAAAAGTAACGATTACTCTAGTCAGTAATCAATAACGTCTCGTTACTGATGAAAGTATTCGTTACTAGAACTTTTTTTGCACACATGCCAGCTGATGGCTGCCAGAGTAATAAAGTACTACTATAATGGGTCGACAAAATAGTATGGTACCCAGAAAAACACGATACTTGCACATTTACAAAACATCATGCTGTCCCTTCAAGCCGGATACGCGTATTAAAGTAGTTTAAAACCCGTATCGATACGCGTATGCTCTTAGTCAAACGTAAATAGGCGTATATAGATGTATACTTGTTTATCTTGAGTGTACGTACCAGCTGTCGCACTCTGTTGAATAAAATCATTAGCATGTGTGAGTGTAGCACGATTTTTCGTAAGTGTGTGAGTGCAATCGGGTATCGTGCATTACAGGGTACACTCGTACATGTTAATGATTTTAGGTGAGAGAGTGTGAAAGCTGCTTATTCGTACACAAGATAAACAAATATAAATCTATATTCGCCCATTTACGTTTGACTTAGAGCATACGCGTATCGATACGGGTTTTAAACTACTTTAATACGTGTATTTGTTTTGCAGGGTAGGAGCGTGCGTTGAGTGATATTTGATTACTAAATACTGGCATTCGTTCATGAACAATATTTGAAAAAATATAATGAGTACTTAGTAACGAGTTCTAAGTAATGATTACTTGACCCAAAACTAACGAATACACTCGAATAGTGTAATTTTTAGCATTTTTACAGGTCTATTTCGGATCCATTTAGGACTTATAAATAAATATGAGCATTCCAAAAACGTTCGCAGAGCTTCTATTTTTCATAACTGATAACCGGTATTTCCTTAATTAAAATAATCATAATATCCGAATTCGCGGATGTGAGTTTTCAAAATCAACAACATCGCTGGATCAAAATATGGAATACGAATGGATGTGCAGAACATGCTCGTATTTATCCATTTTGATAATTTAATGTGTTTTCAAAGTTTCTCTTTAAGTTGAAATCGTGTTTTTGTCTCATAAAGTTTCTCAAATTCGAGTAGAGAAATAAAAGAAAAGGATTAAGATGAGATAATATGGAAAACAGATGTGCGACATATCCTGATGGGTACTTAGAGCATTGATAAATGTTGAAAAATGTATGTAACCATGTCCATATACATAGGTTAAGATTTTCTATACATATGAACACATCCTCTACGCATCTGAAGAAAATGGCGGCGGCTGATGTGGTACTCTGCGGATGTGCTAACGGATGTGAAATAATTCCGCAGGAGAGCGATATTTTATTCGGTTAGGCAGACCGTAACGTCCCTACAGTAATGAAATGGTTTGGGGTGTAGAAAATAACCGGACCGAGGTGAGGACCGACCCCAAATTTATATGAAACGCAACTGGTCTAAGGTTAACCGCTATCGGACTCATCTTCGTCTATTCCCAAAATGAGCGTAGTTGGGTGAGGAGGTTGGTTAAACTACGTTTTTATACCCGATACACTCTGCGTCGCGGGTATATTGGGTTTGTGTGGTTGTGTGTAACACCCAGAACCAGTCGAGATGGACCATACAAAATATATATAGAAATGATCAGCGTCACCAGGAGATTCGATTTAGACATGTCCGTCTGTCTGTCCGTCTGTCTGTCTGTATACAGTATACAGTATCTTATCGAAGGAGTTGAGCTATCTTGAACAAAATTTGGTATGCGTGCTCACGGCGACATGAGTAAGAACAAGTTCGAGAATTGACCCGAACGGACCATTTTTAGGGGTACCTCCAGTACTAGGGTCTGTTACGAAAATCACAAAAACTGCTCTAAAATCGAAGTATTTCAATATATTTTGAAGAAATTTGATATTTGAATTTGTTTCAAGGCAAGTAATACGATTTCCAAAAATTTTAAAAGTGGGCGTGGCAGAAGGTCGTTTTTCGAAAATTGTCCCCTACACCCGAAATTCAAATGGGACTTGAACTTGGTACTTATACTTACTTTGTAGCCATAAACATCCTGCCCAAAAAATTTCTTGATCGGTCCATTATTAAGGGTACCTCCAGTACTAGGGTCTGTCACAAAATTCCCAAAACTGCCCCAAAATCGGACTTTTTCCAAATATTTCAATGAAACTTAGAATTTGCGCGTATATTTAAGCCTCCGATTAGAATTCTGAAAAATTGGAAAAGTGGGCGTGGCAAAGGGGCGGTTTGCATAAAGAAATTAAACAAAATGCGGTATATGGGGCACCTATGGCCTTAAAAAACTCCTGATATTAAAAATTATTTGAAGATGTGTGTCTGTGTCGGGTATTCTATTGTCAGGCTTGCCTGACTATAATACCCTTACTTGTTTGCTTTGCTTAATAGGTGGAGAAAAGATATTTCAATATGGCGTGTGAATATTCATTCAAAGACAAATGCACCCGCACACAACCCCACACGCTTTTCAAAGCGACCAGTTGTTTTTCCATGACAGCCCTTTGTTAAAAGAGGCGAGTTGACCCAGGACCGGTCCCATTTACTGTCAGGGGTGTTTGCTAGGGCGAGTGTTTGGGTGTGTTGGTCATCCCCTGTAGTAATTGAGACTCACCCCCTACTCACCTATGGTTAACCTCTAAAAGACTACAACTAGTCCCCACATAATTTACTCTTACATGCATTCAACTCACCTCTTTAACATGGGGCCAACATTAGAAAGAGAGTAGTGCATGTAAGACTCACCCATGGTGAGACGTTTTGGGGGAGTTGGAGCTCAATTGACGATTTTGTTGATTTATGGAAAAAAAAAATTTGCAAATTTTTGTTTTATTTATTTATTTTTTGCTTTTTTTTGTTGTTGTTTTTTGTTCAAATCTTTTTGCTAAACATGAATAATAATTTTTTAATTTTCTCGTCTCGTACGAACCTCGAACCGCTGATCTCTGGGTTGGTAGGTAAGTCGAAGTCTTAACCATTACGCTAAATAAGGAAATTTAATATATTGATCAAAATGCTGACTTGACTTTTTGGTTGCTCAAGTTTTTGTGAAATAAAATAGAATTTTTGATAGCAAAAATTTTTCAAATGAAAAATAAATTGTACTTAAAAAAAAAATTTTAAATATGAAAAACCTACATATTAAAGAAAAATTTTTTATTTTTCAAAATTACCGAATAAAAAAAGTTAATTAAAATATGAACATAAAAAAAAAAAAAATTCAAAACCGAACCAGGGATCGAACCTCGACCTACGTGGTTGCTGAGCGAGAGTCTTACCCTTTACGCTAATCAACTGTTGACGGTACGTCGATCAGAATGCGAAGTTTAAGCAGACAACAACAGTCGCACAGCAAGAGTACAAAAAAAAAAAAAAATGAACTCACCGCCCCTCGATCTCTTACGGAACAGTCAGCGGTGAGACCTATAGAGGTCGACCTTAGGTTAGACGTGCTCCATAGTTTTTATGGTCTAGTTGCTAACAGTCTCACCTAAGGTGGGTCCTATTTTGCAAACTGACCGCTCGTTTACTACAGGGTCACTTTCTATGGGTACCTACATGTTTTTGTTTCAAATATTTTCGACTCACCCGCACAAGACATTCGCAGAAATTGCCGGGCGCCAGTGCCTGTATGCCGAAACCCTTTATAGGCCCCGGTGGATAGGGGGTGGATAGGTAAATGCCCAGACCGGCAGTGCTTGGGGTGTGGTAATATCACATTCAGCCCTTATTCTAAATGAATATTCCCCGGGAATTTTTTTCTTAGAAACTTTGGTCCGCGTAAAAAGAAAGTATTCAAAGGGTTAAGAAAATGATTTTTTCTTAAAAAGGTTCAAAATACTTGGGGTTCCATTATATTCACCTCCCCAGTGTGCTATGAATGGGAGAATTTTTGTTTGAAAATCCTTTGGGGAAAATTCCCCGGGAATATTTAGAATCGGCCCGGCGGATATTCCCCCCATTAGTGCCATCACAGGGGCCGCAAATACGCTTTTTGGCAAGATCTGGCCCTGCCCCATATCGCGCCCTAATCGAACAAGAGCTATCACGATTAGGTTATCAAAATCTGTAAATGGGAATACATATTGGAAAAAGATAAAAAAAAAAACAAAAATTAAAAGAGAAAATTTGCTTTTTAATTAGGAGTTTAGGACTCTTCACATTCCGAATGTAAAATGCTCAAATGGTTTTTCTATTTAGGTATTTCGAAATGAAAGGAAAATTTATAGCGAAAATACACACGCGCTTAATTTTTTTTTTTATCCATCCTTCAAGGAGTATCCCAAAAAAATCGGAGTCAGTAGATTGCGTTAGCTTGCTCGGAACTCGGGCCGCGATCCGTTATTATTTGGCTATCCGCTCTCAGTGTAAAGACATCGTTATCATTATTTTCAAGACTATCAATATAGCTGCAGCCCATGTAGACCAATCGTGGTATCTTCAGTAAATTCGCAGCCAAGATTAATTGCAATATTTTCGATTTGTTCGATTCGAAAAATTCCGATTCCCATATTTTGGTCCTCTCCGTGATTTGTGCATTCTTATAATGATATTTATTCCATGCGATCAATCGTTGCAGGACAAACGAATTGATGATCGGCAGGCGAATCACATTCCCCTGATGCTCTAACAATTCTTTGATCAGGCCGCATGAGGTCATCATGACCTTCATGTCAACGACGAAAACTTTTCCATCGGAAGATTGCAATTTTATATTGGTCATTATTGCTTGCTGGCTTGCCTTCCACAAATTTTTTTTTTCCTTCTGACTTTTTGCGCTTCAAAAAGATGCTCTTGAGAATGCAAAAATAAAAAAAAAATATTAAAAAAAAAAAATTAAACTAAATTAAATTGAATAAAATAAAAATAAAATTCGATAGTTTCTATTTTGAGGGCCTTTTTCGATTTGACTAAAAAAAAAAATGTCAAGTGTCAGACTCAAATCAAATAAAATGACATTTGAGCCTACGTTGATTTTTTTTATTTTAGATTATTTGAAAATTTTGTAGCCAAAACTTGCAAGTATGCACCTGCAATATTACCTCTTTCCACTTTCATGCAAATTTTTTGTTGAACGTTTTTTTGTCATATTATCACTCAGACGCACAGTGAAACCGCTCAACACATCTTGCGATATAAAAATTGAAAAACTGGACTCATCATAACGAGAATCGGTATACAAGGTTAAATTTGAATAATTATATATTAACATTAAAATTCATCAAAATTGCTCTACCACTTGGGGTAGCCCCCATAGACCCCTACTTGTAGTTTTGCATCTTAACTTCAGCCGATTCAATTAAACCCAGCGGAAAATTATCTCCTGCATGACAAAGTCATCAGTGATATCATCGATGACATATAGGTGAAATTGTCACGCATGACATCTTGGAGGACATGTCATCGTGGAGGGATGCTGTTCATGTGCTTGACTCTCATTGGCTAATGAAATTTAAATAAGGTTTTAGCGTCAGTTCAGCGTTAGCATGAAGTAGCGTAGATGATGAGTGCTCGACTCAGAATCCGAAGATCGCGCGGGTTCGATCCCTGGCAGAGGCGAACAAAAATTGTTAAAAATAGATTTTTAAAAATTTTCGAAACATTCAAAGAGAGGGCAAAGAAGAGAGTTAATATCAAACTGGTTTCTTCTATAAATTGACATTTAGAGAGAAAAGAGCAATGTGCTGCTCTCAAATGCTTTTTTCGCCATCGCATCCCCTAGCATGACCAGTGACATTTTCTAATCTTCCGGTGATAATGTCACCGCTGAAGTCCCTGTCAGCTCCTGTGTAAATGTCATACAAAGTGTCACCGGAAATAGCAGGCATTCCGGCTCCGAAGTCACTAGGACATCATCGGGGATGTCCGCGGGACATTTCCCGCTGGGAAACTCTGTCAGAATGTTATCTATGTTGAAAAAAATGAGCGTGTGAAAAAAATGGTTCAAATCTGACGGTCCCTAGGGGTACTTTTCTCCTTTATCTATGCAAATTTTTCGAATTGCAGAAAATATTTTTTTCAGCTATCAATTCTTAATTGAGTCTAAATCTTAAGAATTTTTATTGGGTTGGCGTTTATTGAAATTCTATACATATGTATAAGGATCGGAACTTACAACACCCTAAACGTATGCAACGCTTTTTTTTCTTCCATATACCCATACATTTTCAAGACGATTTTCGGCATTAAAATGGACTCTATCGAGAAAAAGGCAAACATTTTTCATGGATCGTTAGAAGAGACTCTCTAACCTTTCATTTTTTATTAACTGGAAGACGAAGCACGACGGAGAATGTCAAGTTTTTGTCCATTGAATGTAGGAAAGTCTTCAATTTTCGAGGTAAAATTTTTGATAGTCTACCTCAACTTCGTTATTCAATGAAATGCCATAATTTTCAAATCCTTTTAACAATTGAATTCTCAATTTTACTAGAAAGTCAAACTGTTGCTTTAGTGCTGGATTTGATAGAAAAGAAATTTGGACAAATTTTACAAAATTTTGTGCCATTTTTCGAAGCAAACACATTTTCTAACTTCTAACTTTTCGAATGTGTTTTGAAACAACAGTTTTTCTTATCTAAATATTGATCTATTAGATGAAATCACTAAATCATTAGAATAGGATCCTCATTTTTTCGCTCAAATCCCACTGTTTGATGTTCCGTTGTTGCTTCGAGAAACCAGCAGGAAAGAAACCCCCTCAAAAAAAAAAAATAAAATAAATAAAAAATAAAAACAACCCAACCCAAAAGCTCTCAATGCTTCCACTTAGCTTGATGCGAGATAAAGTTTTCAATTAAAAACAAACAAAACAGAAAACCATTTGCATAAATGGCTTTAACTGTTGCTGACATTTTATGACCAACAATTTAATTCGTTTGATTTCATTTTATTTTTGGATTTTTCTTCTCTGCTATTTATGTGTCGCTCTTTGTGCGACAGGAAATTCTTTAAAAAAAAAAACTTGTCAGGAATACGTTTTATCCTTTTTGGTTTTAATTTCCACGCAGAATGTTGACATTGGACTGAGAGAAAAGCTAAAAGATGGCCGGTTTTTTTTTTTATATCTTATATTCCATTGGAATTTTTAATAAAGCTTAAAAACTTAATCTTATTGTGGTGGCTTTCGAAATTTTTTGGTATTTCTTATCCAAATGAAAAGTGTATAAAAATAATATTTTTGAAATAGTATTCTAGCAGTACTGAGAAGAAGCGAACGAAGCGATGAAAAAGGACAGATAGAGGAGAAAGAGAATCGGAATTATAATTGAGTATATTTTTAGTTAAATCTTTATGGCCACAATTAAGGGGGTCTTCTCATTGAGCAACTTTTTTTTTTGTTGCATTTATTTATAGCTTGGGTAGTTGTGAATATGCCCCTAAAAGGATTTTTTGAAATTCGAAATAGTTTAGAGGATATAGCCTTCTTTGTCGAGCAAGATCTGCGCTAAAATGAGTAATTTTTGCGTTGCTTCAAACTTTAAACGCGTTTATCTCGAAAACCACGTTTTTCGAACTGGCGGCCATGATATCTCCAGTTCAACTGAACCGATTTTCATGAAACAAAGTGGAATCGACGCAGAATTGTCACCATTCTCGGGTGAACCTCGACCATAATTTTAAAAATTTTTTACTATTTTTTTTTTACACTAAACTACAAAAAAAAGCCCGAAATTGAAATTTTTTTTTTAATGGCCGCCATTTTGTCAAAAAAAATCACAAAATTAAGCTTGAGGTTCACCCGAGAATTACATCTATACTGATTATAACCCGTTTTTTTTTCCATTTCGGACGCTCCGGAGACCCGGAATCGTGGCCGCCGTGACGACACCTTTTGTTTTCACCACCAACTTTGAAGTCTCATTACTTTTTGAACAGCCCACGTATCGAGGCAAAAAAATTTTTTTAATTTACTTTGAACCTTTTGTAATACAATTAATAAAAAAAAGTTTTCAATTATTCTTTGCGTTTTCAAATAAGAATTTTTTTAAAAAGGGTCTAAAAAACGGGTTTTCACTGAGAAGACCCCCTTAATTTACACAATTTTTTTAGATAGACTTTTTCATTCAATATTGTCCTTTGATAGGCTTAAGCCAGTAGAAAACAATTAAGGGTGTTATAGTCAGGCGAGACTGACAATAGAATACCCGACACAGACACACATGTTCTAATAATTCTTGATATCAAGAGGTGTTTAAAAACACCTTTAAACGCCGATATCTTCTAGAAAATTTCCTGCTGGGTTCACAAATTCGTGTGTGTGCGTTTTGCTATGGTGTATGACAAGTGACATATTGTAAAGAAAAATAGGGGAATATTGTCACTTTAAACATTAGTGGCTAATCGTCGTTCGCCATCCCGTTTAATTGGCATACCTTAACTCTTTACAAAACATCGAATTTATTCAAATTAAGTGGCTTACTTAAACTGACAATTCCATGCTTTTGCCAAAATATAAGATTACTACGGCCAACGACGACCGAAGGGTGTCGGTTTGTTGTCCGATTGGGTTCAATTTGGTTTGGCGAGTGTTTATGTGCGGCACAAATCTTCAAGAAATCGCCCACGTATACAAGATTCTTCTGTGTACCAAGAAAAAAAAAAAAAAAAAAAAGAGCAAAGGTATCGAAGCTTTCTTCCGATATAATGGATTCAGCTCCATCGGGCCAAAGTTTTCGCCCAGATTGTGAATACCCATGGCAGTTTAGTTCGGTGAATCCTTTCAAAAACACAGACCCCTGAGACAAAACCGAAACCCGAACTCGAATTTCAAGAATGTTTATAGAATTTCTTATAACAATACGCGTATACCATGTACCAACCATACGAAGGATACTAACATACATACATAGATATTTTTATTATTATCAAAAGTTCTTTAAGCAAATTAACGTATTTTGCATATATGCAAATGCTGAGAGAGCGAGCTTCGGATCAATTCAAAAGTTTGAACCAAGTTTTGATTAAATAAACCGCAATTTGCTCTTATGAAATTTTCTTGATCCAGTTTTCTTTTCTCTCTGCCATATTAAAAAAGTTTCCTTCAACATATTCGGTAATCCACAAATCCGCATAGATGAACATACATACGATGAGACACTTCTTGGGAAAAACTTTCCCAAGTATTTATATGCGAGCATCTTCATAGCTGAGAGTGAGGCATGAGACTGCGTTTAGCATTGTTATCAAGGATGCTCAAGGCTTGGATGCATGCAACCGATAGGCATCATCACAATCTAAACTCTCGCCCGTACACATGTATGTATGTTTGTATTTGTATATACAGAAGTACGTGCCCAGTAGTCAGCGGAGACACCACAACACTAGCGATTTCACTAGTCACTGGGTGTCGAGGATCGGTCCCTTTCCTATCCAAGACGCTGGCGAATTTAACATTACGATCTCATTGCCGGGGACAGGTCGTCCTTTTATGCGCCACCTTTAACCAGTCATTTCGCTAGCGAAAAGGGGCAGGAAAATGGCCTAGCACCAGCGACTGACCCAAATAGACAAAATACAACATATTCGCATCATCTTGACATCATGCATGACTCAAACAATGCTGAAAGTATGTGTTGCTTATGAGGGACAAAATGTGCTCAACTTGAGAGCAAATTATGATTTCAGTATATGGTTACATATTGACCTCATACTCATATTATTCATTATTCATGTCATGATATGAGATCGTGCAATGAAGTCAATTTGATGTAGTTTTGAAAACATATTTTGAGGACTAGAATTGTTATCAAATTGTCGACAATTTTCATGCATCCCTTGAAATCATTGTATGAATATCATAGCTGTCTATTTGGGTGAGAAAAAAGAAAAATTTCATTTTTTGTTTTGACTTTTTTTTGACTTTATTTATTATTTTATTAATTATTATATTTTTTTGTTTATCTATTTTTTATTTTAAATCTTTTTTATCTTACTTCTCTTAAAATTTTCTCGCCTCGAACCGCTGACCACCAGATCGCTGGGCGAACACCTTAACCATTACGCTAAACGAACGAATTGAATTTCTTGGTCAAAATGCTCACTTGAGTTTAGCGTTGCTCAGATTTTGGGAAACGTATTTAACGAATTTTTTCACTCCAAAAATTGTTTACTTGAAAATGAACCATTAAAAAAAAAAATAATAATAAAACCTTAAAAATTTAGGGGAAAATGTTTGTCTTCCAAAATAACTGAACTATGAACAAAAAAAAACTCTAATTTATAAAAAAAGTAAAAAAATTAGGAAAAATTCTCGCCGCCCGCAGGGATTGAACCCCGAACCTCCCGGCTATCGAGTCATAGTTTGAACCACCGCGCTATCGAACGCTTGACGGGCAAATGATCAGAAAGCGACGTAAAAGCAGACAACAGCAAAAACAATCATACGCAGCAAATAGGGAAATGTAAGCTGAGGCCTATCTACTCTTTCAGGTTCATATGTGGTAGGTGAAATGGCTAGTCATCAAGGACTGGCACTTTGGCATGTCACAAATATCGGGGGCGACCTACTGACTACTGGGTGGTGTCCATGTGCGAATATGTGTTGGTGGGAAAGTAAAAAGATTTTTGATTCTGGTTTTTGTGAAATTTTGTCTTTATTTCTAGCGCGATTTCTAAACTTTTGACCTTCGATGCATTCTTTAATTCATTCGAAATTTGTCCCTTAAATTGGGATAAATTGAATTTATATCTTATGTGTATATTTAGGGCAAAAGTCCTTCTTCCAAACGACGTAATCGGATCTCTTTTAAGATGACGTTGAAAAACTTAAGAATTTAGATGAATCTATTTTAGTATAAGATCTTAAGTATCTTAATTAAGAGCAGGTCAGATGCCAGGAAGCAGGAAGACAACTCGCACACTCTCTGCTCGCATCTCTCTTGAAGTAATGAACTTTTATTGGCCGTATAGCGTACCCTCCCCTTTTACGCTTTCGTGATGCTCTCGAATGGGACGCATTGTCGAAGGACTAGAGAAAAATTTAAGAAAAAACCGAAGAACAAAACCTGAACTGGTGTGTGAAAGAGAGAGAGAGAGAGAGAGAAGAGAGAGAGAGAGAGAGAGAGAGAGAGAAGAGAGAGAGAGAGAGAGACAGAGCGAGAGATGTAATTAAAGTTAACAATGCAATTAAATTGAAAATTAATTGAGACATTTTAGTCTCCTGCGAAATTCAAGGATCCGCGCCAACTGTAACGAAGACCGATAAGGTCAAAGTATCAATGGAAATGTAATTGAATAAAAGTCTTCCTTGTTCCTAGGCAATTGAACATTTTGAAAATGCGAAGAGCTTAAGAAGCGATGAAGAACGGTCATCGTCGCGTCGCGTCGAGTTTGGCGCAGTAATAAAAGCGCTTATCAAGCGCTGAATTCCATGTACATACTTACAATTTCAACAATCAAGTTACAGTCAAAGCTCCTTTCGATGGATCTCCAGTGAGATTTTCTGCAGCGAATTAATACATAAATCTTCTTTTATGTTTTCGGGTTTTATAAGAATGTTTTTTCCTACTTGAACATGTTTTCGTGTTCCTTAACGATGGTTTGAAGTGTTGCAATCATACGGTCGAGTTTGAATAGTGTGAAACCTGGACAGAGTGCATACCTCTGTGGTATTAATAAATTAAAAATTTGCAATAAAATTGTTTTTTTTTAATATTCGGTTGTGTGTGAACAGTCAAAAAACCCGTTAGTGTGAACAAAATTTAAGCACTTGAAAAGCAAAAATGAACATTCCAAAACAATAAAAACGTTTTTTAACTTACAAAAATTGTGTCTCGATAGTGTGAACAAACTCGATAGTGTGAACAGACTTTGTAAAAAAGAGACAGAAGCAAACGTTCTTTTTGAAATGAAAAAAAAAGTGTATTAAACGTACAAAAATTGTGTCTCGATTGTGTGAACAAACTCGATAGTGTGAACAGGCGTTGTAAAAAAGAGTAAGAAAGTACTTATTGAAATTTTACAAAGTTAGGTACAAACATATATTCAACATACAAAAATTGAGTCTCGATTTTGTGAACATCCTCGATAGTGTGAACAGTCCTTGTAAAAATTAGTTCAACAAACGTCTTTTGAAATGAAAAAAAATTATAAAGTACAAATAAATTGAGTCTCGATATGTGAACAACCGCATAGTGTGACACAGTTGAAAAATTAGTTCGACAAAGTTTTGAACAAATATTATTAATTTCAAATACAAAATTGAGTCTCGATTGTGAACTCTCGATATTGAAAGTCTTGCAAAATTCAGTCACTTATCGGACTCTACGCATATTTGATGTGACGAAATTTCTTTTAATTCGATAGAACTTTTCTTTAGACAAAGAATATGCTAAATACATACATCATACATATGTACTATGTATGTCGTGTTAAACACACAGTCAGACTTCATAATCGACTTATTCGTTCAAAGAATATGCTCGATTTAATGAACCTTCGAGTTAAGTAGTCGTATATTAGACTTTTAAAATTTTAAAAGTTGAAATTATTCAGGTTCGACTGTAATCAAATTCACGATGTCTATATTCTAAATTAATGATTTGTCACGGAGGAAGTCTGTCGATCGCATGACCCAATGTCTACATGAGTCAAATGTATGTTCATCTCTGTCGACCATGTCAACAAAAGTCTATATTATCAATTTTTTGGTTTTTGCTGCAGTATCATGAAACATATCTTAACGAGGTTTTACAGCTAATTTATTCATTTAACATATTTGCTGAACAGTCATGCCAGAGTGCCTCAATAGCATAGTCATGCGTTCTCGCCAGCATCAAGGTTGGTTCAACCAAGGCGGATGAACAATGTGATAAAGCTGGGCTAATATTTTCATGTATGAAATGAATTTAGTTTATTCTTCACGCTCTAAGGTCAATGCAATCTGTTATGGATACTAATTTACAAAATAATTTGAAAATAAACGTAATTCCTACGCTCAGGGATGAAAAAGCTAATTATATGCATAAAAGATCTTTCAAAAAACATGATCTTGGATTGTACACAAAATTTATTCATTATGTTACAACAAATATTTTTTCTGAAAGTTTTGAATACATAAAAAAGAAAAAATAAAAATAAAAAAAAAATCCAGTGCTCGCGCGAGATTTGAACCAGCGATCTTCAGAGCTCAAGGCAAGCACTCAACGCATTGAGCCACCACGGGCACACGAATAGCTCTTGCTATTGACCTACTAAAATAAATCCCTTCATAATGGTTCCCTCGTCAATAGCATGTCAATTGTTTGTCTCCACTATTGGTGGTTTGCAATGACAAGCAATGTTAATTGTCTATACGGTTTGCATTGCGAAGGGCATAATTGGTCAGTAGTACTGTTGACGCGGACAGTAGAAAAAGAGTATAGATTCAGCTATTGTAATTTCCTGCAGGGTCCTTCCAATAAACATAGATGTCTACACCTAAACATATGTATGTACATATATGTGAAAAAAAATTATAGGATTAATATGAATAAAGGAAAAACCCCCCCTTAACATTTCAATATTAAAATATGTGTTAAAATTAAATGTAGTTAAAGAAATGACTTGTTAATTTAGCAAGCCACTGGGCTAGAGTCGTTCACGTTGGAATGAAGTAAACCCAACGTCTTAATAATAATTCAAGCGATGTCTTAAGATCACCTTCGAAAATATTTCAAGAAATTTTATTACCTCTTACTTAGATAATATCTGGCTCTTGATTTTCTTTGCAACACAACATTTCGTGCCCCATTCGCCTTCGGATGGTTGCCACATTGTTTGCGTTTCATTACAGGTTCAGCGACGGCTGATGCAACCAGCAACCAGCAGCAACAAGAAAAAAATACCAGAAGCACAATATTTCAAAGCAACAGCGTAGAGACAGACGGATAAAGAGTGAGTGAGAGGAGAGAGAGAGAGAGAGAGGATAGGGCCGGGCACGGGGTCGTCAATCCTTCCCAAATGAATTCTTCTGTACGAAACTTATCGTCGCGTCCCCTGCGAAAGGTAAAGAGGGCGCTCCTCTATCCTCAAGCCGCTGTGTTTTCCAGAAAAAAAAAAAAGCGGAATGAAAAACGCCAAGAAGCGAGAGGTAATGACGCTTGCAAAATGTTAAAATTCGAGCTGCAAGTTCGTGGCAAATCTTTGGAATTACACTCCATTTTCTCGGCGAATCCAATTGCTCAGATGACGAGCTTATATACACTCGTTTACCTATATACAAACTTTTACATACGGATGTGCATACCCATTGTATGTTTTAGTTGATTACATCCCACAGCAGTGAGTGCCTTTTTTCCCGTGAAATTGAACGGGAAGCAGACGTCTCTCTGCCTTTCTGACTGCAATTCTTAAATACATACATGTGTATGTATGTTAATGTGGAGAAGAAAGTCGATTAATAATTTTCGTATTTTCATAGCTGAATGCTCTGATGGAATTTTCGAATGTGAAGGTTAAATCTCCTAAATTTTTACGATGTTTTTTTTTTTTTTTTTGAGGAGTTTTCGTCACTATTGACTCACTAATCTCTTTTCAATATTCTATTATTTTTGAAGCGAACTTACACATATAAATACATACATACATATGGATGTGCTCGGGCGAAGATGCAACAAATCAATCGAATTTACTTTCTGTGGATGGAAAGTCAAGTTGAGTGCTTTCAATGTTTGCGCATTAAATATGACATTAAATTGAAAATCACATAAAAGTGGCAAGCATTCAGTATGCACATCAGCAGGCAGTGGTGTGGCAACACATAGATATTGAAGAGCCTGAGAAGTAAAGGCACTTCTCGAATCGATTTAAGGGGACCTTCTGGTCTAGAGCACGAAAATTTAGGGTATTTTCATGATTTTTTTTTTGGTATTAAGCCAAATAAAAAACGGTTTTCTAAGTATGCAGGCTTATTATATTCTTTATTGAAAAAAAATAAAAAAATGTTGTTGTGTTTTTTTTTTTTTTTTGTATTTTAAAAATGGCGTTGAAGTGGACCCTCTTTGAAAAAGTACCTCCGTGGTGTGAAAGATTTTGGCAGTTCTGGTAATCGAAAAAAAAAAAAACAAAAATATGTTATTAATCAGAATGAATGCGGCTATGGCAGGAACTAGAATAAAAAAAATTTTTTTTAAATTGACAAAATGGCGCAATTTTTTATTTCAACCATCAAAAACTCCCCTTTTTTTGACCATTTTTTTGATGAAAATTCTCTTGAAATAAAAATTCGATTCTAGTTCGGGCCATAGCCATTGATGTTATGAATAACATATAAAAATTCCAGACAAATCGGTTCGATGGTTTTTTTGTTTTCATTCACACCAGGTCAAAAAAAGTGGTTTTGAGATAAACGCGTTCAAAGTTGCTTTGATCAAGCGCGCTGCCTGCTGTCTCCACCTTCTAAAAAGGCTGTAGCAAAACAAATATTGTCAATATCTTCACGAAACTTTGCCAGCATATTCTTAAAAGTCTATTCTTCCGAATATATAAAAAAAAAATCAATTTTCAAAAATTTCTAGACCAGAAGGTCCCCTTAAGCATCGTTGCACAAGAAGTGATTTGAAATATATCGAAATCATAAATACAAGAATACATATAAAATAGGATAGTTGGAATTTCATGGAATTTTCTCGCGAAAATTTCCTTTTCTCTTGACTTAACAAGCTGCTGTAAAAAGAAAATTGATTTCATTTATTAAAAAAAAAATTGAATGCAACCCTGCAGTCTCAATGAATTACTTCTGTAGAGTGTTATTCGGAGTGTTCAGATATATGAGTACGTTATGACTCTAACGTGGGCTCCTTCTGTATTGTATGATTTCGGACTCATATAGGACGACGTTTGACGTTCATTTTGGAATCCTAAATGAGCTCATTATGAGGACTCGCACTCGGAATAAGGATTCATAAATGACTTATTTTGGACTCGAAATTTTTACTAGGTTAGATTAGAGAATTTATCGATTTGGCATAAAAAGAATTTTCAGAAAGAAACAGAAGGATTTTAAACCCTGCTGTTACCTTAAAAAAAAAAAAATTACACTAAATGCCATAGGAACCATTTGGGTCAGAATTCGAGCTCTTTACGCAAGATGTTTTTAGCCTGATTCGTAAAAAGTATATATATTATATTTGATAATTTCCCAGACTTTTATCTTAAAAATTTTACATTTTGGACCCAATGGTCGTCCTAAGGCACCAGCAGGATTAAGAAACCATGTCACATCAAAAAAGAAATTGTGATATTTTTCACATCGAGAGTTTTTTTTATACCGAATCAATTAAATTAATTTATTATAATAAAATTTCATATGTCAATTTTCATTTTAACATACATACATATGTATGTATGAATGTATTTATAGAAGATCGATTTTTAATGCTCTTTTTTTTCAGGTTTTTTTCTGTGATACCCTCGTCTAGTGTTGAGAGCAACACACTTAACTATGTACTTATGTGGCTGTAATTTAGTACGATATTGACCCATTCAGACCGCCACTGCCACGAGTGCGTTAGTTTTATGATTAATATCAACTCAACCCCCAACTTAACCATGATGAGAAATGACGAAAAGACTTTGAAGGTAAGTCCAACACTATTTCCGAATTGCCAGAAATTGTTACATATTTAATTAGATGAAGTCAATAAGAATGTATGTATTTCAATTAGAATTTATTTCAAAGTCATTCGGATTTGGAAATTTGTATCAATTACCTTTTAACTTGTATGGTTTATAATAATTGAATAGCTAAGGGATATTTATAAACATTCAAAATGGAGATGAAATCGATTTGCCATGGAAAGAAAATACACCCTGAAGCGGTTAAGTTTCGTTCCACCTGCGGCTGTTCGAACACTCAAATTGCTATTTTACATATTGACAAGAAATTTTCTTTGAATTTTCAATTTACCGAAAACATTTTGAATATATTATTTTAATATAATTCTCTTTCATATCCAATAATATTATTTTGATTGGGTGTGTGTGTGTGTGTGTGTGTGTGTGTGTGTGTGTGAATCTATCTCGACGAAAGGAATGCATGAAGGATCAAAGATCGGGTAGTTTCTAAGGAAATTGTTTTTAAGGATTTAATTGAATCATACCCTCAGCCCATACGATATTTAACCCATTTCATATCAATGATAAACAATTCAGCTATTATTTATTTTCAAAGGAACAGATTGATTGCTTACTTATGGTTTGGATCAACTCGTTTATAAAATTTGTTAATAGTCAAAGAAATTCAATTTAATGGGTAACCTTAAAGGTGATAAAAAGGCCCTATTCGCATAAAAAAATTGAATACAATAACAAAAATAAATTTTTATTTCCGATCCCATGCACTTTCAAACGTTACATCGAAAAAAGGCCCTAAAAAATTACTAAGCTATTTTTAATTTTAAAGATTCGAGAGATTTTTACGTATGTCTTGATTTAATCGTTATGTTTAATAAAAAAACCTTTTACTGTCTGCTTCAACAACCATGGTTATTAGTGTTGACTCAGTTGATGCCACTAGCTCAAAAAATTAGTATCATTTTAAATTTTTCAAAAGTATCAAAATGTAATTTGATAACCAATGAATAATGTCCATTAAATTGAGAAAACTCTACTTAAAATAAAAATGGAAACTCTTTACTTTCTTCGGCGCATAAGAATTTTTTAAAAACTTCAAAATTCAATGTTCAAATAATAAGTCTTTATATTCACAATTTCAAAAGATAAAATAAAAAAAGGACAGTTTAAAAACACAATGTACATACTCATAGGGTATAAAAAAAGTACATATCTCCGTATCATTTGGGAAAAAAAATATCACTTTTGATACAATTGTATCAGTTTGGCAACACTGAGTGTGACAGACATGCCCGAGCTGGGAGTTGAACTCAGAGCTTATCGCATCGTAAGTCGGCATCTCAACCACCAACGCCATGGAGGCCGACCTCAACAACCAAACTGGAGAATAAAATTCTAATAAATCCTTCAAATCTTAACCCTCTAACTCCTGGCTTCGTCTTTAGACGGACTTTTTTCGAATCAATAAAATAGACATGAGAAAAAATAACTTCAGATTCGTCTTTCATTTCTACTCGAAAAACATTTTTTTCGGCATTAAAGGGTTAACACGCATTTATGATATACTTATATTTTCTTTCTACTTCTGAGTATCTTTGATATAAAAAACGCTCAAACGATTCGCATTTTCAGGGGAAAAAAAATTTGTGACAATGATTAGAATGGGGGCAATGAGAGGTACAGGGTTAATATAAAATAACTCAAGCGCTCCTCAATTTCTCAATTGTACCGGCCCAATCGATAATTGTTAACTTCCTAAGCATCATCGATATAATCGGCAGTTTGCCAAAATCCTTAACCGGCTTTCGAATAGTTTAAGCTGGGTCGAAAGGGTTAAAGGGGAAAAAACTCGAGAATTTTTTTAAAATCATGGTGCATCGAACATCAAACAGATTCTTATTTGTTGCAATGAAATGTTCAAATGTGCTCGTGTACTAAATGTACTAAAAATGTGCCCGATTTTATCAACATTGTTTTTCAATCCAAAAAAAAGTAGCAAGAGAACGATAGGGAGATAGAATTAGAGAGAGAGAGAATTAAATCATTGATCAAAACGTCTTCTCCCATAGACCGTAAGTAGAGCTGGCAACTCTAGTTCATCTGTATGATCGGTTATTTTAGTTCATTCGCTCATCGCCAACTAGTTTTAGTAGATAAAAATTTTATCATATTTGCAAAAGTGATAACATTTTTATACAATTTGCAAAAATGATAAAAATTTTATCATATAAATAATAATTAAGCAGCTCTTCAGCAAATATCTACAATAATTTTAATTTGAAAAGATTATTAGATAAAAAATAAAATAAATTGAAATATTGAAGATCGGGCTTAGCAGCCCTGACCACTGAACGCTTATAAACACCTATAAGGAGCTAGCTTATGCCGTTAATTTCCTTTCATTTTCTCTTGCATTCCAATTGCAGTTCGTCTTTGATTTGATTTAAAGAAAATCCTAATGTTCTCGATAGAATAAAAGAAAATCAATATTGCTGCATTTGAATGGAATAATCACTTGGGAATCCACAGATTCAGGATTTGAAGGGAAAAAAAACCCAGACAGTTTCTCAATGTCGACGCAAATATTTGAAAGCTTTTCATTAATTGCTCTTTTAATTTGGATTAGATGATAGTTTTTTAAGATTAAAAGACAGTCAATTGCATTAGGAATTCAGAAAGACAATATATGTAAATAATTAATTCCCCAATATTGTACATATTTATGAAACGATTAAGGCTTTTTCGGAATTTGGATAAAACAATGGAATATTAAGAGGCAAAGAAACAAAGGAGTGCAAAAAACCGAAAAAAGAGAAAAGAAAATCAGACTCCGAAAGAAAGCAAGAATCCCAAGATGTATTCTATCCACCATTGGCGAAAGTACAACTGCTTTCGTCGTGAGGTGGCAATTACGCTATTTACACGTTAAGAAATTTCGATAATGAAAAAAATTTTCACTTTTTTCTGGCTAGGGACGCGCATGGATGTGGTATGGGAGCATATTTCTCTCTTCCCCCTGTGTCTTATCGCAACGAAAATCTCTTTCATTATCGAAATGTCTTAACGTGTAAATAGCGTAATATCACACATAAGTTTCGTATCGATATTTAAAAAGTATCGATATTTTCAGCCCATCTCTTCCTTTGATATGACACCTTCCCAATACTAATCGGTCGATTAACTTCAAATCCGGCACCATTTCAATCAGTGTTGGAAAATGGAAATTTCAGTGTGTACCTTAAAATGATCCATAAATTGTAGGTACCTAAATATAGTAAAGTGTACCTAATATACCCAGGCAGAATTTTTTTCATAAATGACAAATAATATACCCAGCCGGAATTTTTCTCATAAATGGTGAATTCATTCTGGTTTCCCCCGAAGACATCAAGGGGAATATTTGAGTACCTACTTCTCAAAACTGATAACAATGTCATTTAAAGGAGATGTTATTCATACCAATTCTAATGGCAATGTCATCGAGAGAAGGTGTTATTCACTCCCGAACGATGACATTGTCTTGCAAACCGAAAAGTACCTACTGATACGATGGAGTAATCTATTCCAATTTCGATGACCAACACGTGACATATGTATATTCTTATGATGGCCAATGCCGCTTCTGTCTAAATTTCATGAGAATGTTGCAATAGAATCAGGAGTAGTCGCGGATAACCACAACAGACCTTTCACCATTTCATTCACTAACAAAATTTCTTCCTCTTGAAACTGTACCAAAAGTGGACAAATTGTACCTAATGTACCTTTGAAGTGAAAATGGGCCGAAAAAGGTACAATTACCACCTACTTTTCCAACACTGATTTCAATCCCACCTTCAATCACACTATTTGTAACATAACTGTCTATCGTCAATTCCAGAATCATAAGGAAATATTTCGATTTTTTTTTTTTTGAAATATTAACTGGGAAAGAACCATGAAAAAACGTTGAATTTTTTGCAAAAAAAATGTTCTTGTTTTCTTCAAAATAGGCAAGAAAAGAACCCGTTTACTGGTGATCAATCAATTTTTAATTATTTTCAGATAATTAAAAGAGTCAACAATCATGTCAAGCCGAACGAAGGCATTTTTTTCTTTGCAACCGCACATTTCATTTATTTATTTATTTTTTTTTTTTCATAGTCTAAATAATTATAATTATTGGGCCCGCAGTTTGTCTCTCTCAACTAAAAGGAAGCCCTCAAGCCAAGGAAACTCGGTTCAGTGTGGCGATAATTGAGCGTAAATTGAATAGATAGATATATTAAACTCATATTTGTGCCTTTGGCCTGTGAAAACATGCCCTAAAATCGTAGAGTTCATATGAGTCCACACACACATGCAAATATACACAAATACATGCATTATAAATTTAATTGGCCAAAAGAAATTGATAAGTTTTATGGAAGTTTTGAAGCTTTGCCAAATTGATTACCATTCGGAGTGATAGCCAAACTCGGAAAACAAAAACAAAATAAATTTTCGATGCATTTCAAAACTGAATTCGAATCCAAAAGAATCTTTCGTGAATAATGAAAATACCAGTTATCTCGGGTCATATAATTTAAAGTACTGCGGTCTATTACACATGGAGCTAATTGAACAGAATTTTGTTGAATAGATTTTGTATATTGAAAAACCTGAAGGTTTACTTCTACAGTTCATTGGGGTTATTTTTTGCTTTAGAAATAGCAAATTTCAAAATACATTATTGGCATATTATTTTTTAAATTGAATGAATTTAGCAAAATGAAAAGTTCGTTTAAAGTTGAAGGCGTTTCAACAATGTGGAATAGAACTGAAGTGAATCCCATTGAAAACAATAAGTGCTAATGCACTTAAAAGCGAAGGGCAAACGTTTTGAAATAACATTTTGTGAAATGCATTAAAAATACAATACGCATTAAATATTGAATTACAATTCAAATGAGTCGAAGTATTGAGCCTTTAATTGCGAATAAATGAAAAATTAATTATAGGTAGATGTAAGAAACTGAAGTCGTTTCATATTTTAATCACTCGTCTTAAGAGCACAGAAAATATGCGTTTGCATAAGGAAGATTTTATCTCTTTTGCCTGAAATAATTTAAGAACCTTTCAGGCAAAAGGACGTAACGTAAATTTAAATTTAATTTGATTTTCATTACAAAAGGCCATTAATAATAGATTTAATTTTTTTTTTGACGGGTATTTTCGTAAAAATTTTCTTCTTCTGTCTTGCTATTGAGAAGTTCGCTCTACACATAGCAAGACATTTCGGTAAAGAATCATATTTTTCCTGGATATATATTATATAACATTCGATTCGACCGATACTAGGGATGGGCGATATTGGCAAAAGTATCGCCTTCGATAATATCGACTGTAAGGAATATCGATCGATACGTATCGCATTAAAATATCGATGTATCGATATATCAAGCATTTTTTATTTTATATACTTTTGGTAACAACCCGCCTATTTGCATTAATGTAATTGTCAGTTTATGTATACAAAACTACCCGTCTCATGTATTAAGACTTCAAAGAGCTTGAAAACATATTTTTCAAATAGAACATTTACCTAATTGGTGCATCTTTATTGACCGAACCCAAAAAAAAAAATGCTAAATGATAGATACCACGTTGTCTCTTTTCGGTATAAATAAACTTACATAAGAAAGAGACATCTTTAAAGCTCATTAGGCATCAGCCATCTCTTTTACCCCCCTATGTTTTTTTAATACCAAACCAAATGGGGGTGCTCAAGAAATATCGTATTTCGATATTGGAGTTTAAGTATCGATTTCCGATATTTTAAAATGAAAAATATCACTCATAAATTCCGTATCGATGTTTAAAAAATATCGATATTCATCATTATCGATATTTTAATCCCAACCCTAGCCGATGCGTCCGATCAAGTCGTTCGTTCGAATAAAACGTTATGACCAGTGATCACAGATTGTGGGTTTTTCCCCATATTGTGGGTTTTTTTACTCAAATATCGTGACATGGGGAAAAGTATGGGTAATTTTATATCGAAATTTATGCACTACATTTAAGGTATATTTACTACTTATGAGAATGAAAATCGTGTTTTCCCTCTTCCAGTACCATGCATGACTCTTTTTGCTGTATCTAGTCGCGTGTTCCCCAAGTGTTGTAAAGAAACTTGGTTTTTTTTGTTAAGTCATGTATAAGACTGCAATTTTAAGCTACTTTTATTTATTTTTTGTTATTTTCTTGATACTTTTATTAAAATATTGTGTTTAAATCCAATGTTCAATTTTGAAATCGGTACGCCCATATTTTCAAAAAATCATTCTGGGTTTTTTCGTGGGTTTTTAGTTTTTGAAAATGGGGAAAAGTGGGTTTTTTCCAATATATGAGGGTTTTTTTTATCGATAAAATCTGGCATCACTGGTTATGACCTTTCGATAATAGTTTTCATTTGTGCTTCATTTTGCGTTAAGTTTTTATATAGAAATTATCGATAGTTGAAACACGAATGACAAGTATGAAGTCGGACAACTTGCACTCACACGCTCCGACTTTTACTTCAACTTGAGCAAAAAATCGAACTCGTTTGTTTTTCATCCGACCTGCGCGTCCGATTCGTTTTCTAATACTAATACTCCTCCTCAGACATTCCCACTTGTCCAAGTCGGATCGTCTGAGGTCCCTATTATAGTGTAAGTCCTGTCTACGTATAGGGAGTACATATGCGGTAGAGATGGGTTGAAAATATCGATTCATCGAAATGTCGATATTTTTAAGACATCGATGCGTAATTTTTGAGCAAGAGCGCTTTTACACTAAGTGACTAGTGAAACTTTTGGGCACGCAAAATGCGGGAATTTAGAGAAAAAATTGAGCGTTTTTTGGTTGCACGTATTCGAAAGATCGTTTTGTGCCCTCTTTCGTACGTTGAAACACGGACGTAAATCTAAAAGCGAATAAAAATCGATACTATCGAACTCGATAGCTTTTCATATATACTCGATGTGTGCATGTAGCATATATTCTCAACAATTTGACCTTCTCGATTGAAAGTGGAATTTTCGAGTTGTGCAGCGGAATTCGGCCCGAACGAATTGCGCGATATATTAACTCCACATCACAAACTGTGACCAATTCAATGAATAACCGTTCGCGATTGGCTTTAATTAATTTCGATTAAAGCGTGGAGTCCGAAAAATGGCCTTCCGTTAAATTGAAATTATTTTCCGACAAATTCAAATGAAATATTCAAAACCGAGCATTTAATTTTTGATTTTCGCTAATTAATATTTATTTAATTTTATTACACTCAAATGAAGTGCAATTTTTGTCCATAACACATCAAAAATGTTCGGGCTTGCTTCGTGAAAATACAAAGAAAAGAGAAAACATTTCTCAAAATTCGTTGGCTTGATAGAGTTGCATAATTGTTTTCTCTCATTTTGTTTATTATATTTATTTTTATTTATATTTTTTAATTTATTCTTATTTTTTTAAATATTTTTTTATATGACTACATATATCTGTTTTTCGGTCGGGAATTAAGGAATTGGACGTTCTAATTAAATTAATCAAAATGCACAACTTGGATTTTGTTCATATACAGTATTCCTGAGATAAACCTATTAGGTATAACAGTGAAATCTCTACTTGCGGACAGCTCCCATAAGCGGAAAAACGTCTGCGACCGTCGGTGTCCGCTTACGGGAGTTTTTACTGTATTTTTGTAAATATTAGGTATTAACTATGCACCCCGGTTATTAGGATACGTCGCTTAAGAGCACCGAAGTTTGTGCCATTGCTATGCTTCAATTTAGAGCTGAAGAGCTATCGATAGTTGCGACCATTGGGAAATTGCTTTGCTATTGGATTGAATTAAAATTTTAATTTAAAGAAATCAATGCGGTCAAATGTTATTCATAGTAGAGCAGTCCTGATTTCATCTGGCATTGGTGCATAAACATCAATTAAACCGAAATCAAAGCTTCTCCGATCGGTTGTTTCAATGACCTACAGTTTCAACGAACGATATTTTCTAGAATCGAAAGTTTTGACAATCGATAATTTTTATAATCGAAAGACGAATTTTCGAGCGACTCTCGTTCTAATATAAATAACCCAGCAAAATCTGCTTCGAAATGTTACCAACACAAATGCAAGTATTTTGATGTTCACTCACACATATGCGATTTCCAACGTGCAAGAGAGGGACAGTTGCTATATGTACACAAAGTGTTTTCGAATAAAGTTCCCGATGCCCATTAAGCTTTACCAAGAGACATTCCTGGAAAAAATCCAAGAAAATTTGGAAAATTTACCAGAAACGTGATTTGCTGGGAAGGGTGGCCGTTTTTGCCGCTGTCGCTACTACGCTTTTAAAACGTTAAGACATTTCGAAAATGCAACAAAATTTTGACGGCAATCGACGCAGGAGGAAGAGAGAAAAACGCCCCCATACCACGTCCCCCCGCGCCCCTAGCCCATAAAAAGTGTGTTTCGAAAGTGTTATCGAAATGTCTTAACGTGTAAAAAGCGTATACGCAACGAAACCCTGACAGCGGCGAAAACAGGAAAAAGGAGGGCAGCACTTCAAGATCAGCTGCTCGGGCTTTTTTCCCGCAATTCTAGTTAGCAACACTAGTTGCTTGAAGTCATTAAGTTTTCAGCGGTCGATCGCGTTGCGCAAATTTTCTCTCGTCCGTTTTCTAAGTGAACAGCATCGTGTTAAATAGTTTCCACCCGGTTTGTTTTTTGAGTATTTCGGTTCGTTTCGCTTGTAGTCGTCGCGGACGAATGTTCGTTTTTCCATCGATTCGAATCACCGAACATCATATCGGACATCATCCCGGAAACAGTTCGACAGCTCCCTCAACATCATCCGAAGTCAGCATCAGCATCGCAACTCAATTCGAAAGGTACGTGGGGTTGGTTTTTTCTTCATATCTTTGAAACGATTTCCCATTGCCCCATTATTTGGTCGGACGACCAATTGACCTTTGTGGCACAAACAAAGGGTATTTTTGGGAATCGGTCCATTTCAAAAATAAGAAAGCCCTCTGTCATCGCCAGCATCATCTTTCCATAGCTAAAGTAAATTTCAATGAATTTAAACTATTGATAGCCTTCAAAAACCTTTTGGGTCACTGGCTTTTGTTGATTATGCCCTGAATTATGTTGTTTATTTAAGGAGGAATGAATGTTTCAACTAACGTGGTACTTTCCCAAAATACGCATTAAAAAAAAGCATGTTTGAGAATTTTGTGACTCAGGTTAGGTTAGGTTAGTGTGACTCCACCCATTGATGGTTACACACTTAGGCCTCATATGGGCCCGTTATGACACCACGAATAATAGAGAGGTGGCGGGGGTGGAACAGATACAGTAAAACCGACACAAACATCCACGAACTGAGCTGGGAGTTGAACTCAGCGCATGTCGCTTAGTTAGTTGGCATCTTAACCACCTACGGCACAGAGGCAGTCAAATTGGAACTTAAGACGTTTTCGAAATGACCGATTTAAATTTAAATTTATTTATTAATTTATTTTCTTTTATTTATATGAAAATATTCAATATTTAAAGAAGTAAACACAAACCGAACGCTTGCAGTTTGTGTGTGTGTGTGGCATGAGTGAGGCGAACAAGTGTGAGGAAAGAATGAAATCTGCTAAACTATCGCTTAAAGACAACCTACTTACGGTAATGAAGCCACTTAGACGAACGAGAATGAAAAAGAGAACGAGTTTGTGCAAACCACAAATCCAATTGTTGCAGCAAAACTTTCCTCCTTCTGTGCTAACAAAGTTCGAGTAGTTGCAGCTAAAGTGCTTATGCAAATAAATGTAGTACTATTTGAGTTCGCAAGGAAGAATATTCAAACACAAAAATACGAGACAAAGGATATTAAATGCAAGGTATCCGTGAGTGTTGAGGAGCAAAAAAAAAAAAAATTCTAATTCAGTCTCGACTTTCCGTCGAGATTGTCTCAAACTACATATGCCTCGAATATGAAGCTTTTACGTCTTTCTGTACGATCCATTATTTCAGGGACTACTTTTGGGCATGTGTGTGTTGGCTGTAGGAAGACGACGCCCATTTTTTCGGGGACTCGCCCCGTCTCTATATCGGCGGAGCTTAGTTATAGGTTTTACAAGATCCACACGAAACTAATATATCCTGCCGACTTTGGGCACATAACAAATGACACAACAATTGCATTAATCAAATTGTCTCATAGTTGGCTTCTTTAAAGACGCTACCATCTTGTTGCATCATCTCGTTGACTATTTGAACCTCTTCTCCTCGAAACAGATACAGATGAATGAAAATATTATGTACATCTTTTTTATTCTTAATTTTCGCTAACGTTAAAATTTCAAAAGGTCGGAAAACATTTTTCCTTTCCATCTCGTTTGGTGCTTCCTCTTCCTTTCGACTGCGAAGCTACATATTAAATGATACATACATAGCTTTGTTGCTTGTATCAGAAAGACTTTCATGGAATTTTAATGATGAAAAGCATGAAAAGTGAACATGTGTTGACATGCTCCGAGGGCATTGGAACCGTACGAGTACAATGTTCAGTACAAGGAATAACGCGCCAACCAGCAAGCGAGTAGGTAATTGAGTGAGCGTGTGAGAGCTTTGAACATACAAGCGCCCCGATAAAGGCAGTCTTGTAAAATGGAAGATAAACAGAAATTGTGACACCTTCATGCATAACTAACGCAGCGAAAATTTGAATACCATTAAAACTATTTTCCACTTTTCCACAGTTGAAAATTTCATTAAATATGCTATTTTCCTCATTCGCAGCGACGATTCTACATGCAATTTGTTTAGAGCTGACTTCGAATGGGTCGGAAAAGCGAAAGGGAATGGGAAGAAACGTTGATGCAATGAGTGTTTAGTGATTATTACAGGGGGATTCCGACGTCAGTTCGTTTTCTTTTTCTTTTCATTTTTTCCGGAAGATTATGAGAGAAGAGACTGAAATATGCTATGTGCTGTGTGCCGAGACTGCAGCTATTAGAAGAGAGCTTTGGAAGTTTTGAAAATGCAAATTGAAAATTTAGAATTGCAAATCCAATCCTACGTTTGAGAAACTTATTAAGGTATTAAGGCATCATGCTCAAGCTCTCTGTCAGTGCCTGATAAGAGACAACGCTGAAGGCGATTTAAAAGCGGGAAATTTTAGAGAAGAAAAATCAATTACAATCTGTCCATAGACAAGAATTTTATTGCCAGGCCTACAGCGGTGATGCCAAATGTTTGAAAGGGATTTGTTTTTTAAATATCGAACGTAAAATTGTTTCTCAATTACTGGCATCACTGGCTTACAGTTTACATCAGTGATGCCAGATGATCCGCACTTCGATGGCCTAAAAAATGTCCCTCTGGGATTTTCGCAAGGGGAACCATTTATGGTTTACGGGCATGGCAAACCCGCGAACCCTAGCCAAAATTTCATCAGTACATGATCGGGTATTTGATCGAACTGACAGTGCTTATCTTCTTGGTATGTTGTATAGGCACGAAGCGTTAACCATATGACCCATAACTAGTTTGTATGTCGAATAGTTCTACAAAATATTTATTATATTGACATGTGAAAATTGTTCCACGGGGACGGAGAAACCTAGAATGCGTTTAAGTATTCTGCCCGGTGGTACACCGACGGGTCCAAAATGGATGACGGCAGCGTTGGAGCTGGAGTTGTTGGGCCTAATTTTCAGAAAGCAGCTGCTATGGGGAAAACATCATCCATTTTTCAGGCGGAGGTCCACGCCTTAGAGCTGTGTGTCAGAGAATGTATACGAAGGAACACTTCAGCTTCCCACATATGTGTCTTCTCAGACAGTCAGGCGGCTCTGAGAGCCCTTTCAGCATTCACTATCAACTCAAAACAGGTGTATGAATGCCATGGGCTTCTTCAAACCCTATTCAGGAGGAATACTGTTACTCTATATTGGATACCGGGGCATGAAGGACATCCAGGCAACGAAAGAGCGGACTGCCTAGCCAAAAGAGGTGCGGCAAACCCTTTCATTGGACCAGAACCATTCTGTGGGGTTAACAATAGCTACAGAAACGACCTGATTAGGAAATGGGAGGAGAAAAGCCTAAATGAATGCTGGAGAGCCCACAAGGGCATGCGGCAGGCAAAAAGGCTCATAAGTCTCACGACCATCAGGGCGGAGGCTACACTTAACCTGAGCAGAAACAATATCAAGATCTATACTGAACTCTTAACGGGGCACTGTAGACTGAAATATCACCTGAAAAAGATGGGGGTGATAAACGAAGATCTCTGTAGACTTTGCAAGTCAGAGCAGGAAACAGCAGAGCATGTTTTATGTACTTGCCCTGCTGCGGCTAGGCGCAGACTCGTGTGTCTAGGGGCAAGAATAATGGTCCCTCAAGCAATTAGTCGTCTTAGTCCTTTAGAAATTCTAAGATTCTATAATAGTCTTAAATTATGCTAAAGGAACACAGGCTGCACAAAAGATCTTTTAGGTCGTGGTGCTTTACAGCCTACTTAATAATAATAATTCTGCCCGGTCTTTGGGTACGGCCCCTTGGGAATTATTGCGGTGACTTTGATATTTGTTAGGAGAAGATAGCTCCAAAACTCGGCCAATTCAGTCAATATCCTTCCAATGACGCGAAATTAGTAGGTACACTGTATTTATGTGCACTGGAACCGTTTTATAGTTACGTGAAGTCCTCATCGCACCATACGGACCTACAAATGAAAAAGTGTCCTTTTGGGATACAAAAAGTATCGAATTTCAAGAAATAAAAAGCAGGAAAATCATAAACATGATTGAGTAATCAATTATAAAATTGATTTGAGTGATTTTATTGTTACTGAAAGGATTAGCTGAGCGTTCAAGCGTCAAAGAAAAACCACATTTCCATTCCTAGCCAAAAGGCAATGACAGCTCAAAAAGACAAACGAGCGAATGAACAAAACATTCCAATGGAGAAAGAAGTATTTCCCTAAATTTCAAAAGAATTCAATTATGTTTTTTTTTTTTTTAAAAACATAAGTGCAATAGTAACACCAAAAACAATCAAAACAACAACACTCAGACACACATGCGAGCACAATGGCAAGTACTTGCAGGACACGCACATGGGTTAGGCTTCATACATTTCTCGGCAAAAAGTAGAAGGGGTGCTCTTAGAAAATTTAAAGTTGACACCGAAGTTTATTATAATGGAATGAACTTTCATGTAAATTGGCCACGTCCACCACTCTTGACTGTCATTACAATCGTTTACCCTAAAAGTATACTATCAAATTTTTTCCCAATATATACTGCATTATCCTGGATTTATTTTCAAAAATTGATGATTTCTAAAATAGCCAATTTATGATAAGAATTTTTTACCAATAATAGGTACATTTGTTAGAACAAACTCTAAACTTCAATTTTTTCCCAATTATAAAACATCAGATCGTAACAGAAATTTGTTCTTTTCCAAAAAAAAAAAAAAAAAAAAAATACCAAATGTTGTAATTCATCGAGTCATTTGAGTCATTCTAACTGATTCCTTGGGTGAATCCATGACTTACTGAAAAGGACCATTTTGGTATTAGAAGTGATTTTATTTTCTTTTAATGCAACACTGAATTTAATGAAAATCTTAGTCAATTATTCTCCTGTAATATTTATGTGACTTACTACGGGTTTTCCCTGGAAAAATATTACCCTTACAAAAATGAATCCAGTGATTCCTCTTATTTACACAACCCTCTACAGAACTGCATTATTAGTTTTTTGAAACCAATTGGCCGAAGAATTGACTTTTTTGCCAACAAATGACCACTGTGCGAAGAAGAGGCACGTTTTTTTTTTATGGACTTTGCACGGAATTCCACACGTACAGCTCTGCAAATAGAAGTTTAGTGGAAAGCAATGAGGTCGAGCACGAGATTCAAGGACTAAGAAAAAACAATACAAATTCAAAATCCAATCAGAGAAAAACGAAAGGCTAAACGAAAATGGGGAATTGCTAAAAAAAAAAAAAGCAAAACAAAATGATTGGAAAGTGCGTGACTATTTTACGTTCTCGAAAAGGAAAACAAATTAAGTGAACGGAATAAAAAAGTCAATTGGAATGCAAGCGAAGATTAGGCTGTTTGTTTTTGTTATTTTTCTTTTTGGTTCGCAATCACCAATTGAGCCGACTGGTTTGATTTCAAATGCGATCTCTGTAAGGTCCTCCTTTATTCCTAAATAAAAAATTTTAGGGGCAACAGATCGATTGCTATCCTCCCAACCAAAGGACTTCACGCGGCGCTCCGACAGAAGCTCGAAATAAGCGTTTTTTGGGAGAAAAGAGCACGGATCCTTATATGGCAAAAGAGTTTTCTTTAAGGGATCTTGAAATTTATTTTTCAGAACGCACCTTTGGATAAAACAAAAGGAGTCTGCGTGAACTCTCTTTTCTGTTTTAAATTAAAAAAAAAACACAAGTAAGGGTGTTATAGTCAGGCGAGCCTGACAATAGAATACCCGACACAGACACACATGTTCAAATTATTTTTAATATCAAGAGGTGTTAAAGGCCATTACGGGCCCATATACCGACTTTTTATGAATTTCTTTATGAAAACCGCCCTTTTGCCACGCCCAATTTTCCAATTTTGTTTAAATTCTAATCAGAGGCCTAATATGACGCTCAAATTCTAAGTTTCAGTGGAAATATCTCAAAAAAAATCCGATTTTGGGGCAATTTTGAGATTTTTGTGACAGACCCTAGTACTGGAGATACACCTTAATAATGGACCTATCAAAAATTGTTTTGGAGAGGATGTTTATGGCTACAAAGGAAGCATAACTGCCAAATTTCGTTCAAGTCCCATTTGAATTTCGGGTTTAAAGAGACAATATTCGAAAAACGCCCTTCTGCCACGCCCACTTTTAAAATTTTTGGAAATCATATTACTGGCCTTTAAACATGATCAAATATCAACTTTCATCAAAATATCTTGAAAAACTTCGGTTTTTGAGCAGTTTTTGTGATTTTCATAACAGACCCTAGTACTGGAGGTACCCCTAAAAATGGTCCGATCGAGTCCATTCTCGAACTTGTTTCTTAGTCAATGAAATCGCCGTCGAGCACGCAAATACCAAAAATTTTGTCAAGATAGCTCAACTCCTTCGATAAGATTATGTATACTGTATACAGACGGACAGACAGACGGACAGACGGACAGACAGACAGACGGACATGTCTAAATCGAATCTCCTGGTGACGCTGATAATTTCTATATATATTTTGTATGGTCTATCTCGACTGGTTCTGGGTGTTACACACAACCACACAAACGCAATATACCTTCGACACAGAGTGTGGCGGGTATAAAAAGACTTCTTTAGTCTCCCTAAACGCTCCCAGGTGGTGTTTTTTCCTTTTGACGCCTTTGCCAAAAAGGTCCGTAAGCACTCCTTGTGTAGCACTTCGAATATGGTTGGCTCTCCTTCGAATGAAAGATGAGCCTCAAAGTATGCAATTGTTTTTGGCGATTGATTTTAAAGCAGGGACTCATAAAAATGATACCGGCTCTATTAAAAAATTTAACATTTAAAATATATAATTTTCTTATTTTATCAAAAAAATGTGCATCCTTGCAAACGGACACGATGCCCAACATAACAGTAAAGTTAAGCCAAACAAATACGACTAGAGGAAAATAAACATAGATAAGCCTCGCCTCTTTGCATTCTCTTCTCTATTGACGTAAAAGGAAAACACATAACTGTCAATCGATCGGAGTGTTAGCCCACTTCGTACAGACAGACCACTTTGCGCACTTTAACGCCATTTTCCTCTCAAGAGCGTTAACAGCTCATTGGCAATTCGAGCGAAACAAAAAACCACACACAGAAGACCAGCAAAAAAAAAAAATGAAGGAAAAAAAATGAAGGAAAAAGGAAGAAGAAAACAATGGCTGAAAATGGTGGAACTGAAAACCAACCGAATGAAAATTCACATTCAAGCCAATGTGCAAGTGTGTCTGTCCGCCCATTCGACGACGGTCTCGCTTGTTTCGTGGAACATATAAGTTATTTGGCACGAAGAGCACTACACCTTCACCTTGTTTACTATTTCAGTTCACGAGAGGTCATTGGGAGTTAACCTTTTCACTACGATTGGGGAAAAAACATACGTGCTAAAAAGAAAATACAAGTGCTTCTATAATTCCCATGTGGTTTTCAATTGCGTTACGAAGGGGCCTCTAATTTCGAAGAAAGGCCTTACCAAAGGGAGTGCCCAGTAGGGCAATACCACCTCAGATATCTCTCGACGGCCAAGGACTGATTTTTTGGACAGCTAATAAGACGATTCCGACAATTCGCAATGGAGACAATGGGAGGAAAGCCTCATCACATTTAACTCGATGGAGAGGGATTGCTGCCTGAACTGCCTATAAGAGAAGTCGAAATATTCACAATGGAAAAACTGCCAACGAGGGTAAACCACCTAAGATTTCGCTCGACGGACTCGGGCTGATCGTTTTTTTTTTTGTCTATAAAAGGAGTGCAAATATCCATATTGGATATAGTCCCACACGCCCGCAAAGAAGTGTATCAGGTTCTGCGAAAATTTCTCGTTCAGTTACCCTTTAAGACACTCTCGCAGATGATTACCGCTTTTTTTTTTTTTTTATTGCAGAGAATTTCCTAACATTTCTTCATATCTATTTTCCCTTTAAGAGATGTAATGCATCTAACTCGACGGTGGTGAAATTTCCTTTCTGTTTTTTTGTCTTGTGTGTTCTTTGTGATGAAAGAATCAAATGAAGAAAACAAAACATTTCCGCTAATATTCCCCATCAAAGAATTTAAGAATAGACACTCTTAATAACAATGAAGAGAACAAAGGGAAACAGCTGTTATGAATTTCCTCCATTTTATTTACGATCTTACGAGCCGATGGGGAGTATGATGGGGGGGGATGTGTCGTCGTCTGTTTCTGAATCGCAACGCGAATCCTCAAGAAATGCCCTCCCCCCGCTGATGCTGCTGTCGCAACTTGGAATAATAAAAAGAGAAATTGAATTTCAAATGACTTAATAGTTGCCAGGCGTTCTTGAATCGTTGGCTTTTGGTGTAAGGACTTTTATTGTTGGAGCTCATACAAGGAGTATTGCGTCCTTGGATTCATACAAAATAAGAACGAAAAAAAAAAAAGAAAAACAAACCAAACAATTTTATTTGTGGATGTCGGAATTGACAACATTGAGAGCGGTTGATGTCTCGCAAAAGTCTTATTGGCTTATGTTAAAGAGCTTTCGGATTTTCTTGGCTTAACATTTTAATGGAAAGGACAAAACAGGGAAAATTCGTTTCTTTAAAATCCGAATTTTTTTTCGGGAAATTCAATTTCTTCAGGGTCGTTGTTTATCCTGTAGGTCTCACTTACTTAGTTAAATATGCTTGTGAACACAAAAACGTCATGCTTTAAGCTAATAAATGAGAATGAATGATATCCTTTCGAAGGTCCTGCTCCCATGACTGAGTTTTCTCAGCTGCTCTCGAACGGAAACTTTATTCACTTTCGTCATTTTCTTGTCTACTCATTTAAGGATCGAATTAAAATTGTCCTTTGATTTTTCAGTAAATTCAAAATTGAAATTGATACAATGAAAAGAAAATGGAGCTCTTAGTCTAGGAACTTTGATGAATTTTCTTTCCATAGACCCTCGAGTATTAGCGAAATTATTTCTTCGAGAACAGGACACAAAGTTCCACGCCATTTTGATTTGATTTGATTGTCCTTTTTTTTTGTGAGGGAAAGAACTTTTCAATCAGAAAACTTACTGCCGAAAGGAAAGTCAAATAGAAAAAAAAAAAAAAAAAACGACTGGACGAAATGAAAAGCAAATACAGTCGAGTTTGGATAGTGTGAACCTCGGATAGAGTAAACCCTTTCGTAGTGAGAACACATGGACTGAGGGTTAAACAACAGATAAAGTTGGTTTTCTTCCTTTTCGCGAGAAGGCAATTTAAAAATCCTTAGGAGAACGTAAGAAATAAACGTCCCCATTGAATGTTTTTCAAAAACTGAGCTTTTTGGCAAACAAATTTTTTTTTACTTTGTATGTCAATTTTATTTTTACATATTTGAATCAGATAAAGCAAATTAAATATTTTAAAAATATTAGTCTCGATAGTGTGAACAACCTCGTTAGTGTGAACAGTCCTTGCATGTCAATTTCTTTTTACATATTTGGATCACGTAAAGTAAAATAAATATAAAAAAATTTTTTCGATAGTGTGAACAGTCTCGTTAGTGTGAACAGTCCTTGCATGTCAATTTTTTTTTACATATTTGAATCACGTAAAGCAAAATAAATATAAAAAATTATTTTCGATAGTGTGAACAGTCTCGTTAGTGTGAACAGTCCTTGCATGTCAATTTTTTTTTACATATTTGAGTCACATAAAGCAAATTAAATATAAAAAATTATTTTCGATAGTGTGAACAGTCTCGTTAGTGTGAACAGTCCTTGCATGTCAATTTTTTTTTACATATTTGAGTCACATAAAGCAAATTAAATATAAAAAATTATTTTCGATAGTGTGAACAGTCTCGTTAGTGTGAACAGTCCTTGCATTCAATTTTCTTACATATTTGAATCACATAAAAGCAAATTAAACATAAGAAAGGTGAGTCTTTATAATGTGAACAACCTCGTTGGTGTGAAAAGTCGTTGCAAAAATTAGTTCACACTATCCAGACTCTACTGTACATGCGAAACACAACGAAAGGACGGCAACCGTAAGAGAGCACAAGCCAAATAAATTGTAACAAGAAGTGAAAATTTAATAAAATTGTTTGCACATTGCAAGGACATTCTCTCGGTGTTTTTTGTTTGTTTTGAGCAATGCCTCGAGCAATGGTGGCAATAGAATTTCTACGAGTTACGCGATGGAGTTGGCATTTACTTACAGCTGTGGAAGCAATTTCGGATACTTAATTTATTGTGTTCTTTTTTTTTTTATACCCGACGCACAGTGTATCGAGATGCATTGCGTTTGTGCGTGCGTATGTAGGACGCAGAACCATTCGAGTCATCAAGAGTTTCGATAAAGCCATGTCCATCTGCTCGTCTGATTGTCTGTCGGTATAATGTTTTCTAGTCGAAGGAGTTCAAATACATATCTGCATAAAATTCACCCAAAATATTGTCGGAGACATGTGAAAGAACCATAATCAGAATTTTCAGCAAACCATTCCTAAGTGACGACGAGCTAAGGCTCGGGAAATATCTAAATGTCATCTCCTCCATAGCGAAGGCAGAGGGCATAATGGAACAAATGAACTAAATGGGAAGAATCAACAACAGATCTAATTAATCGTCGCAGTGAGTGCCTTCATTTCGCCAGAGGGCTAAACGCGCACACATAAGAAAACACAAATAGAACCATCTAGACCAGACTATTTCAAGGGATAGGTACCTCAAATATTAGGGTCTTTAAAAAAAAAAACACAGATCTGGTCGAGGTATTTCTTCGAAATTTGAAAATTGAGCTTATATGGTAAGCCTCCGATTAAATTTCCTAAAATCTGAAAATTGGGCGTGCCAAATGGACGGTAGTCATAAGCTAATTGAACAGAAATTCAGCATATGAGACTATTTTTCTATCAGTAATGAGGTCTCGTGGTCTGTTTATTAAAAAACATCCAAGCAAATACTTCAGGCTCACCTGACTATGACTATAACAACCTAAATTGGGTTTCACTATTGTCGTTCTCCGAAGTAATTGATCCCATCATTTCCATTAACGACGGCGTCATCATCGTCATTCAGGGGCGTACGCATGGGGTTATTTTTAAGGGGTTCAAAGCTCCTACGAAACGCGAGGAATCACAAAGAAGCACGAAAAAATATTCACGATATAAGTTTTATAAACAAGATCCCCCCAAAAAAATCGTTTGCGTACGACCCTGTCCTCGTTGCAAAAAACGTCGTTCCTCTTGATTCCGAGGCTTGTGGAAATAAAACGGGAAGGAAGCCAAATTGCCTTATGTTGAGTTAAACTTGATTTTTATTACGTTGCTGTTGTTGTTGGTTACATTGTTGTTGTTTCTGTGGCTGTTGTTGCTGTCGTTGTTGTTATTGAATGTGACGTTTGCCGTTGCACTGGTCTGACATTGGCCAATTATGCGTCACAAATTGACTTGGATTAACTGCGCTTTTAACGGAGAACGCGTTTTTTTCGACCCACATTTTCAAAGGCATATCCCGTATCGTGCGGATCTTGTAACAGCTGAATTTAAATTCTGGAGGAGTGGACATGGGGCATACATGCATATGTAGTCTTTATATAGGAAATTCAAAATACAATTTTGCTAGGTCCATTCACGGGTGCGCCTTCGAAGCATCGAAGTACCTTCCAGTTCGTGGGGGCAAGTTGTCTACGGCATGAAATAATTATAAGGAAGCTAAGGAGTCGATATCACAGTCGAAATAGACCGACTGTAGTTGATCTTTTTTAAATTTATTTAATTCTTTTTTTTGTTGCTTTTAACGTCTCCGTAAACCTGTTTGGACTCGTACGTGAGTCGCGATTTTCGAATGTGAGAAAAAGTAGGCCAATCTGCCAAAGAAACTTGGCTTTGAAAATATTTTCACTCAAAGTTGATGCACTGCATCCAGTGCCATATTGCCATATATTGAATATCAGCGAAATTTTTACAAGTGTGGGCATATCTAGGCTAAGTTGCGATCCGGTCTTAAAGGAAGAATGGATGGGAATATTAGTCCAAAAAAATGTCAAATGTTTCCAAGAAAAAAAGTTCATCGATCGTTTCCATTTCCACAAATTTTTTAGGCCTTCACGATCATTCAGGATCGTTCATAATAACACTGTGAGCTCTCTTGGTTTGACTCATGATACAAGAAAACAAGATAGCGCCACTTCAGTACCGCTATTTTGAGGCTCTCTCTGAGAGCCGAAAATTGAGTTTGTGACGTCACTGAGCGAGAAATTGTTGTTGTTTCCCATGCTATTCAAAAAAGTAAAAAGCCGGTTTAACATGGGAAACAACAACAAGGAATCGCGATTTTGAGTTTGTGACGATTCCTCTCTCAAGTGGCGCTATCTTGTTTTCTTGTATCATGGTTTGACTGCAGATCAAGATGGTACAATCTTAATGATCTGAATGGGCAAGTACACCCGGAGTGAGATCGAGCTCAATTTTCATGGGATGCAATCCAGTGACAGTAAATTTTTTGCTCTTATTTCTAAGCTTTCTGAATATTTTTTCCTTCGATTCCGATCAAATTTTTAAATGTGCCCAATAAATTTTACTAAATCTTAGCCAGAAATGAATTGTGAAAAGCGAAAGAAATACACCAAGAGTTTTCCCTGTGATTTCGATGATTTTCCAATGAAGGTTTTAGTCTCCTGCTCCTTCCACAAAAAAAAAAAATCATATTTTCTGGTCAATCGTTACAAAATATTCGTCATTCATGAAAAATAATTGTCAGACCTCATTCAAAAATAAGTACCGAAAGGGCTCGAAAAATATCAAACAAGGACAATTGTGCGTGTAGCGTTTTTTGTTTGTTTTTTTTTTTTTTTTGATTGAAAAGCATTTTCTGGACGACCATTTGTACGGTGATTGAAAATCGATAGGGAGATAGACATAGAAACAGTGAGAGAGAAAAAGAAAAAGTTATGAATAAAAAATGTAGCTCAAAGCCGGTCGAGGTCGACTTTAATATTTCCAAACATAGAACTTCAAAGTTTATTCATTATTGAAGCTTTGTTTGGACTAATTATGAAAAGTGGACCTGAACCCCTACATATTCAACTACAGCTAAATTTATTCAATCGCTTACCATGAGATCTGGCCAACAGGCGGAAAGGCAAATGTAGTGCTTGAGTTTTTCGTTCTAATCATTAGGGCTCGGAAATAGTCCACTAACAATGACGAAAAATGATTTTAAGACAATGAAAAAAAAAAAAAAAATTCTAATAAAGTCTCCCAGCTCATTTCCCTGAAAAACATCTTAAAGGTCTTCTTTTATGGCTTAACCCTTATGTGTGTGACAAGATAACGAGGTATCTTAACTTTATCCCTTACCGTTTTTAAATGATTTTTTTTTGGTATTAAACCCCCTCGGCTGCGCGCCTGATCCAAGTACAGGTACTCTCGCTTAAGCGGACCCTTGCGGGATCGATAAATATGTCCGCATAATAGAGGTGTCCGCTTAAGAGGAATCTATTTGAGTGGCAGGATCGCCAGATCATTTACAAAAATTGTCCGCTTAAAAGGGGCGTCCGCAAGGATAGAGTTCACTGTATATAATAGGGTGCCTTCTCGGAAAGCGAATGGGATAAAGAATTTAGACTTGTTTGTAAGACACCCTTTTATAAACAGATATACAATTGAATGTTGCTTCTGAAGCGGATTCTGGCATAATTTGAGGGAAATTTCCGATTTTTAGCGGAGAATTAGAGGAAAAATTTTCTAGGGAAATTATGTTGGGGATCAAGCTTTTCTTTTTAATCGATTTCAAAATCAAATTGAAGGGTATTTTGTTTCATTTTGAGGCATTCTGGCAACTCTGATCTTATTCAATCAGACTCGGTTTGAGCTGTTGCAAGATCCCCGCAAAACTAATAAGCCGCACTGTAATCGGATATAAAAGAAGAACTCTCGCAAAGTTCGTCTCGTTAATGACTATTCATGAAAAATGATTTTCCTTTATTTTGTATTTCTTCTTCAATTCTTTCTTCTGATGAGTAATGTCCATGGATTTCTTTTTTCCTTTCATGTTGTGCTATTAGTTTCCTTTTTTTTTTTTTTTTTTTGTGTAGCGGTGGCGGGAGTGGGGTGATTTTTTCCATCACTCGATCCTGTTTGCTATTTTCAGTTTACAAGCTTCGAATTGTGTTTTCAATTTTCTCTTTGCTCCCGGAGGGCAAAACAGTTTATTGCTGTTTCCTTGACTACGTGACTTGCCTTTCAGAGGATTATTTAGAAATCGTGTTGCGGTAGTTTATTGCTCTAAAAGGATGCTGTGCACTATATACTATGTGTGTGTATAAATATTTTCAATCGCTATCTGCTGTTGCTGTTGTTGTTCGAATAATACAAATGTATTGGGTTGGAGCAATTCCATGAACTATGCAAATCAGTCATCCATTATGGGTTCAGAAAATAGAATCGTTCCATCAACTTTGAGTGCTTTTTTCGAGCCGCAATTTTGATTTCTATTCAAAAAGATTGACAAAGAAAATCACCCATTTATTAATGGCTTAAGAAAAAAGTACCTATATAAAATATCTCCTTAAATATCTATAAATGAAATGGGGGAAAGAAATTACCGTCAAATTGTGCGTAAAATGCGTTTGAAAAGGCGAAATAAAAATATAAAAATGATGAGGCAAAAGAAATCTGAGGGACCCGCCGAGTACTCGCCTTACACCCGGGCGACTGCTCAATGCGCATTTGCTGCGCTGCAAAGGAATAGGGTCGATGTTTCCTTACGCTTCTGCATATCGACTCTTGCCAAGAGCTGACAGGAGACCAAGTCGAAGACGAAGACGAAAACGAAGATGATACCGAAGACGTAAGTGGAGATGAAGACGACGAAGTAGCTGCTATAAATCCCTAGAAGAGTTGGCCAGCAAAATGCATTTAAACAGTCGACTGAGCATCAGAAGGGCACTCTGAGATCATAAGTGATTGGCAACATGCACTCGAATATGCTTAGCTTCGAAAGATTCTGCCAGTGAAAAAAGAGCAAGAGTTGAAGCTTTAAGCTTTTCAAATCGACTTTTTTCCAGCTCGCTGCATCCACGCCATTCATTCATCATTCACATTCGTAATCGCATTCGTTCAGCGATTCGTCCGAAGTTGAAGAAGGTTCAATTACGGCTCATGCGTAAATAGTGCATCGATTACTAAGAATAAACTAAAGAAAAAAAAACGATGAACCTCGAAGTCGAAGTCAACTATACGGCCCAGTGTGAATGAGTGCCAAACATGAACTTTGAACGGTAGTGATCATCGATTTAAATACATTGAATCTGATGGAATAATTTATGCTTTTCTAATATGAAAGTGCAACATTTTATTTTTTTATCCTTTTCGTGGATATTTGAAGGAAACTTCTTGCTCTCTTCTTAACCCATTTAGACCCTAGGGCCTAGGAAGGTCTAGCATATGTACATATGTGTGGAAGAATCTTTAAAAAATTCGGATACTTTACTAATGTGGAACTCAAAAGGGCGGAGTTTGAAATAGACATTGGCAACAATTTCGGAGTGATCAGATTTATTAGTCCGAAATTTCCAATTGTGTGGGTCAGAAATACATAATAGTTCGAAATGGGTCCAAAACGAGTCCGAAGAGACTACGAAATGAATCCGAAAGAACTCCGAAACAAAACCTGAACATCTCCGAACAAATCCGAAACAGCTGCCAAACAAATCTGACACAAATCCGAACCGAGTCTGAAACAACGCCGAAGCAAGTCTGAAAAAACTCCGAAATAACTCCGAAATAACTCCGAAATACTCCGAAATAACTCCGAAACAAGTCCAAAAAGAGTCTGGAACGAATTTGAAATGAGTCTGCAACGAGTCCGAAAAGAGTCCGAAACGAGTCCGAAGCGAGTCCGAAAAGAGTCCGAAACGAGTCCGAAAAGAGTCCGAAACGAGTCCGAAATGAGTTCTAGCCATTTAGCAAATCTGACGCTCTGAAATATGAGTCCGATGAAAGCTAGCTGGTATGTCCTTATGGCTCATACATATATACATATAAGAAAATAAGAGTCAGATATGAGTTCAAAAAGACCCATTTATGAATCTTATACCAGCCCATCTGGCATATTAAATCAGGCTTATATACATAGGTCGATCTACGCAGGAAGGGAAAAACATTCATTCCGGATTCTTAAATATGCTCATAATATGGGCTCATACTCCGAATTACGACTCGTAAATAACTCATTTAGGAGTTGTTGCTTTTTGAGATTGAATATAAATAGAGAGATTCCGAATGCTTTTCTCCTACCCGGCTGGAAATTGCCTAGAGAGCTAGTTAAGCGCTAGCTAGAGCCACCGCTGTAGGGGCGATGACTACACTGAAAAAATTTTGCATCGTTGTTTCTACGATAGGAAGAATATAAATAAAAAAATATATATAATAGAATCTAAGTGAAATACAATAAGTTTTACTGTAAATCCAATAGTTTCTACTGTGGAAGAATTATGTCCATCATAGATTTTACGATTTAAAATATCATAGAATCTACGATGGAAATGTCATAGAATCTACGTAAAATACAATAAGTTCTACTGTCAATATAATAATATAATAATATAATAATAGCTTCTACTGTTTCCCATTTATATTGATATAATAAAACTAGCAAGCTCAAATCATATCACGCGATGGTGTAGTTGAAGTGTGCTAGATTTGTAATCGGGAAGGTCCGAGTTCTCGAACCCTGTCAAATAGAAAAGAATTTTTGGAAAAATGGGGAATAAAACAGGCAAGTAAATTTCAAGGCAATATTACGGGGAAACAGAAAGTAAGTTGCCAAGCAAATAAATAGTTGCTTTCATTGCGCCTTCCAAAACGTCACGCACAAGCTCTTTCAAGAAATTCGTATAGAATCTTTTTTTTAATTTTTTAAGCACACCGAGAGAAATAACAACAGTTAAATCAACTACTTAGAACAGTTAAAGTAAGAGTGGTCAAATAAACTGTATTCCGCGTTAAATGCACTGAAAAAGGCAGTCAAATGAACAGTTGAAAAACAGTTACTTTTTATGTTCAAATTCGCTTTCGTTCATTTAGACGTATAAGTTCGCATTCTGATCAATCGTCTCCGGAGTTTTCGATAGCTCAGTTGCTTAAGCTGTGACTCGACAGTCGTGAGCTTCGGGGTTCTATCCCTGCTGGCGGCGGGAATTTTTCTGGATTTTTTTTTTAATTACAGTTTTTTTTTTTTATTCAGAGTGTAGTTGTTTTGGAAGACAAAAATGTTCTCCTAAATTTTTAAGGTTTTAATTTTTTTTTAATGGTTCATTTTCAAGCAAAAAATTTTGGGAGTGAAACAATTCGTTAAGCACGTTCCCCAAAACTTGAGCAACCATAAACTCAAGTGAGCATTTTGACCAACAAATTAAATTCGTTCGTTTAGCGTAATGGTTAAGACGTTCGCCCAGCGAAGTGGAGGAGATCAGCGGTTCAAGGCTCGGCCGAGGCGAGAAAATTTAAAGAGATGAAAGAGAAAAAGATTTAAATAGAAACAAATAAATAAAGAAAAAATATAATAATTTAATTAAAAAAAAAAAAAATATTAATAAAAGAAGATAAAAAAAAGTCAAAGCAAAAAATAAATTTTTTTTCCCAGTCGCTGGTGACAGTTGATTTCACCGCGAGACAGTTATATCAACCATCAGGTAGTTACCCAGCAGGAAAAGTCCCGGTGAAACCATCAATGATTTCAGCATGACATAAGAGCCGCGACTCCTCCTGTTTCTACACCAACTTTCTAATGAAATTTACACACAAGCGGCATTGGCCGTCATGAGAGGACATGTCACCAGTTGGTCATCGAAATTGGAGTGGATACCTCCTGTTTCGCAAGAAAATGTCATCGTTCGGGAATGATACGAAATGAAAATGAAACACGGTTTTGTGTTTTGTTTTTGTTCTTTTATTTTTTGTTTTCTTTTTTGTCATGGGAATTGCGATGAATAACATCTTTCATATAATTCTCAGGAATGAATTCCACATATTATTCGAGCTTGATGAATAACATCTTTTTTCGATGACAATGTCATTGGAATTGCGATTAATAACACCTTTTCTCGATGACAATGTCATTAGAATTTAGAAGTACTCTAACTTTCCCCTTGACATCATCGGTGAAAACATTAATGAATTTTTCCTTTATGCGAAAAAGTCCGGCTGGGTATATCCTTATTGACTGTGTTTGTACTGTTGAATTGACCGCTACTACACATAAGCTAACAATTAACGGTGAGCTCGGTTATTTTAACCTGCTTTTTCAGTAAATATAACTACCTTTTTCTCTCGGTGCATAAAAAGTTTGGTATAATCTTTTATTTCTCAGTTTTTTATATAATAATAATGTTAAATTATTTACTTTAAACAAAAAAAAAAAAAAAAAAACCGCTGGAGCAGGGATCGAAATAACTAGCGGGGCGCTAGCTAGCTGAAGCATTAACAAACTAGGAAGGCTAGACTTTACTAGCTAGCGCCGAGATAGAATTTCCAGCCGGGTAGTCAAACAGTAATGAATGTGATCTTTCGTCTGTACCTGTTCGAATACAGTGGATGCCAATGGGTTGTATACCACACGGTTAAATTAGAACAAATTTTGATTTTGACGTTATTGAAATCTGACCATCAGGAGAATCGCGAAAAATGTTCACATCAGAATAAAAAAAAAAATCAAAATGAAGGAAGATATTTGTAAATTGAAAAAGCCATAATTAAACAAACAAACAAAATGATATGTCTTGAAGTTTTTTTGGTGGATTCCATTATTTGATCTGATGTTGTTTCTCGCCCGCAACTCTGTCGATGAGTTCTCCAATAAAACTAAGCTTCGTTGGCGAAAACTTTTTGCAGCATTTCCCGCAATCATGAGAAAAGTTGGCACACTATCGATTTCGATGCTCATTAAAAACTCATCGAATATGGACGATAATTTGAGCAGAGCAATTTTCCCGCAGGGCAATAAGTTTCGCGCCTTTCACGCACACCACGCATTCGCATACGCGATGCGACATGAAAGTTTTACACTAAAGCATTTATTAACACTTAAAGTTTCTACGGTGGCTACGCTCTGTTCTTTAATGGGTAAAATAAGACTCCATCTTCCTCGAATAAAGTATGGGTTTCGGCGAAGTTTAAGCTGAAAACAATAACGAATGATGTCGAACTATGCTATCAGAAGGACATAAGAATTTCAAGAGTATCATAAACCTATAAAAGCTTTAATGATTGTGATATATTTTATTTTTCCAGTCTATCAAAGATGAAAAAAAAAAAAAAAACAAATTTAAATTCACATGGGTACAAATATGTGACATGAAATTAAGAGTACGTTTGGGAAATTCGGAGCGAACATGAATTATTCATATCGTCAATTGTGTTGATTGTGCTTCCGAGCAAAATATTCAAAAGGATGCTCCGTTTACAGCAGTCAAGCTCTTTTTATTGCGCTAACGAAGCACGCGACACTGAGCGCCTTTTTCCAATTCATTTTCAACATTTTTATATGTATTTATTTAAATTCAATGGAAATCGAATTTTTGGGGTTTTTTTTTTTTTTTTTTTTGTAGGAGTCGCACAAAGGAACATGGCTTAGTAACATAGTAAAGGATCTGAGGCGTTTGAGATCAGAACCGACGGAGAAAAGCCAATTTATCCTCGAAGCCATTTTTGACTCCTCGTGCTTGACAATAATCACACGAATTGACCCAAAGTTCAACGTCATTGTTTAGCAGATTTTCCTTTGATGTCAAATCATAACAGCAAACACTCCAATCAAAGATTCCAAGCTGTCGAATAACGCCCGAGAACACGAAATGTTTCCAATTGAAAGCAGAGCACACATCAACGTGGATAATTGGAATGATAAACAGTAAAATTCGACTCCAAATCGAAGCGAAGCGAATCGAATAAAATCGAACGGACACTAAGGACACCAATTAAACAAAGAAATCCTGCCACTGGACAATCGAACACATAACAACGACACATTCATTCATTGCCCAATTGGGCAATGCACCACTCTCATCGTCATCGTCACCATCACCATCAACCTCATCCTGAACCAAAACCTCACCCACACCCACACCTTCACCGATTGCTTCCGTCGATTGTATCTTTTTGCGGTTAATCCGAAAATAATTAAACATTGCTCTCTACACTTTGGAAGGAATTGAAATGGCCACTTCGACAGCAGTTGCCGCCGAACAAACTTCAAACTAATCAATCGAAATGTGATCAATCGCCTAAATGATGCCAGGCGAACGAGTCGTGAGAGGGGATGGAGTGGAGGACCCTCACCGAATCGACTTTAAATTTCCATGTTAAAAAAAGCGTAAGCTGCATCTATCGCATCCATGCGATCAATGGGAGTGCATTATAAAATCCGGTGAATGACTCAACGCAGTGTCAACAATCCAAAAAATCAGAATACACACGATGGGTGCATGTCGTGTTGGTAGCCGAAAACCTAACGGAAATTAAAATGAGCGATGCTTACCGATGAATTCACCAAATTCGGTTGTGCTCGAGATTCTCGGAAAAATCAAAAATGACAGTTTATTATCCTCCATATCCGCCGACCCTCCGCTTAATCCTGCATCCCACATCGCACCGAAAGGACAACACGCTCACAGCAAAGCATCCAATGACATTCGTAATAACGATGAGAGCAACTTTTTGTGGTGCCCTTTTAACCATCTGAAAATTCAGGAATTTTGCCAACAAAAACAAGAAAATAAAAGAAAGTTGAACTCCAATCGCCAATGCTCCGAAATGGACGATGTTAAGTCAACAAAGACTGGAAAAATAAATGCAAAAAAAAAAAGATGAAATTAAATCAAATGGCATAAAGGATCGAAAAAGAAAAACCAGTGGAAATCGAAGAATGAACCTCGAGTACATTTTGTAGTCATTCCATTGCTCTATTCTCTCTGTTTCCCCCATTCGTGGTGGGGAAGGTGCTCAACTGGCGCGGAGTCCTCGTGGCCATATGTTATTTCACACAATCGTGCAGCTGTTACAAATATCACTTTTATGTGTTGGACTCTCCGTACAACTTCAGTCGAAATAAAAGTTTAATCCCCGTTGTTGATTTTCTGCAAAGTGGACTGCTGCTTTGGCTGTATTCCATTTCATGTTCTAACCCTCATGGCATATTCCGGCTGTGTGTGTGTGTGTGTGTGTGTGTGATTGTTTGCAAAACGGACTCGATGACGGTGCTTGTGGATTTGCTAAAACATGGCAAACTTTCGAATTTATTCGCTCGCAGCCCATTTTATGCCATTCCGACATAAGAGGATCTACACACATACAAATACATAACCACATGCACACACATATATAAATACAGTGATAGCCATTAGCAGCAGACGTACAAGGAAATTCCAACTTTTCACTTCAATTTTCCATGTTGTAAATTTAAATATAACGCTTTCGGCCGAGCACTTTTAGTAAAATTGAACACAAAGTTCCCAAAAGGCCCCATCCGCCATTCGCTTCGTAATTCCTATGCCATGTGCACAGTGGTTAGGCTTCATGCATTTTACTGGCAAAAAGTCGAAGGAGTGCTCCTAAAATAATGAAACTTGGCTCCGAGCTTTATTTTAATGGAATTAAGAGAAAATGCGAAGTTTCACCTAAATCAGACACGCCCACCTCCCACTTCCGTGCAACCCAAAACCCATATTAAATTTTCTTTTCACACTGAGCGAACGTAACCATGATTTTTTTAAAAGGACGCATTGTTATTCACAGTCCTTTTGATTTTCGAGCAGAACAAAAATTTCAAAAGAAAAATTGTTGATTCAACAATATTTTTGGTTGATTTAAAAGGAAATATGTTTAATTACATTTCTTTTCGTTCGGTATAATTCTCATTTGTTTTATAAAATAGGACATATAAGATATGTATTCATCTTAGAACTTTTTAAGCATTGCGAAAGCAGTCACCAAAAAGGAGTGACGAAATCGGATGAAGTCCATCCGATTGCTATTTTTTGGGTCATGTTCAGCAGAGTGCTAAATGGCCATTTGCTTTGAACGTTAATTAAATTTTTTTTGACATTTCTTCTTGTATAGGTATTTTTTTGGAATTTTTTTTAAAAATATCTTGTCATTTCAACTATGTCCTTGGTTGGTTCAACAATTTAAATTTAAATCCATTTTTGAAAAATATCATTTCAATTCAACCTGAAATATGGTTGATTCAAAAGGAACATTTTTTATTTTTTCAACAAGAAAAATTGTTAAAATTAAAAATATTCCTTGTTGAAGCCGTTTTGTATGTTTTTCCTTTTGATTTAACCAGTTTTCTGGTTGATTTTTTTCTCTGTGCATCAGAATTTTTTTGAAACTATGCACACAGCTTAGGTACTATCAAGAAACCAAAAATGTCCCGAAAGTTACATTCAAATCGGCCACGCCCACCACCCTTGACTGTCATTACAATTGTTTAGCCTAAAAGTATGTTATCGAAATTTTTTGGAATTTATATTGTCATTATTAGAGCTTGGATTTTGAATATTTTGATTTTTTTTTTTGAATTTTTTTGCATTTAACTGTGATTTTTGAATATTTTATTCACTGAAGTAGGCTTGTTTTGTTAATTGGGCAATTCAAAATTTTAATAGGCATAATAAATCGAACTAATTTGGAATTTTTGACTGAATTTTTTGCATTTTTTTTTGAATATTTTTGAATATTTTGAATTTTTTTTTTTTTTGTTTTTTAAATATTTTTTGAATACTTTGAATTTTTTGAATTTTTTTTTTTTGAATTACTTTGAATATTTTTTGAATATTTTTGAATTTTTTTGAATTTTTTTTTCATTTTTTTACATATTCAAATTCCGAGGCATAGTCATTATCATGTACTTAAAAAATTTCTAAAAATATCCAATTAGTGCCGAGCATTTTCCCCCCATAATATGTTAGAACAAACTCGAAACTTCAATTTTTTCCCAATTATTAAACAACAGATCGTAACAGACACTGACACTGTGACATCCATGAACACTTTTCTAGCCTAAAACTCCACTAAAGATCATAAATGTCTTTATAATTCCGGGGAGACCACGCTAAACTGGCAACAGTGCTTCCTACGGCTTTTTTCAGTTGAAAATTTTTTTAAACGAATTTCTCTGATTTAGACAGTCCTCTACAAAACTGCATCAATAGATTTTTGGAAATCAATTGTTCGGAAAATGGATTTTTGCCACCAAATAACCACTGTGCGGCATTGCACTCCCAATGCAACAACAGCAACAACATCATAATTTATTATTTCTTATGAACTTTGTTCCCGAAGTGTGGAAGCGACAGTTTCGGATTCATAGTTAAATCGCATAAATCAGTGGGAAAATCCAGAGGAAATATTTCAACGAGAGAAAATAGAAAGCGGATGAGATAAAAATGTTGCAATTACAAGTTTTACACGCGATAACATTTCAGAGAGTAATGAGATGAAAAGCACATTTTCATAGCACAGTGAAAACTCTTCTGAGTGGACAACAGAGGACGTGTCTTTTTTAAGAAGTCCCGCTTCGATTAAAAATCTTCACATTTCCTTCCCGTTTTGAAAAAGATACACGTAACGTGTGTGTGTGTGTGTGTGTGTGTGTGTGTGTGTGTGTGTGTGTGTGTGTGTGTGTGTGTGTGTGTGTGTGTGTGTTGATGTCACATGTCCAATCGCTTCCCTGCAGGAAATGTCAATAGTGAATCTATACTCTTTCTCTACTGACTGCGTCAACAGTCCTACTGACCAGTTAAACCCGTCGCAATGCTTTGCGTTATTATACCCAGCGTAAGCGGGGTATATTAGTTTTGTGCGAATCTTGTAACAGGGAGAACTAAGCTCCGGAGATATAGACATATATATATAGAAATGATCAGGATCAAAAACTGAATCGATTTAGACATGTCCGTCTGTCCGTCCGTCCGTCCGTCTGTCCGTCTGTCCGTCCGTCCATGGTCGGATCTCCTCCGAAACGGCTGGACCAATCAAGTCGAAATTTGTCACACAGGTATATCGGGATCCGAGTATGATCCTAAGTAAAAATGGGAGACATCCGCCCACTGCCACGCCCACAAATGAATATAATGTGTTAAATGCTTGTAACTTGCGAACCACTCAACACATTCCATTGATATTTGGTGTACTGGTAAACTACGAAAAGGGACATATCCTGGCAAAAAATGGACGCCGCCCTCCGTGAGCCACGCCCACAAATAAGCCCACAAATAAGGGCTTATCGTAACTTGTGAAGTAAAAGGCGTAGAAGGTTCTAATTCGCAGCATAGGTTGACCAAGGCGAATGAAAGGTATAGGAAAAAATTTATATGGGCCCACTTCCACGCACGCCACAAATGGAAGATTCGAATAACTTCCGATAATTGGGCGTAGACGCTTCAAATTCGGCTACGACTATTTTATGTGTTTACATGAGTGCGATTGAAGGGTAGTAGGGAAATAATTTATGTGCGCCTCCCATGCCACGGCCACATAATAGAGACAAGGAGATTAATATATAAGTGCATAATGTCGTGACGATGGGTATTTCAAAGGACCTCTTGACGACTTTCTATATACCCCTTAATTGTTGACATTGAACATTGAGTTGTCTTATTGAATGTCAACATAGACGAAAGACTATGTGACGACCTATCTGAGGGTTGGCTATTGATATTAGACAAAAGGATGTACTCTTTCCCTTTATAATTTGGAGACTGTTGTTGAATGGTCAATAAAGATGAACCTTAACTTTCTCTTTGGAAAACAGTACAGTTTCGTATTAATGACTAACGCCATTAAGATACCTGACCCTTGACGAAATTGGAACTAGTTCTCTTGTCTACTATTGAAAAAAACGTCTATATAGACATGGGGTTCATCATGGCGACAGGCAAAATTCCTTGCGTGGTTTGGCCTTTAGACGGATATTTAAATTCAAAAGAGAATTGAATGGATTAATTTTTGCTTGAATTTTGGAATCTTTGGAAGCTCAATAATTGTCATGGAAACCTTACAAGCCTTTGCTCTTTCTCGGGAAAGAAGAAGGTCTTCAGACGGTCATTGCGATGACTTAACAGCCATGTACAGGAAGCCTGAACCCCTTGAAGAAAATCGAGAACCATCCTATCCTACCGGTTGAAAAAAAAAAAAAAAAATTGTGGAGTTTATCAGCGGCGACACTCAAAAATTTCCCTTCGCTGTTCGTTTATATGAGCGCTAGACATCCTGGTAGTTATAAAGCAGTTCAAATCAGAGTAATTCACAGCGAAATCGACAGCGCATTCACACACACAATTATTGATGTTTACGTATAGGTTTGGCCATCACTGTTATAAAGTCTTTTTGGTTACATTCATTCCATCTATAATTCTCATTAGCTTTATGACGAAATGTTCACAAACCTTTTTGGATTTTTTTTTTTCTAATTTTTCCAAAGAAGAGTTAGTACATCAACATACCAATGTACGTTATCACGCAAAATTATCATCCGTAAGCTGACTCTACAGACAAAAAAATTTTTTTTTTTTGTAATTTGTTCTAGAAAAGCCTATCTAGAAACGGAGCCAAGAATAGGAGGGTTAAGGCAAAGCCACTTTGAGATTTCGATAAGCAGTCATCGTCTTTCGCTTCCGGAAACCCCTCCTATATGGACAATTATCTCTCGGCCATTACGGTCCACTCATGAGAGCTTTCACTGTGTGTGCTCTCGGAAGCTGAACTCGGCGAAGAACACGCGATAAATTGACATGCACGAGTGTAAGATTGCAGCGCCGCGTCTGGTCCATCTGCTGCCTGTTGGTTGCATGAAAGTTCTTAGCACTGATTAAGGGGAATTTCTGGTCTAGAGCACGAAAATTTAGGGTATTTTCATGATTTTTTTTTGGTATTAAGCCAAATAAAAAACGATTTTCTATGTATGCAGGCTTATTATATTTTTTATTGACAAAAAATAAAAAATGTTGTTGTAATTTTTTTTTTTTTTGGTATTTTAAAAATGGCGTTGAAGTGGACCCTCTTTGAAAAAGTACCTCCGTGGTGTTAAAGATTTTGGCAGTTCTGGTAATCGAAAAAAAAAAAAAAATATGGTATTAATCACAATGAATGCGGCTATGGCAGGAACTAGAATAAAAAAAAAATTTTTTTAAATTGACAAAATGGCGCAATTTTTTATTTCAACCATCAAAAACTCCCCTTTTTTTGACCATTTTTTTATGAAAAAATATGAAGTTCTTGAAATAAAAATTCGATTCTAGTTCGGGCCATAGCCATTGATGTTATGAATAACATATAAAAATTCCAGACAAATCGGTTCGATGGTTTTTTTGTTTTCATTCACACCAGGTCAAAAAAAGTGGTTTTGAGATAAACGCGTTCAAAGTTGCTTTGATCAAGCGCGCTGCCTGCTGTCTCCACCTTCTAAAAAGGCTGTAGCAAAACAAATATTGTCAATATCTTCACGAAACTTTGCCAGCATATTCTTAAAAGTCTATTCTTCCGAAATATATAAAAAAAAAAAATCAATTTTCAAAAAATTCTAGACCAGAAGGTCCCCTTAAAGACCCTCATCCACAGACCATTTCAGTTCAGTTCTCCTACAGATAATAGTGTGCACGTGTGTGTGTTTATTTATTTATTTCTTTTTTTTGCAAGTTTACTTTCTCTTTGAACGAGTTCAATGATTAATATTAAGGCAAGCGATGAAATGGTCCAAGGCATTCATTTATTACTTTGTCAGAGCACTCCTAGTTGTCCTCGTTTGTTCACTTTGACAACAGAAAAAATTTCTTGGGAATTATTTTTGGTCTTATGGCTGTCATTTGATTTTTGCCATGAAAGGGAGAAGGAGAACAGATCCGATTGTGCAGCAAAAAAAAAAAAAAAAATCATAGTAAATGGCAAAAAATGAAAGGAAGCTCACCTTAATTTGGTGGCTTGAATGTTTACAATTTTCGTGTAACTAACAAATCCATCATTATTTCCGCGAATTTCCAGCAATGAACAATGCTCTTTCCGTCTGTTCAAGACGCATTTCGGTGACTTTGTTCTTGACGAAAGGGAAAAACAATGGAAAAGAAAGACTTACGAAATCGTAAAAAGAAAAAAAGCCTCGTTCGTTGAGCTTTGTATGGCAGCAACAAGCGACGTCATGACAACGTCCCAATTAACCTTTTATGGATGTTTTAATAGAAGAATGGATGATGCGACCTCAAATCACGGTTTTCGACGACATTCAGCTCTTATCAATTCCATAAGAAAGTCGAAATTTCGAAATGAAACTGAAGAAAAGCTTAAGGGGGTCTTCTCATTGAGCAACTTTTTTTTCGACTTTTTTTTTTTGCATTTATTTATAGCTTGGGTAGTTGTGAATATGCCCCTAAAAGGATTTTTTGAAATTCGAAATAGTTTAGAGGATATAGCCTTCTTTGTCGAGCAAGATCTGCGCTAAAACGAGTAATTTTTGCGTTGCTTCAAACTTTAAACGCGTTTATCTCGAAACCACGTTTTTCGAACTGGCGGCCATGATATCTCCAGTTCAACTGAACCGATTTTCGTGAAACAAAGTGGAATCGACGCAGAATTGTCACCATTCTCGGGTGAACCTCGACCATAATTTTAAAAAATTTTTTACTATTTTTTTTTTTTACACTAAACTACAAAAAAAAAGCCCGAAATTGAAATTTTTTTTGAATAGCCGCCATTTCGTCAAAAAAAATCACAAAATTAAGCTTGAGGTTCACCCGAGAATTACATCTATACTGATTATAACCCCGTTTTTTTTTTCCATTTCGAACGCTCCGGAGACCCGGAATCGTGGCCGCCGTGACGGCACCTTTTTTTTCACCACCAACTTTGAAGTCTCATTACTTTTTGAACAGCCCACGTATCGAGGCAAAAAAATTTTTTTTATTTACTTTGAACCTTTTGTAATACAATAAATAAAAAAAGTTTTCAATTATTCTTTGCGTTTTCAAATAAGAATTTTTTTAAAAAGGGTCCAAAAAACGGGTTTTCAATGAGAAGACCCCCTTAATCAGAATTTGGGAAAAATGATCAATTTTGGAATTTCATACCTACGCATTCGTGAAGCATTCAGGAGCTTCGTAGAGCTCTACTCTTGTCCTCGAAATGAACACCGAACAACATAATCTGCCATTAGTCACATATAATTTTATTAAATCCACAAAATGTAATTTGGATTAAACGATCGACAGTCAGTCAGACCGAGACAGAGACAGAGCGGTTGACAGACAAGAAAACCGACAAGAGTCCCAATCGAGCTGACGATTCGTAAACAGAATCCATTTATTATCGGCTTTGCGGTCTTGGGAGACGTGCACATTCCAAGGACTCACTCATTGTCATTTCCAGTGACATTGTGAAAGCGCTCGCAAATAGACACACATACATACATACATTCATACATATATGTATGTATAGGCGCAGGGACAGAAAAATGGATTATAATTCAACTTGCAATCATGATTATGAATCTAACGACATGAAAAGAAAAATATTTCCGCTAAATTGGACACATAAAGAGAGAGAGAGAGAGACAGAGAGGAAAAAAAATTAAAAAAAAACAAATCTATATTGATGGACAAAAAGATTCTTTTGACACGTGCCGGAAAAGCTTTTGGGAGCTCTTTTCTCAAACAAAATAAACAAAAACAAGTAAGGGTGTTATAGTCAGGCGAGCCTGACAAAAGAATACCCAACACAGACACACATGTTCAAATAATTTTTAATATCAGGAGTTGTTTAAGGCCATAGGGGCCCCATATACCGACTTTTCTTAAATTTCTTTATGAAAATCGCCCCTTTGCCACGCCCACTTTTTCAAATTTTTTTGAATTCTAATCGGAAGCTTAAATATACGGTCAAATTCTAAGATTCATTGAAATATTTTGAAAAAGTCCGATTTTGGGGCAGTTTTGAGATTTTTGTGACAGACCCTAGTACGGGAGGTACCCTTAATAATGGACCGATCAAGAAAATTTTTGGACAAGATGCTTATGGCTACAAAGGAAGTATAAGCGGCAATTTTCGTTGAAGTCCCATAGGCGTTTCGGGAGTGGGAGACAATTTTCGAAAAACGCCCTTCTGCCACGCCCATTTTGTCTAATATTTGTAAATCACATAATTGGCCTAAAATATGTTCAAATGCCAAATTTCATCAAAATATCTTGAAAAACATCGGTTTTAGAGCAGTTTTTGTGATTTTCATAACAGACCCTAGTACTGGAGGTACCCCTAAAAATGGTTCGATCGGGTCCATTCTCGAACTTGTTCTTACTCATGTTCCCTTGAGAACGCATACCAAATTTTGTCGCGATAGCTCAACTCCTTCGATAAGAAAACTGTATACAAACAGACAGACGGACAGACAGACAGACGGACAGACAGACAGACGGACAGACAGACGGACATGGCTAAATCGAATCTCCTGGTGACGCTGATCATTTCTATATACATTTTGTATAGTCTATCTCGACTGGTTCTGGGTGTTACACACAACCCAACAAACGCAATATACCCTCGACACAGAGTGTGTCGGGTATAAAAACATTAAAAAGAAATATTTCTTGGGTCCAATAAAATGGCAGTTCACGAGCATCTCAAACGAATACCTCACGAGAAATTTTTGTTCCTTTCAGAGAGAACTACTTTTGATAATACAAAGAATTAATTACTGATTCTGTCATAAAATATTCCATTGCTTCTTATCTTTTATACCTGCATACATATTTTTTATTTGAGGCGTATTGTACCTGTCTGAAAGTCTGTGTTCTGTTCCATCCGTTGGTAATCAGTTTCGAACTATTCAGCAACAATTTATACCTGGTCTTCCTTCCGGCCCCTGCTCCTTTTGTTTCATCCGTCCGAAATCTCTTGGAGAATGTAAAAAGCTTTAAGCTCTTGAGCTTTATTATTAACAGGAATTTGTAAAATGGATTATTGTGGTTGAGCACCATGAGGCGGCTACATTTCAATTACATTTTTAATCCTTTTTAATGTGAGTCCTAAATGAAATGAATTAATTTTAAGAGGATGAAAGATTGCTCAGGCGAGAGCAAAAAATATACAATTATTATTCTAAATCCTCTTTTTTTTTTTTTTTTTACCTTAAACCGGTAGCGCCTGAATTTAAAAAAAAATTAATATAAAAAATAAAATGAAAAATGAAGCGGTTCAGAAATGGCGATGACAGAAAACGAACCATACGGCATCACTAGGCGCTACCGGGTTAACTCTTCAATTCCCAGTGTCTGCGGCAGGTGATAGATATTTAATTTATTTTTTTTTCTGCCATACGGCAACTTTTTGCCAAATTGGATAGACTGCTTTGATTGTTGAAGGTGTATTTTTTTTTCGCAACATAGTTTTTCTCCGTCCAGATTTCCTTTCTGTAATAAGTCATAATATTTTTTTATGTACAATTTTTTCTTACATACGAATGTACATATACAGGGTGATTCACGAGAGGTAGTACATCCGGATCAGGGTGATAGAGGATGCCAAGACGAACAAAAAATCGTATGAGAGGGTTCGCAAATGCACCCCTAAAGAGTTATAGCTCAAAGAAAAAAATTTGCAGTTCTTAAAGAAAAAATTTTTTTACGCGTAAACGCTTAAATACAAGATAAAACTTGAAATGCAGTTTAACAGAGAATTGTCAGACCTTTCTATGCATGTAACATTTTCTTATACTTTCTTACAGTTTCATGGGTATTTTTACCATCAAAGGCAAAATTTAGAAATTTTTTTCACATTTTTTGACTTTGCAAGCCATTTTGGTATGAAAAAGGTCTTATTAAGGCATACTGTTCTATTTTGTTTCCAAATCTGCTGTAAATTTCCTTCAAATATGATACAGTAAAACTACCTTCATTACGTGGAAAAATGTAAAGCCAATATCTTTGCACATAATAAAGGTAGTTTTACTGTATCAAATCTAATAAGTTCGACTTCATTGGTAGCAAACGGATAGATGTTCATTTAGATATTTAATTTTGTCATCTTATTTTCAAAAAATTTATTAGACATATGGGGTACCAAATTAAAGGAAATCGATCCAGCATTTTGAATAAAATAAAAAATTTGGGTGTTAATAGGACATTTTTCATACCAAAATGGCTCTCAAAGTCAAAAAATGTTAAAAAAAAATTTAAAATTTTGACTTTGAAGGCTCAAATATCCTTGAAGCTGCAATAAAGTGTAAGACTATTTTATACGCCTAGAAAGGTCTGACAATTCTCTGTCGAATTGCATTATAATTTTTATCTTGGATACAAACGTTGAGGCGTGACAAATTTTTTTTCTGAAACAACTGCAAATTTCTTTCTTTCCCTTATAACTCCTCAGGTGTACATTTTGGACCCCCCCTGCCATACGATTTTTTGTTAGTTCTGACCCCCTCTATCAGCTCCCGACCGGTTGACCATCACAAACAGGAACACCCTGTATATAAATATATATATATAAATATATGTAAGAATATATATAAATCAGATTTATTCAAGTCAACTCATAAATTCAAGTGAATGGCAGTGATAAATTTACGTTGACGGCGATCGCATCCATTCGTCATTTAAAATTTCTTTTGGCTTCGCTTTCATTTCATTTTCATTTCACTTCCATCCGACTCCGATGGTCCACGTGAAACACACTCACGTCCGTATTATTCATGTTAAAGTGTCACGCGCAGGTGGCGGGGCCATTGCAGTCACCGAAAAGAGTCTGCCCCACGGTACATGGAAGAACAAAATAACCAGAGCATATCGTAATGACAGAATAGAAAATATTAAATAAGTAACTAGGTACATACCTACGCAAAAAGCTATTGCAAAACCACACAAATAAAAAAAAAAAAAATAAAATGAAAAATTCGATTAGAAAAGAAAACAATAACGCGCTCGAAATTATTCCGAAAAAAATGAGTCCATTCCATTAACGCTTGCGGCACGAAAATTGCTTCCCTGACACATTTTACGCTGATGTATTATCAGGTCCCATAAAATATGTGCAACAAATTTATACAAACAGGTGCACCGCCGCGCATATCGTGACGCATCGGATATTCTATTTTCGTGTCAGCATGCGAAAATACATGGCCGCAGCGTTGCCCAAACTGTGCTGCGAGGGCTTTTAGCAAACAAACTGGCGTTTATCAAGAGTTAAAGGCTCTCCGGATGGGCTTCTGTCGAAAAGAGTCTTAGAATTATTGACAGCGCAACACAATATGGAAATTTGGATGGCGTATTAAAAAAAAATATATAAGTACATAAAAAATATTTTAAAAATAAATAAAAAATATTTAAAAAATCAATAAAAAAATTTTTTAAATTTCGAAAAATTTTTTAAAATTGGGAAAAAATAAAAAGAGCCTTCCTGGAAATTCACTTATTGATAATCCTTATGCAAAGTTATCGAAGGAAAAATGTTCCTGTTGACAGTTCTGCCAAAGCTTTTTCGCAGAAGAAACTAAAACCGTAAGGTAAGGTAAAAAAAAACCAAGAAAAATGTTTACAAGCTAAAAAAAAAATAAGAAGCTAGATGTGCCTTCAAAAATATAAAAAATATAAAAACTATTTTCGAAACAAGAACACATTTTTAAAAGATGGGAAACTTTCTGAAATTCCTTAAACTTTCATCAAGCATAACTTTTGATGTTTTTAAGCATACATACACATGCATACACACACACATAAAGATACCTTAGTGAAATTCAGTTTAGACGTGCATGACTCGCACCGAAAAGTTTGGAAGCCGCTGACTTAGGGAACGGCGCGGCGCGCGCGCGACAGCTCTCGTGTTCAAGTGCGGCACATGCACGTCTGAGATGGCTTAATTGAGGCAACGAGTCAACGACCTGAAAAGAGCTAAAAACGAAATTCGTTCGGCGAGTGCCAACGAAAGGACGAATCATGTGTAAATATTGATTTTCTAGAAAGCCGGCGTTAATTTAGTCACGAATTAGAAATTTATGAATACATTTTCACCATGTACCGTTAGAATATTGCAACGTCGTCGAACACAACGTCTCACACAATCAAACAATGATTCGAACATGCTGCATTAGAATTTTTGCATTTATCCTTTAACATGGCCGACCAATGTTCATCTATAAAAGATACATACCTGAAAAAAAAAAAATCGTAGAAATCGAGCTTAAGCTTCCCATTGTGCAGTGTCCTTGAAATATTTCAAAAAATTAATCAAGATAGAAAATTTTTTTTTCAAAAAAGAAAAAAAATGTGTAAATTTTTTACAGTGTATCTATTCGATTTTTCGCGCCACTATCTAGTTGTTTGAAAAAATACCTCTGTGTGTTAGAACAAATGGCGACTAACAGTTAATAGAACATGGAATCAATTTATTTTTTAAATTCTACACTGAAAAAAATTTTCTACAAAAATAAATATGTAATAGGTACATAATTTTTTTCAGTGTATTTGCGTTTTTGTGCGACTATCAGTCTAGTTTTGAAAAATACCTTAGATTATTAATACATATTTTAATTTTACACTCAGAAAATTTTTTCTATGAATTTCGTGTTTTACACCATTTTCTGTGGCTTTTTTAAATACCTCAGAGTGTTAATGAATTTGCTTTTATTGTTTGAAAAATTTTAGTTTTGCACTCAGAAAAAAATTTTCACAAAAAAGGAAAAAATTGAAGTAATTTCTACACTGAAAAAAATTGTCTACAAAAAATAAAAATTAAATACATACTTATATAATTTTTTTCAGTGTGTTTGCGTTTTTGAGCCACTATCAGTCTAGTTTTAAGAAATACCTTAGATTATTAATTCATATTTTAATTTTACACTCAGAATTTATATATGCTTTGCACATCTGTGTCTTTTTTAAATACCTCAGAGTGTTAATTAATTTGCTTTTATTGTTTGAAAAATTTTAATTTTACACTCAGAAAAAAATGTTCACAAAAAAGGAAAAAAATTGAAGTAATTTTCTTCACGTTCCCCACTTTATGGCTATATTGGAATAATAATCCAGGGAGTCTTTTGGTGGTCGCGTGGATAAGTGCACAATTTTTTTATCCCAAATAAATTGCCGGCCGCGGTTTCCACTTTAAAGCATTTTTTTTTTTTTTTTGAGCACTCAAAATGTTTGGATTCGGCTTAACTGTCAGACGCAAATCCCATGCGTTATGGGATTTCTTGTCACAGTCATTTCGCTCCGGTTAGTGATTGCTTGATTTATTTCTTTGCTACTTAAATTGAAAAGTTAAATTAAATTCAAGCCTTTAGATATATATATTAATTTTTTTTAAATCTTTTCCGCTTCGTTGTTAATACCGGAGAAGGGGAAAAATTCCTGGATTGAATTAACAAAAAAAAAAAAAAACCTCTGGCATTCAACAGTAAAGTCCTTGTAAAGTGAACACAAATGGTCAGGCTCACAGTACTGCATTTAAAACGAACGAACGAATCAGAGTGAAAACCTGCTCAAATAATTTTCTCTTTCTTTTGTAGGAAATGCCCAAATCGCCTGCGGTCAGTTCTTCTTCTTTCTTTTGCTGTGTCTTTGAGTGTAACAATGGAAACGGACACTGACAATAATGCTGTGAAAAAAAAAAATGTTCGTCCTTCGGATTTTTTTCTCTTTTTTTTTCTTTTGATGTGTAAAAAACGGAAGCATGGCTAAAAAGCGGAGAAAGCACAGAAAGGAGGAAGTTGAAGGGTTAAGCAAAGAAGGAAGCTAGCACAATTGACATTAAGGACTCAAAATGGTAAGTACCAAAAACATCATAATACGACAAAAGAGTATGAATATAAATATATTTAAACGGAAATAATCTTTTGAAAGACCGACCCTCCGCGAACAGCGACTTTAACAGGTCGGATCCCTTGTTTAATCAGCAAAATGACAATATGGGCGCATATAAATTATGGAAGTGAACAAGCTCGCCGGGCCACTTCCGACGGAGGAGAATTTTTTAAATAAAAAAAAAAAAAATACATTTAAGTAATAAAACAAAACGCATTCCCAGGTATATGAACACAACCAGGAATTTGTTTACATACAACGTATGTATTGTATGTATGTATATGAATACGTTGACATAAGTTGTGGAATTGTTCTGGCGCACAATTTGCACGTGTTAAGCACATTTTAAATTGACTACCGCCGGCGACGGTGGAATGAATTCCCGGTGACCGAACTCTCTCTCCATCCGCCACGAACGTGATTTCATATGAAAAGCGCTCTGGAATTCCGCAAAGCCTCTGCTCCATAAAAACAGCAGCAGCAGCCATGCAGAAGGATTCTCTTATGAAACTCACAGGCATTTCCCTGTCGGGGCGCGCCAATGCCAATCGCTGCACATGTGAGGAGAGTCCTTCATGCGAGCGACGAATTCCTTTCGGTCGAGAGGAAAAATTTTTACCCACAGTTGAATTATGCGATAGTAAATATTTATTGTGGTGGTCCGCTTCATATCAAATCTAAAAATATCCTGCAACGCTTTATATGCAAACACAACTTGTTTTTTGTTTCATTGTTTTTTGTTGTTTACGATTTCTGCGTGACCGACGATTTATCTCGGCCTCTCCAGACGGTTTTACAATGCATGTTGGGCATCGAGCGTTCCTCGGGGCCTATTTATCGTTACGTTTTGATCTCGTGTGAGGCGTTTCATTGCATTTTTTCTTATTTAATTAACGACATGCACAAAAATTGCGCGTTCGCCTCTTTCCAAAGGAGCTATTTTTATGCTCGTTTTGCTCTTTTTTCAACGCACTTTTTGCGTTCTCCTTCGCTGCATCGTGCCTTGCACAGCGCATAGGCATTCCTGTTGGTTTAACAAAAAATGTTTAATGGTTTTATTGATGAAGATAATAAATGCCAGTGCGATCACGTGACTAAACGAGGGACTATAAAGGAAAAATATTTTAAGAAAGCTTAAGAATGCGACAGAATCTCTAAATCTAAAAAGAGGTCCTTTGAATGACGAATCAATCACAAGGGAACATTTCTGATTAACCATGACCCATTCGTTCTCAAACATTGAAACGAACAATTATGTTTTAAATATTTTTTTTTTCGTTATGATGTTCCGAAGAAATCGTTTTCCAAATGTCTCAAGACGATAATGGAAGAAAAACAAAAAATAAATCTTCTAAGATTCAGTTTCACATTTTTTACTGCCAACATTTTCGTATCGTCACTATTTTTGCTCCATTGACATTCGGAAAAGTTCTTCAACATGAATTGAATCATTAAAAGTTTGTCCTCAATTCTCTCGATAGGCGAAATTCTTTCGCTTCACAATTCCTTCTTATTTCCCTAATCTGTCCCTTAGAAGACTCCAAATGCGAACACTTCGAGCACATTGTTAACAAGGCAAAGATTATTGGCAATTTTCTTACGGGATTATCACTCCCACAAGAGCTAGATGCTTCTGTTCGACGATAGGAGGCCGTGTGTAATAAAGGAAGATGCCTCCAGCAGCAAATTCCAATACCAGTAGGCGTTATTGTCTCCAAGACAGACAAATATTGTGCCTCACTTATGTCACTTTTTGCGATTCTTTCCTTTTTTATAACGGCAATCCGTATGCGTTCGAATGGAGCACTGATGGAGGAGGGGAAGCAGGAGTCTTTTTTTTTTCATTTTTCACTCCAACATAAATAGAAACTCTGATTGGATGGCATATTCCATGAAGTCATTTCCTGCTTGATTCTTCTGGTCGTGTTCTGTTTAAGGATGCATTAAAGGAGCCACCGCTTCAAATGTCGATGGCAATGATAACGAAGTTAAGGACATTTTGCTTTATATGAAAGTGATAGGAGAAGCGGTGCATTTTGACTAGAATCCCTGATGGGCACAAAAACCCTTTAAAGAGAAACCAATTCGATTCAAGCTATTTGAAATTTTTGAGCCATTTTGAAAATGATTACTGGAATCCTTCTCTTATGGGTGTTCTTAAAAAAAGAAATCCTCTTTCGATATTCCCACAATGCTATTTTCGCAACGAGGATTTATGAAAAGTGTGATTTTATTTATTGATTTAAAGTACATATTTTCACAATATCCTCTTGCCATTTATCCGCCTTCCCATCAGCCTCAACTGGGATGACAGCAATGATGTCAAACATTGACAAAGCACTTTGATGACGCAGCCTTTCGAGAATGAAGGCAATCGTAAAAGTTGCGACATCCGATCGATGTTCGATGTCGATGTCGATGTTCGCCTTCAACAGCTTCATTTGCATGGGAACGAGAGTTGCATTGGCATTTCACACAATGAAATCGTTTGATAGGCCAAAACTTATTTAACGAAAACAAAAATTAAAGCTCTTGAAATTTTTCCTAATCGCCTCATCGATATCGTACGTCGAAGAAAGGGGGGCATCCATATAGAAACGAGGGAAAGGATTATTTTCCTTGCGGCATTCCAAGAAGCATTTGTGCGTCCTTATGTGAATGAGCTTGCCTGGATGACTAACCGTCCCGGGGACGGACTCTCCAATGATAGCTCTTTTTACGGCCAATCAAATATCCTGGCCAAAAAGGAAAAGGAGTTAATTTTCTCTTTATGCTCCTGTGGTCCCTTCACTTCACATGCAGCTTCAGGTTTAGTGGCGTCTAAACACGAATTTTGTAATTTTCATCTCGAATTCACCTTAAATTGAATGCAAGTCAGAAACAACGACTTAAAGTCCATTTTAGATGACACTTCATGTCAAATACATAATCAGTCTTCAGTGAGCGAATGCTTAAGGATTCTACGGATATGTGAATTACCCTGATGGATTGGTCAATCGAATTTCATTCAAAATCTGGATTCATACGTTAAAATGTCCAATATTTTTGGTAGGTACGTTAAAAGAGTTTTCCCAACTGCATTGATATCTATGTTAATCAAATTGTTTGAAAATTAAAAAATTTATGGAACAAGGCACGATGCAGCGAAGGAGAACGCAAAAAGTGCGTTGAAAAAAGAGCAAAACGAGCATAAAAATAGCTCCTTTGGAAAGAGGCGAGCGCGCAATTTTTGTGCATGTCGTTAATTAAATAAGAAAAAATGCAATGAAACGCCTCACACGAGATCAAAACGTAACGATAAATAGGCCCCGAGGAACGCTCGATGCCCAACATGCATTGTAAAACCGTCTGGAGAGGCCGAGATAAATCGTCGGTCACGCAGAAATCGTAAACAACAAAAAACAATGAAACAAAAAACAAAAAACAAAGTTGTGTTTGCATATAAAGCGTTGCAGGATATTTTTAGATTTGATATGAAGCGGACCACCACAATAAATATTTACTATCGCATAATTCAACTGTGGGTAAAAATTTTTCCTCTCGACCGAAAGGAATTCGTCGCTCGCATGAAGGACTCTCCTCACATGTGCAGCGATTGGCATTGGCGCGCCCCGACAGGGAAATGCCTGTGAGTTTCATAAGAGAATCCTTCTGCATGGCTGCTGCTGGTGTGCTGCTGGTGCTGCTGTTTTATGGAGCAGAGGCTTTGCGGAATTCCAGAGCGCTTTTCATATGAAATCACGTTCGTGGCGGATGGAGAGAGAGTTCGGTCAGCGGGAATTCATTCCACCGTCGCCGGCGGTAGTCAATTTAAAATGTGCTTAACACGTGCAAATCGTGCGCCAGAACAATTCCACAACTTATGTCAACGTCTTCATGTTGGCGGACAGGTGACTCTGTTAAAACTAAGGATATGTCGTGTCTAGACTATCGGCGCCTATTTTCGGACTCCATAGGTTAAATTATCGCCTGTTTGGTTTCATTTTTTTCTGGATCTTTCCAGGAAAATCAATTTGTTGTGGCAATTAAATATTAAGTTCAATTTTTTTCATGGAAATTCCCTGTTTTCCGGTGAATCCTTGAATCCTTGAACATCATAGATCTGGTTTTTGTGATCAAGCACGACAGCCAAAGGAGTCTGATAAAGCTTGCTTGCAATGCTGAATTTACTGCTGTCCTTTAAAAATTATCCTTCATCATTATTTATTAAATCAGAGTTTTTTGCCTGTTGTCCATTATCCTTCGCTTATGAGCTCATTCAAAAAACGAATACCTCGAAGCTTTCAAGTAATGGAGACACAATCTCTTTTTCCTTTCTGTTTATCTTTTATGTCCATAACTATATTTATTATGCAAGACAGGAGGATAGTGCGACCTGCTTAACGCTTTTCGTTGCGTTTTTTTGTTTCCCCATTGTGTGGTCCTTTGAAGGAGACTATTTGGCTTTGGATATTTTATATCTTCTTAATTTAAAAATAAAACAAAAAGCGAACGAATCGAGAAGACCGGATATGGGCGACAACGTTTCATCTTTAGCTTTTTGATACTTTTATTGTCAGATGCGGTTATTTTTATTATCCTTTTCGCCCATATTGCCGCAGGCTCTTGTTTCTCATGCCTGTTTAAAGGGTTTTTTTTTTTTGTTTTTTTTGGTTTTGGCTTGATTCCTTAAAGCTGCTTCGGATATAATTTATTGCATCATACTTTCTGTGCCTGTGGCCATTTATCAACGAAGCCGTGATTACAGTCAATGAAATCGCCATTCTACCTTTTTCTGTCTGTCGGACACCGATCATAAAAGGAGGAAGGAGAGAGAGAGTTTCAGTTTTTCCGCTCAGTCGACCTTAAGGCCAACTAAATGGCTTTAAGTTAAGAAAGGATGAAACTTTGGATTTTAATTGGGAATAATGTGACCGAAAAATGTATTGCTAAGAGTAGATTTTCAAAATTTTGAGTGACATGCGGATCCGGACCGGCGTTTCTCATGTTTTCCAGAAAAATGTTGCCGTGGCAGCACTATAAAAATAGCTGCAGGATTAAAAATTTCCTTCATGTTTTGTTTTCTCATTTATGTGTGTGTGTGTGTTTGTGTGTGTGTGCGCTTTTGTCATTTCAACATCAACTCCGAGGAGCAGTTGAGAAGCACAAGCGAACATTTTGAGTTAAATGCTTTTATCCTTTTGTGGCTGCCAGTGACAGTTTAGCTGGAAAGATTTTAATTGAAACAGTCCAAATTTCTGTTGGTTTGGAAAGCGTAAAAGATGTTAACCCTTGTAGAGTGAAACGCGTTTTTTGCTTGTTGCCTTTTTCAACATTTTTCTACAATTAATCTGAGTGACGGACGTGTGAATGCAGAGATTTCAGAAAATAAATTTATCCTTGAGATTTTTTTTTTGCTTTTTTTTTAGCTTCTCACAATCAATTGGAAACTTAGGATGTATTATTGTGCGGAAGACAAGCTAACAATTATTGAACATCTAAATTGAAAATCTTTTATTGTTTATTGTTTGCCTCGGATGGAGAAAGAGAAAGAAAAATAGAGAGAGAAAGAGAGAGAAGGAGAGAGAAAGATAGAGAGAGAAAGATAGAGAGAGAGAAAGAGAGAGAAAGAGAGAGAGAAGAGAGAAGAAAGAGAAGAAAGAGAGAGAGAAAGAGAGAGAAAGAGAGAGAAAGAGAGAGAAAGAGAGAAGAGAAAGAGAGAGAAAGAGAGAGAGAAGAGAAGAGAGAAAGAGAGAAAGAGAGAGAAAGAGAGAGAAAGAGAGAGAGAAGAGAGAGAGAAGAGAGAAAGAGAAGAGAGAGAAAGAGAGAGAAAGAGAGAGAAGAGAGAGAAAAGAGAGAGAAAGAGAGAGAGAAAGAGAGAGAGAAGAGAGAGAAAGAGAGAGAAAGAGAGAGAAAGAGAGAGAAAGAGAGAGAGAAAGAGAGAGAAGAGAGAGAGAAGAGAGAGAGAGAAGAGAGAGAAGAGAGAAAGAGAGAGAAAGAGAGAGAAAGAGAGAGAGAGAGAGAGAGAGAGAAAGAGAGAGAAGAGAGAGAAAGAGAGAGAAAGAGAGAGAAAGAGAGAGAGAAAAGAGAAGAAGAGAGAGAAGAGAAAGAGAGAAGAGAGAAGAGAGAGAGAGAGAGAAAGAGAGAAGAGAGAGAAAGAGAAAGAGAGAGAAAGAGAGAGAAGGAAGGAGGGAGAAGAATCATGGCCGAATACCTGACATTAAGTCAAGAAGCATACCTCAACGATTGCTAAGAAGTGTAAGCCCGTAATCAGCCGTCTACCTATTTTCGAATTCATTCACTCCTTATTTTGTTTAATTTTTTTCTCAATTTATTTAATTCATCATGCATCATCATCATCCGAAATAAGTATTAGGGTTTTTTTTTTTTTTTCATTTAGGAAATCTCTTTTAAAAGACAACACAACATCTTTGCACACAACTACGGTTATTGAACGTTGTGATGACAGTCCTTGATTAATAATTAAGGAAATTTCAACCTCTAAGGATTTTCGCAATCGCAAGCAATTATTGCTGTCTTCTGGGCCAAAATAGCATAGCACTCTCAAATTTCAATAATATCAAATACTGTTAAAAACAAATTCTTCTACAGGTACTTCACAAATAATTATGATCGACATGGCAACTTGAATTCTTAACCTCTCCGTATTATTAAGAAAAATCTTATACCCCTACTCATCGGAAAATTCTTCCTAAAATCTTCAAAATTTTCGTCACTATTTGATTGTGGCATCTTGTGTCATCATGAAGCATACATGCACACACACACGCACATACATACACACTATAAAAGTCGACCTACACACCCGACACTGCAGTGTAACATGAAGTTATGGAATCCCATACACCTGCCTATGTGTCTCTTTTGCTAGCGCTTTCACAATGTCACTGGAAATGACAACGAGTGAGTCCTGGGAATGTGCACGTCTCCCAAGAACGATAAGCCGATAATAAATGGATTCTCACGTTAATTCTGTTTACGAATCGTCAGCTCGATTGGGACTCTTGTCGGTTTTCTTGTATGTCACTCGCTCTGTCTCTGTCTCTGTCTCGGTCTGACTGACTGTCTATCGTTTAATCCAATTACGTTATTGCGGATTTTTATGGCTTTTGGCAGGATATCATCTGGCTGTGAAAATCAAATGAAACATTTTCGATAAAAATGGTGGAGTGTTTTCTGTACGTTGTTTAACGCCATTTCGTTCGCCGATAAAAATTTAAGTTCCCCCTGCCAATTGATAATAATTCCAAGCGTGTTTTCAATTCGAATTTTAAATGTGTACATATATATCTGCCTTAGAGACACTTTTGAATAATGCTTTAAAGAAAAAATTTTTTATCAATTTTCGCTTATCTGCTATTCACAAGGGAATGGGAACAGAAATCGGCATATGGGCTTCTTTAAAGGCCATAAAATTGGGAACATGTTTTACGAAATACAGTATCAATTTTATAGAAAGTCCAGGCCCCGATTAAGGGTGTGACAAGCTTGGAAATTGCCTCCACCGGCACTTTAAGGGGTGGCGATTTCCCAAACTAATACTCCATTAGAGCCATCACAGGTGCGGCGAATATTGCTTTTGCCAGAGCGGGGAAAAAAGCTAGATCGGGCCTTGATAAGGAGGCTCCCTAAAGCGTCTAGACCCCTCGGGTTTGCTCGGTTTTTCGCTTGTCTGCCATACAAAATAAAACTTTTGGAAATTGCCGTTATATGGGAGATGGGCGCTGCATAGGTCGGATTTCAAAGATTTCTTCAAAATTTCTCAATGCTCTGAGGGTGGTTCTTCTATTTTTGAATACTCGATATATGGGACGCAAACAACTGTGCGATGATACACTCTATACAGCCTCTGCAGTAATTCCAACTAAATACTACCCGACTAGTTAGAAAAATACCAGGACTACTCCCATTTAATTTTGCTAACCAATGCTTCAATTTGCCTTTTTTTTTATCATTGATCTGTCATTGACGAATAACCACTCCGAAATTTAACACGAGAAGATTTCCTGTGGTCAATGAAGGGCCAATTGTCTCATTTGTACCAGGTCAGATGCGATGGTATTTTCACGTTCAAAGGCGATCGCCGAGAACCCCTACAAAAAGGCAATATCCACCACTGTTCCAGCAAACGGGCTGAGGACAGACAAACCGAAAAATACATGGATCGGTCAGATGGAAAAATATTAGCAAAAGATTGGGTCTCAACGATGCCATGATTCAGGAACGGATTGTCTGCTGAAGGGTGCTGAAATCACATACCCACACTTAAGGAGCAGCATGAGCGAATCGGAAAAGATGTAAACAAGGGTTAAGAAGAAGAAAGAATACAATCTACATTTTGACCATTCATATTCCGAGTAACCTCAGAGCACTCCTTTTCGGTTAGTTGATCTCTTCATTACTAAAGGATGACTCTTAGTTTCTAATTCTTAATTGCATTAATGTTTAAGCCATGTCCCTTTTGAATTTGCTTTAGAAATTTGCTTTGAATGAGATAATGAGAGTTGAATTTTTAGACATTCCAAAAGGTGAGCTTTTAAAATCGCAAATTTTCGTAATATGGTTTAAAGGATTCGAAGGTGTTTAGATGGCTTTTTGTTTTTGTTTCATCCATGTCCTTTCACTGAAGTTGGAAAGAATCGAGTGCAGGTGCCAACTTCAGATAAGCGCTTCGCTATTCATGGCTAAGAATCATCGTTTGATAGTGAAATGACAGTTGAGAGCAATGAAATTGTCTTTTGAATTCTTAAAGCTTTTTTAAAGGACATTCAATGGCAAAGTACAAAATGGCTGCGTTCAGTCAGATTATCTTTTTGGAAAAGTTGCTGGTCTTGTGATGATAGAAATCGTCATCGAAAGCGAAGAGAGCTGAGTGTGAATTTCGATGTAATGGAAGTGTGTGTGTCCTTTAGTCAGTGAAAATTTTGTGCAGATTTAAGACTACATTCAGGATATTCGTCGATTGTTACATGATACACGACGTGACGACGTTAGAAAGCTCCTCTCGAAATGCATTAAAAGAGAGAGAGCGGCAAGGAAGATGAGGGTCGAACTTATCGCCCTTTTTTTGTTCCTCGATGAACTTTTATGGCCATTTAATTGCTACTCTGCCTACAAGGGTTGAATCTATTTGAAAATTTTTCAATCATTGTGCTTGGCAAATGCATTCGGAATCCTTCCTTTTGGAGGACAATAAGGATCAAATATATTTTGAATGGAAAGTATCTAACTAAGATGGCAAGCAGCGTGATCCTTCAAAATTTTAAACCTTTTTGGTTCTCTCGATAATTTCTAAAGCTTTTTTCGCTCTTCAAGGAGTCCTTTCCCCTCTCTCGGTGACAGACATCCCCATTAAGTAAGTTAAGAATCAAAAGAAATTGCGCCGTTTTTGCTATCAAACTTTCTCGTGTCTTATGTCGGAAGTTCCTGTCCTGTCCTGGAAATGGACGGAAAGGTAGAGATCTCCCATGTTGCTGGAAATCTTTTCGACTGCCAAAGACCACTTTCGAATAATTTTTGAAATCCACAGATGCAACCATTGTGTCTATCATCCAAATACGGATATTATGTACCAAAATAAGCTTCTTCTTTGCGTGTTCAAGTGACCCGGCGTATCCCCGGGATCTGTATGCACCAAAATAAGCTAATGGACGAAGAATCGACTGAAGCTGTTAAGAGTGTCCAACACATCCCACCATGAATGGGGGAAACAGAGAGAATAGAGCAATGGAATGACTACAAAATGTACTCGAGGTTCATTCTTCGATTTCCACTGGTTTTTCTTTTTCGATCCTTTATGCCATTTGATTTAATTTCATTTTTTTTTTTGCATTTATTTTTCCAGTCTTTGTTGACTTAACATCGTCCATTTCGGAGCATTGGCGATTGGAGTTCAACTTTTCTTTTATTTTCTTGTTTTTGTTGGCAAAATTCCTGAATTTTCAGATGGTTAAAAGGGCACCACAAAAAGTTGCTCTCATCGTTATTACGAATGTCATTGGATGCTTTGCTGTGAGCGTGTTGTCCTTTCGGTGCGATGTGGGATGCAGGATTAAGCGGGCGGTTGGCGGATATGGAGGATAACAAACTGTCATTTTTGATTTTTCCGAGAATCTCGAGCACAACTGAATTTGGTGAATTCATCGGTAAGCATCGCTCATTTTAATTTCCGTTAGGTTTTCGGCTACCAACACGACATGCACCCATCGTGTGTATTCTGATTTTTTGGATTGTTGACACTGCGTTGAGTCATTCACCGGATTTTATAATGCACTCCCATTGATCGCATGGATGCGATGGATGCAGCTTACGCTTTTTTTAACATGGAAATTTAAAGTCGATTCGGTGAGGGTCCTCCACTCCATCCCCTCTCACGACTCGTTCGCGTGGCATCATTTAGGCGATTCCTCACATTTCGATTGATTAGTTTGAAGTTTGTTCGGCGGCAACTGCTGTCGAAGTGGCCATTTCAATTCCTTCCAAAGTGTAGAGAGCAATGTTTAATTATTTTCGGATTAACCGCAAAAAGATACAATCGACGGAAGCAATCGGTGAAGGTGTGGGTGAGGTTTTGAGGTTCAGGATGAGGTTGATGGTGATGGTGACGATGAGAGTGACGATGACCATGAGAGTGGGCAATGAATGAATGTGTCGTTGTTATGTGTTCGATTGTCCAGTGGCAGGATTTCTTTGTTTAATTGGTGTCCTTAGTGTCCGTTCGATTTTATTCGATTCGCTTCGCTTCGCTTCGATTTGGAGTCGAATTTTACTGTTTATCATTGCAATTATCCACGTTGATGTGTGCTCTGCTTTTAATTGGAAACATTTCGTGTTCTCGGGCGTTATTCGACAGCTTGGAATCTTTGATTGGAGTGTTTGCTTTTATGATTTGACTTCAAAGGAAAATCTGCTAAACAATGACGTTGAACTTTGGGTCAATTCGTGTGATTATTGTCAAGCACGAGGAGTCAAAAATGGCTTCGAGGATAAATTGGCTTTTCTCCGTCGGTTCTGATCTCAAACGCCTCAGATCCTTTACCATGTTACTAAGCCATATTCCTTTGTGCGACTCCTAAAAAAAAAACCCAAAAATACTATTTCCATTGAATTTAAATAAATACATGTAAAAATGTTGAAAATGAATTGGAAAAAGGCGCTCAGTGTCGCGTGCTTCGTTAGCGGAATAAAAAGAGATTTTCTGGTTTTTCGCACGAAATCGAAATAATTTCGAAATGGAATTGTTTGGATTTTATGAAGCGTCATAAAACATGAATACTTGACAAAATTAACATATCGGCCTAAATTGTTGTTTTTGTTGTCCTTTGTGAGCGAAAGCATGCAAACAGTTAAGTTATCTCATTGATTCGATTTCGATATAATTGAGCAGACAAAAATATTTGCAATAATTTATTTTGAATTCAAATTCACAATTCATGCGACTTTCCCAGTAGGAAATCGTCTCGTGTTTGACAAAGGCATCACATCTGCCATCGAGCAGGAAAGTGACACCATCATGAATAGCTTTTTTAGTCTCGTTGGTTGGTTGGTCTTAAAGAGAATGTTTGGGAGCATACCTTAGCTCGGGGGATTTACGGTCACAGCTAAATTATCTGAAGGCCCGAAATCCGATTCGGTGCTTTTCCGTTTATTGCTAATTTATTAGAATGAAATTTTACCTTCAATTCAAGAATTATTTAAAGATGATTACATCCAATCATTGTGCTTTTATTTTCAATTAAACTCTGGTCATAATATTACTTGACTCGAATGAAGTTTCTCTGGGTTATCGATGGTGTTGCCTTTTTTGAAAGATAATATATGTATATATGATGTATACATATTCTTTGGCTTATTAAATCAAAGTTAAATAAAGATCAGACAAATCCCTAAATACTTGATGATATTCCTCTTTTTTATATGGACTTCAAATCGGCAAGTAAAGTCACAATCGCAGCTCTTTTTAAGAACAGAAAGCGGCTTATCATTTGTCAGCTTAAATCGCTTTGATTACCCAAATCATGGGATTTCAAAAGTAAAATGAATGATTATAAATCAGCATTTTTTTTAGCTGATATTAAAACGAAACCATAATGTTATGATTTAAAATGGAGCTTCCATTAAATGTTATCCGCCGATATGCTTGAATTCGATTCAATATATTATATTTCCTTCGAATCGAATTTAAAACGCTTTGCATAACAAGGCTTACCACAAAAAAAAAAAAGTCAATAACAAAGGATTTGTCTTTGTACGCCGTTCCGAAAGGGAGTTACCGTTCGAGTCAAAGGACATGGAGAATTCTATCGAATATTGATTAGTCCATTGAATTGTATGCTTTTACCTTCTTCCCGGATCTTTGAGCGTGCGGAAAATTTTTCAGGCAATGCAATAACGTCAGACGATATTTGAGAAATTTTCAGTAAGGCAAGTCACGTAGTCGAGAAAACAGTTATAATCTTCTTATTCCTGGAGGTAAAGAAAAGTTAAAATAAGAGAACTCTAAATTTCCAGTTTAAAAATTTTATTAAAATAAAAATAAATAAAATAACAATAATAATAAATTAAATAAAATAAAATTAATTAAATTTAAATTAATTAAATAAAATAAAAATTAAATAAAAATAAAATAAATTAAATAAAAATAAATTAATATTAAAATTAAATTAAATAAAAAATAAAATTAAATTAAATTAAAAATAAATTAAATTAAATTAAATTAAACAATAAATAAAATTAAATTAAATTAATAAGATATAACTATAAATTTTAATTAATGTTAATTAAAAATAATTAAAAAATAATAAAATAACTAAATTAACAATATAAAACTAATCGAAATTAAATAAAAATGAAAATAAAAATTAAATTTAATTTAATTAAATTTCATTAATTAAATTAAAACAAGTTTATTTAATTATTTAATAATTAAAATAAAATAAAATAAAATTAAATTAAATTAAATACATAAATATACGAATAAGAAGACATTTTCAAATAACTAAACATACAATATGATAGAGACTTAAGAAAATAAATTAATAAGCGAATCGTTAAACAGAAAAAAAATTGGATGGCTGAAAGTCACTAATCAAAATCGGAAATAAGACGGAATAAAAAAATAAGCAGAAAAAACTTTTCCTTGAATCGTCAGTTCTTCTTCTTCTGTCATTCTCTGCTCCCACTGAAGCATAGGGCCTCATGAATGGTCATTAATGAGTTGGTATTGTTCTTCGGAAACCCTCGTCAGTTTCCTTTTGCAGCATTTTCTTCTATCGATTTGAGCTTTCCGAACAATCCGAATCGTTTATCAATTCGTCCTGACGCTTATGATCGAAAGCGAAATCACAAAAAAAAAAAAAAAATCGGCACAAAGTTGCGGCCACGTCCGAATTACTTAAATTCTTCTTCATCTTCATTCTCTGTCTCTTGTGTTAATTTTTCTGCTCCTTCGGCATTATTTTCAATTGTTCTCTCATTTCAGATGACATAAATAGATAAAAGAAAAATAAATGAAAAAAATGCAAAAAAGAATTGTGTAGAGAAATTTCTAAAGTAAAAAATACATACAATAGTTCCAGAAATTTCTTTACCCACTCCCGAATTGATGGCTTAAAGCTGGATCAATTTCTTTATCCAAATGTCATAATTGTCCTGTTACTTAGAATTTTTGCGGTGGTGGAATCATCGGAGCCCAAAGGACACGCAATTATATGATTGCGCTCTAATTGCTTCCGCTTTCGACTTCAGTTTGAGAGATGCCTGAGGCAGTGCGTCCAGCATTATTTAGCAAAAAAGAAGAAAAAAAAAAAAACAAAAAGGAGTCCACTAGCTGAAATCAACTTTTCTATAATATTACTCTACCAAAATATGTCAAAATAGAAATAGATTATAAAAACACCTTGAGCTACAAGGCCTAAACATTGACTTTACCCACCACAATTGGTTCGTTTGTTGATTTCAATTCTTTGTGAAGCACTCTTCAGATCGAATAACAGAGAATTTCGTTGCCGAAGTTAATTAATCATTTGTCGTGAAAGTCCTTGAAATCTAGATTTGCTCAATTCATCTTATTCGGACTCTCGATAAGCTCACAAACAAACGATTTAAGTACACAGTAAGAGAATCAATTAAATCGAAAGGGGATTAATGTGGGGGCTTTATTTAATTTTTACAAAAATAAAATAAAACTCTTAATGTTTTTTAAGCTCTCCACGATTCCGATTCTTAAGAGATTCTTGTTTCAAATTCCTTCGAGTCGATTACCTTTAAAATACATACAGCCACCAAAGATCAAGAATATTTATGGCCCGAAAATTGGCAACGATGCACAGTGGTTAGGCTTCATGGATTTCTTGGCAAAGAGTAAAAGGATTGCTCCTAGAATAATGAAACTTGCCACCGAGCTTTATTTTAATAGAATTAGGAAAAAATGAAGTTTCATCAAATTCAGCTGCGCCCACCATCCATGACTGTCTTTACAATCGCTTACCCTAAAAGTATGTTATCGAAATTTTTTTGGATTTTATATAATGTAATAATCATGGACTTCAAAAATTGATGGTTTCTAAAAATATCCAATTGGTGCCGAGCATTTTCCCCCATAATATGTTAGAACAAAGTCGAAACTTCAATCTTTACCCCATTTAGAATACAACAGATCGTAACAGAAATTTGTTCTTTCCCAACAAAAAGTAGCAAATTCTGCATTTCATCGAGTTATTTGCATTTCCGCCTAACCTTTAAACCATTTATCGTTTCTAACTGATTCCATCGGTGAATTCATGATTAAAGGGTCTGGCCGACTGCGGCTCCCTGAAAGGAATTTTTGAATTTTGTTGATTTTTCGATAGGTGCCATCTAAAAACACTGTGGACACCACTTTTTAGATTCTTATTTTCAATAGTCGTTGAGATATCCTTGAAAATTCTTTTTTGGTAAGCCTTTTTTCAAAATTAAATATCTCAACACCCAATTATGATAAAACGACGAACTAAAAAGATTTTGTTAGATAATAAAACGGAAAAACTAAAAAAAATTTTTTTAATTTTTACACTCAAAAAAATTTTTTCACAAAATTAAAAAGAAAATTTCAACTATTTTTTTCAGTGTACTCCCAGTTTCGCGCCGCTCTATAAATTTTTTTTTAAATTAGCCCCTAGTGTTTACTTTCATTTGAAAGAAAAAAATACTCAAATCGGATGGTGGAACAGTGTGATATTCAAAAAATTGCAAGTGCACCTATATGCTCCCAGTACTAATATCCAGTACAAATGTGTGCAATATGGTACAAAAACACATCACTCATACGCCAAGTCTTACGTATAAAAATATGCAGTTTATTTTTCTAAATATTTCAAAAACTAATATAGATAGAAAGATGAAACAAACGGTGAATCATTGTTAACAAAACAAGGAACCCAGAAAACTTCTTTCAATATTTTACACTGAGAAAAATTTTTACACAAAAAAGAAAACAAAAATTAGGCTATTTTTTTCAGTGTATTCCGGGTTTTGTAATACTTTTTTGCTATTTTAAAAACATACCTCTCAGCTTAAACTTTTATTCAAAAGAAGATTCATTTAAATCGACGAATAGCTTCTTGAGATATTTAAGAAATCATAAGAGCATATTTTTATACTTTAGAAATATGCGCTTTTTGCCACCAAATAACCACTGTGCGATGTTTTACGAGGGCATGAGTTCAACATCAATGAATTTGTCTGCATAAAATTTATATCGCAGCAAACGAGTATTTTATGAAGTAGCCAACTGCAGTTTTTCGCATGCTAAAGGACATTTTTATGGCACTATAAGAATCGACAAGTCTCACATTTGCTCTCATAAATCGGGGGAAAATATTGCGCTTATCGATTTTGAATTACGCTTTAATATATGAAGAAGAAGAAAAAAAAAAAAAATAGGATAAAATGGTAAAGCTTTCCCGAATATTTATCAAATTGAATTCCAAACATACACATTTTTGTTTCAAATAATAATGGGAATATATCTGCTGTATCTGCGGATTGAACCGTTCAACAATTTGAAAATTAAACTCTGTTTAGTTTTTCTTTCTTTTTTTTTGTTTATTGAATTTTTGTGTGGTTTTTATTTTCAGTATCCTTTTTATGTCAGATCCTCTTCTTAACAATTCCTTTTGTCAATTTCGGTATTCCTGAGCGGATTCTTTTGTGCTTCCTTCCTTTTGTGTTCGGTCGTTTGTCTTCGGGACGATTCAATATCAATCGCAGGAAGTCGTTTTTATTTCAGGAAGTATAACTTTGGGCGTTAGGCTCTTCTGAAAGAAAAATAAGAAGAACAATAAATCAATTAAATTATTTGAGAAAAGCTACAAAGAGGAGCTCGATTTGAAAAAAAAGGCTTTTTACAAAATGAGAAGGGCCCAAAGGCTGCCCAAAAGTCTTAAAGTTTATTTTGAGATTTCTTTTAATGGAAAGTTAACCCTTTATCGCATACGAACCTATAAATGGTTTCATCCCAAAAAAAAAAAAAAACAAAAAAATTAACGAGAGTGGGGTAGTATCGATGAAAAAAAAATAGATTTATATTTTTGAAGCCTTAGTAAAACCATTTACCACAACCAAAAATTTTCCACTCAATTAATATATCATGCGGCAAAGGGTTAATAAATCATTTGCTGCAATTTTCCCCTCTTATTTAATTATTTCATGCAGTAAAGGGTTAATAAATCCATTTACTGCAAAAAATTTTGTACACTTATTTAATAATGTCATGCAGTAAAGGGTTAACAAAACCATTTACTGCAAAAAATGTTGTACACTTATTTAATATTCATGCAGTAAAGGGTTAACAAAACCATTTGCTGCAAAAAATGTTGTACACTCATTTAATATATCATGCCGCAAAGGGTTAATAAATCATTTGCTGCGATTTTCCCCTCTTATTTAATAATGTCATGCAGTAAAGGGTTAATAAAACCATTTACTGCAAAAAATTTTGTACACTTTTTTAATAATGTCATGCAGTAAAGGGTTAACAAAACCATTTACTGCAAAAAATGTTGTACACTTATTTAATAATGTCATGCAGTAAAGGGTTAATAAAACCATTTACTGCAAAAATTTTGTACACTTTTTTAATAATGTCATGCAGTAAAGGGTTAATAAAACCATTTACTGCAAAAAATTGTTGTACACTTTTTTAATAATTCATGCAGTAAAGGGTTAACAAAACCATTTGCTGTGAAAAAAATTGCTTTCCACTGAGTCAATACATCGTGCAGTGAAGGGTTAATAGCGATTTCTTCTTCTTAGCCTTGTTAGAAACCCCATTTAAGGATATCATCTGTTTAAACTCCGCTTATATAAGAAAAATCCGCCTCGAGAAGAATATCCTGGAACGCATTTTACGCATTGTTTGAGCGTTTTTATAAAAGGCGAAAAAAATTGTTTATACGAATTTCAATTGATTCTCAGTTTCCTTTCAATTTAAATGCTTTCAACCGAAATCACCAACGATCGCTCCACATTGTTGGAGATACAAATCACAAACGCCACGACAGCATCCCACTTAACCGAGATCATTTCTTATACATCTCCCACTATTTTCTCGTCTTCCACTATGACAACTGGCGTTTGGAGGGATTTTTAACCCCCATTCACACTCCCTGCCTACGCCGAAGCATACTTATATGTACATATGTATGTACGTTTGTATAAATATATATATATATAATATATCCGTCGTTTGCCAATCCGGATGAATGACGACATTTCGGCGAATGCTTTTTAAATATTTCCGATTTGATGCTTCGCTGGGAATAGATAAACATATAAAGCTTCCACAGCAGCCACCGAAATGGTGAGTGCACCTCCAGCTCTATTCGCTTGAAAGAGACGCATTCTAATCGGGATCATTCATCATCAGCAACGATTGTACGGAATATCCATGCCATACAATGCCATTCACGGTGAAGAAACCGCTCAGAGAATTATTGAAAAATCCGAATATAATAAAAAAAAAAAAATCTCCGAAGCTTTGGAACAATCCGAAATGGAGCGTCCCTAATGCGATTCAAATGTCGCGAAATGATTTTTTTTTAAACTGTCGCAACGAGGGAAACAATTTAAACGTTTCGTGATGTCTTCGGGCTGGAAAAAATTCGGAATTTTCAATTCAGGCTCAAAAAAAAACCTTCAAACGAAAATATCAAATATCAAATGCGGCGGCGATTGTGGGATTGTTGGAAAGGTCAATGATATCGATGGCATTTTTGAAGTCCATGATTGGACTTTAGGCGTCGTTCTCTTCATCTCGTCGTCCCGTCGTTTCACTTCTCATCGTTTTTGCGTAATGAATTGCGTGTAATTATTTGGCGGCCGATAATGTCGGGTCTTTGCGAAAGTTCAATTCGCGTCTCTTCGCACTTTTATGCGGCGATCGCGATGATTAATGGCATGGGCTCGATGAATCAGCAAAACGATGGAGTTCTTAGATTTTGTGCTCAAGACTCAATGCTTAAATCGGTTGTTTGTGGAGGCTATTTTAATTGGTTCTGCCACATGCCCGAAGTGGCATGTTTGAGCATGAAATCTTCTCGTGGTGTTTCCTAATTACATTAAAATTTTATTTAAGAATAACATAAGAAAAACCAACTGAGAATATCCTCATTAAGCATCTTATATGGTATTGTTAAATTTTCCAAAAACCGCAGGCGCTAACTGAGCATGTGCTCGCTTGTCGCACGTAGAATTTAACTAACCTCAAAACCAGAAAAATTCGTGAGCTGAAAATTACAAGGAACTTTTCTGGTAACGATTAAATTTGCGCTGAGACATTTGAATGGAATTTCCCAACCGGTAAAAGACGTAAAGCGCTGTCCTATTAAGAATGCTACATAAGGATTTTTTTATGACTCGCGATCTTATTAACGGATGAACATTTCAGGACCAAACTTTCACCTTCGACAATCTTCCAAAAACAACCCGAGTTCAAGCAACAGAAATTCATTTTTCAATTCAATAATGTTCTTACAATAGGCAACAAAACGTTTGCGGCTTTAAGGTTCGATGATTTGGCTATGTACTTATTTATTTGCAAAAACCTTCGAAATATAGTCCTACCATAATTTGATTTTGTAATTTTCCCATCTCGCGATTAATGGGAAAACCAAATAGTCCAGCGTAGACTTTGAAGCATTCTTCTTTTCCAATCAACAGGGCCCTAATTTTAATGACAGCGAATTGAAGCTTTCAGCCAATATTTCCCCACTGACTGGCCCTTCGTCCAGCCCTTCCAACTCTTTCATTCGCAAATTACACAGAAACGGTATCAATTAAATTCAATGTGGCTGGCTGGAGAAGTTGGATATTTTCGATTTCGAATCGCAGCAATCGAAATGCAATCAAAGCCAAGTGCTGGGGCAGCAGAGCTCGCCAAAAAGCGGGACCGAAATGCAACTGATCTGCAATAACTTCTCGGAAGAGATTACTGCGTGCCAGTTACCTCCCCTGCCCACCTGTCGCTACCTGATCGAAGCTGCTCGGGGTTCATGTGAAGAGAATCCGCAAACGATTATGAGAAATGGCGTTGCATTTTGATAAACGAGGGCGCTTGGCGAAATGACAATAAAGATTTGTGCGACCACTGCTGCCTATCTTCGCCTGCGCTGCGCTGAGCTCCTCATTCATTTTCCATTCCATAAAATTTTGCACGGCCATCAGAAAGATGCGGAAAGAGAGTGCAGCAGAGCAGCCGGTTATTTATGACCAAAAGCCGTCCGACATGCAGCCGACCGCAACAGATCCAGATCCAGATCCACATTCAGAGCCAGTGTCAGTGTCAGAGGCACACTCAGACGCAGATTCGGATTCGGATTCGGTTTTGAAGTCAGAAACAGAAACAGATTCAGATTCAGAGCAAAGCCAGCGGACCAACGACAACTTCATTATGAAATATGAGCATCCGTTTAGAGGAGCATCCGTATCGAGGAGCTCGCTGTCGTGCTTTGCAATTCAACGCGGCCGTGTGCAGCGGCGTGGCTAACGTCTTGGAAGCTCGATTCGAACACGCCGCAAAGGAACGCCGAGAATTTTAATAGAATCGCATTGTGATTGGGCTCCATGGCAGAAGGAGCGAAGGTGGACGAGAAAAACGGAAGGAGATGGAGGCAAGGACGGGGATGAGGACCGAAGGCGAGCAGCGTCGAACTGGCAGGCAATGATAGTTTGCAGTCGCCGCAACTTGCTGATTATATATTGCGGCAGCAGTTGCGGAGTTGTTAATGGTTCGAACTAGTCGGACCCTCCATAGCAGGCAATGAACAACAACATAAATGTCTTCTGCAACGGATGCCCCGCTCCTCGGATCCTCTCTTCTTCGACTGTGCTTCTTATCTGCATAGCAAACTATTACATCCTTGTGGTTTCTCGTACGTCCTTCATTCCAGCGATTAGACTATCTTGCAGCCAGATTAACGATTCCTTGTGTCGATCATGTCTGTCTGTCTGTCTGTCTGTCTGGCTGTGTGCCTGTCTTTCTTAAGCACTTCCCCGGGCCGTTGCGTGTAATCACGTCAAGCAAAGCGCGTTAAATTTTATGCTTTTCCTCATTGCCTTTTTCGCCATTATTTGCTCGTCTCCGGTATTGCAGAAATTCAACGGTCGGATTGAGCGGTTGCGCGCTGCTCATGCCCTCCGAAGAGCCTTTAATGCGTTCTTTTAATTGTTCCGAATTCGTAAACTTTTCCAATTAAAATTTATTGCATTCATAAATCTTTTTTACTGCCCCAAACGCGCTCCTCTGCGCTGGTGTAGGTGCGTCGCGCGTCCCTCGGGGCCACGAGCCGCCCAAGTCGATTTAATTATGAAAAAGTACCTATGAATATTTTTATTAGAGCACTCCGACTGCCCATCAGGAAAACTCATTCCATTTGGAAAGGATATCGAAGCGAATCCAGCCGATGAGACGTGAAGCCCTGTTTGGGTATGGAGGCACAATGAAAGGCCTTCAGGTGCAGACAAGCGATTCGACTTGATCCCTCTCTTGTGCCGAAACCTTCCTTTTTCAGGTATTGACCTCATTATTCAAGTCCCGGAATGTGTAGTTGAACTAAGGCCAGTCGACAAGTCGACATTTCCCTGTACCATTGCTCGCGTGACATCATAAATTCAAATTCCAATGTGGTTAATTAAGCCCGTTTAACAACCGCCCTCGAGGCGAATGGCTGGGCCACGGCTGGGGGTTAAAAATCAATATTCCGATTGACCACGCAAATTCCTTTGATATTTTCATTTATGATTTTTGTTCGGCCCCACGACGGTTTTTCTCGTTGATCTTTATTATCCATCTTTAGCCTCCAAAAATATTCATTCACTGATTATTTCACCCGACGACTGCAGTCCAAAGTTTGAAGTCCGAAGCCCTAATTCCAGTGGAGTCTAAGTGCCTCCATTGACCCTAAGAGTTGTTCTAACAACACTCCTCGTTCTGTAGTTGCGGCCACCAACAGCGCATGTGTCCATTCTATGATGAAGAGACATTTGCCAAAACGGCCGGAGCTCATAGGGCGCATGGCAGAGAGCATAAATTCCCAACAGGCCAAAAGCGAAAAAAATGCAAAGGCGAAGAACATTTTTCAGGCTTTGCCATGGCATCCAATTCCACAGAGGTAGCCGAACATTCACCCGACAATGAACGGCACGAGCCTGCGATGCGCCATTTGTGGATAAGCGGCACTGCGCATGCGCAAAACGACGCGTCGCCTGAACTCGAATATGACCAGAAGTGGCTTAATGGAGTCGCAACCGCTGAGCCACGAAACAAGTTCGAAGCCGCTCTAAATTAATGAATAAAAAATTGAGCAGACTTCGGCTTCACATTTAAGAGCGCCCATCGCTGAAATATGGTCTGACTGGCCGCATAGACGCATAGGTCCATTGGGGCCAACATCAACCGAATCGCGGATTTGTTTATGGTCACTTTTTCATCGTTGATCCGGCGTAATGGCGACGCGTCGCTATCCAAGCTGTTATTATCATTGCCATCAATATCATCATAACGATCACTGCTTCGGGTCTGCGGGTCGGCGGATCGGCGGGACTGCGGGTCTTCTCTCCTCGTCAATGGGCAGCAGTGAAAGTGAGTTCAACAAAGAGTCTGCATCCTCTGCCGCGACATCTCCACCGTCCATCGTCTCTTTCTTTCAATAATTTCACCGCACATCAATGAATTAAGTCATCCCTTTGTGTGTTGAATGTTGCATAAGAGCTTTGACTGTCTTCCCGCCCCGGCTTGGAATTTGCAATGTCATTAGATGTACGGGCAAAAGTGCCTCAATTCATTTATCGGACACACTCATATGAAATGGGTTTTCCAAAATTGCCTCTCCTCAATTGAAGAGGTCACTCATTGGTCACATTTCGAAGAGATGACCCAAAATGCTGGATTAAGGAAGTTGAAAAACAAAAATTTGTGCCGTTCGAGTAACCGAAAATAATTCATCGAGGCGAATGAAAGACCGAAATCTCTTACGTTCGAATTTATAAATTTATGGTTTTAAATCGTTTTTTAATGGCAACGGAAACTGGAAAAACAATCGTTAAGGCCAGGCCCACCGATGGCCTCTGCATAAAAAACTTATCAGATTTTGGTGAACGAATTTTCTTTTTTCTTTTTTTTTTGCGCTGAAAGTAATTTTCAAATGTTTTTTACACTCGAAAACACAAAAGTCATTGGCTGTAATTGCCACCAGCGGAAAGTATTTTTATCTGGATTTCATTCAACCATTATTGGTGTGTTTGATTTGAATAGTCACCCTGAGCAGAACAGGCATAACAATGCCATTAAAATTGACCCAGTTACGTGCGATTTCGCACTGATACGGAAAAAGAGTCTATGCGTCCACAAAATCGAATTTGAAGAGCGCGAATGTGTTCTAAAGGCAGCCACTGGAGACCCGAAAAAAACGGCTTGAACGTAGCGTGATTTGATTTGAGCTGGAAATCGACCATGCGACGCAACGCGACGCTCGGAGACTTGAAGCAAAGCGTCGCACCAACGACGGCGGGATGAAAGAATTCTTTGCCGCTGCGAGCACAGGTGCCTGACCGCGTCCGACCGATTTCAATATTTTTTATCGCATTTTATTCTTGATTGCCGAGGCGAGCAGATCAGCAAAAGCCCCTCACGATCTTGTCTTTCCCCACCTGCGTCGTTTGCGGGTCGCTGGTCGTCGCACAAACGAGCTCCCGATTTGATTCGAGCTCATTAGCCACGATGTTTCCATCAGAAGTCGGAAGTTCGGATCGCATTTCATTGCGTCAAAAGCTCGCGCCAATTCGAATAAAAACATCAGCCCAATTATCTGTCGGGAATGGCGTATACAGGTGACCAGTTGCCATGGAATCCGAAGCCAGTTGAGCGCTGTCGCCATCGAATAGCGTCAAACCATTCACAGATCGTGCTGCTGTCTTCAGCACATTCGGAGTCGTGTTTACTTTCAGCCTGAAAGAATCTATTTTGAGAGCAGAGAAAGTTTTTCGCGTTTGTTCAGATGTTTCAGACGACGTCTTCTCACGCGACTGAGACTTTCTACCGACCGCTCACCACAGCAGGCGACGATATCGAAGAGAAGTCGTTCGAACCATGCCCAATGCGACATCCAGAGGAGCAGAGCGAAGGGCCAAAGAAGAGGCGAATCAAGAAAGATATTCCGCAATGGCCTGGACGTTCAGTTCTGCGAAATATTCTACGGAATCGCAGAGCCTGAGACTAAAGTCCACGTTTGCCTTTCTCCTCCTCTTCTCTTTGCGCATGCGCAGCTCTCTTCCATTTGCCGACAATCAGCTGGCACTGTGCGGATATTTTTTCACTCTCTTCCAATTAAAAACCGATTTTCAGAGGCATCGAATGGTTTGCGTCCCACTGTGCGATGCAATTGTTTGATGCTGTCATCCGCAGGTGGGTTTTCATAAGCAGCAATCACGGCTCACCCGCCAAATGATGAAGTGAAAAACTACACACAATAAAGTCGTTGAAGAGCATCACCTGCGACGGCAGCACCATCAGGTGCCGTTGTTCAGCTTCGAAATGCCAAATGCCAGAGTTGCAGCGAGTCATCGCCTCGGAAACGGAATGCCGCGCCGTCGGTGGATGGTTGAGAGCTGCCGTTGGAATTCGATGGTTTTTCTTCAATTATTTTAGGACTCGCATAAATTGTTGTCACCTTAAAGGCCACCGCGGTGCCAAGAGTTCGCATATAAACGAATCCGAAAATCGCATTCACCGAAGTCAATTGCGGTTTTTGGTCTCCTTTTTTTTCTGGTGTTATTGGTGGAAATCGTTTGGGCCGAATTCCATGGGCTTTTGATTCGTCGCTCGTTGTTTTTGTTGTTGTTGTATTTAACAGTATCTCCTCGTTTATATATAATCGCTTATTTTTGATTAATCGAACGGCGATTTAGCGATCATTAACGAGACGACGGAGCGTGTTGGACTACCTCCGGAGTCATTAGCGACAAGAATTCGCTCTCTGGAGTCATCAACCGGTCTGAAGATGACACGAAGTGCTGCAATGATTGCTCAAGACTTTCTGAAAGCTTTTTGTTGGCATTTTCCGAAGGTCGACTTCGAGTACGCCATCCACGAAGCAACATGAATCATCATCGGCCTTTATGGTTGGGTCTCAATTCGAAAGAAAGAAGAAATTTTGCACGGGAGGATCCGTTGAGGATCGCAATGGATCTATGACTAGAATGTATGGCCAGAGTGAAAGCTCCCTCCTCCGGAGCTTCCTCTTCCATTCATTCTCATCGTCCACAACGCCCAATGGCTTGTTCCGCATTCTTACTTCATTCGCTTTGCTCGGCGGTGTGGGGAAAAGTGAGAGTGAACTCAGAGAGACAACGTTTGGTGAATGGCCTCAGGCCTCGACTCTTCAGTGATTTCGTTGACCGCTTCGTTTGAGACGCGAGTGTGTAATTAACTCTGACCTTGGATTAAATGGCTTTATGACTGAGATGGAACGAGGAACTATTGTGTGAGAAAACAGAACTCTCGAGGGTCTATATTTGCGTCTGTTGGATCTTTGCCGCGGATATTCAAATGATTCGGGTTCATGATTCACCGAAGCCTGAGAATATTCCGTGTAGACACCTATGATTAAGCGATACGATTTTCGATTGCCTTCAACCCATGACGTGTGGGCTTAATGGAGACTTTTCAGGCCGTCCGAGCAAATTCGATTTCAAGGCGTCGAAGAGCAGAGCGGCCCGCTCATGTGAAGGGAGTTCGATGGAAAAGCTTTTGTCTTAGCGCAATCTCACCAGAAACACTCCCAGTCGAATTACGCGTGCATTTGCAATGGAAGCGTTGCTTCTACGTTCTTCATGGCTTTCTTGAGAGACCTGGCCGACTGCCCACCGGCCACTGGCCGCCTAACAAGGCCAACTTGTTCGGAAATCAAATTTCACATTTTTCACATGTAACAGCATCGGCCGTTGGACGTCGGACGGTGGACGAGGCGGCAGCTCTAACATGTTTTCTTTCGAGTCGAAGCAGCTCAAGAGACATCGAACGAGAAGGAGAAAAACTAGAAATTCAAACCGTGAATTCGCATGAAGACGAGGCGACTTGAAATACAAGTCATCATGTTAGACACTCACCATGAAACCCGAAGCGACTGCAACAGCGAACGCCGAACGTCGAACGTCTTCAAATGCATAAATCCATCAACTGATGCCTTCTTCTAATGCCTTGTGCTGTGCGGCGTAAGGGCAGAGGGTAAGAGTGGCAGAGTCAGAAAATTGATACGAAGAGTGAAGAAAATCGTGGCATGTAATTTTCTTAGCAAACTACAGAATCGAGTCCGGGTTTTCTTTTCCTTTAGCCACGCACGACAACAAGCTCGGCGGCCTTTTGCCGCAAAACAAGCACATGAGGTGACCAAGCGAGAAGCAGAGTGCTCTGTCCGTGGGTCCGACGCGTCGTCTCTAGCTGATGGAGAAACTGCGGCAGCAGCAATCGCCGCGTTGCCTTTGAACGTTGCTGCAAGTTCAGGCGATTCGGCTGCAAGCCCACAACCGGAGAACCGCTGGCTTTGTTCGTGTTAGAATGCTGCCTCGGAGGATGAGGTTGCTGCCGCCTGACGAGATTGTTGCGAATCAAATTGTGGTGCCCATAAATCCGATGTCTTGTCAACACGATGTTGCTCGCTGCCCGACTTCCTATGGAGCTTCTTACCAACTTTCTTGCCACGAACTTGTCTCTGAATCTCCAACGTTTTTCCCATCGGATTTTTGCCGGTGTTGTTGTTTGTTGTTTGTTGTTTTGGAGCATGTTTCGGTTGCTTTTCCTTCGGATGACACACATACCACCGATTCGACTTCTTCGACTTCTTCGTCTTCTTGGCCATGAATGCTGTTGCATTTGGAGTTCAATGAATCGCAGTCGTCTTGGTGCAAGCGAAATTGCCTTCCATTCCTCGTTCTCAGCTTAAACTCCGTGGCCCCGAAAATGATTGAGAACAGGTTCTCGGCTTTCTGTGCATCATCCCAACCGAAGCGCTGCAACGCGTTGCATGCGATGCCACACAACGATGCCAACTGGCTTTGGGCCGATGGTCTGCACGCCTGCGTTGTATTTTGGCTTTGCCTTTGATTTTGGAATTGCTCTTTTCGGGAATATTCGGATAAACAACCGACAACATTACAAAAAGGCAGCAAGGCAACAAAAAAAAAAAAAAAAAGCAAAAGTAAGAGGGAAAGAAAAAGAAAAACATAGAAAGAAGCGCAGCACCCAAGAACGGGCATTAGTTCGTAAGCCTCTTGGTCGGGAATGCGGCAGTAGCCATGTTCGGCTGGTTGCCGTATTCGCAGCACGACGTGCATTCCCTTTAGCCTTTTTTGAAAGACGTATATACATATATATACATATATATATATATAATTAAGGTGCCGCCAAATGTATGGAAAAAATATGCATTCGTATTCAGCTCCTTGTGATTTAAAATCTTGGTATCTATTGAAATTACTCGTGCAAAATTTTGTGGCGATTGGGTAATGTTTAGACGCTCATGGCCCCGAAGTTGAGATAAATGTTGTTTTCATAACTTAAAATTGCCATAACTTGAGATGTGTTGCTGCTAGCTATAGACAATGTTCGTAACCCTTCGTAGTTTTTAAAACTGCATATTTCGTTTTCATGTCTCAAAGCTCTATCTCAAAACATAAAAAAATTTTCCTAATACGACCCGATTTTTAAAGGAAATTCGTTTTTTGTATTTTGCGGGTTAATCTGACCTCTGAAAGAAATAATATCTATGACCAGCCCCTTATTTTTGTTTCAGCTAATTTTTTTCTTAGGCTATGAAGCTCTATCTCAACAATTTAAGGGACTTACCATACAAAAATGTAAAAAAATTGCGATTTTTCCCTCCATGGGTGCAATAACAATCCGAGAAAGTTTAGCAATGAGTGGAAACCTCTTTTTTATGAATAAAGTATCATTTCTCATCATTCAATATGCTGATCTATCCTTCATGTTCAAACTAGCTGTCATACAAAATTTCCCATGTTAAGGTAGCTGGAATTTGATGAAGACAACATTGCTCAAGTTGCCCTTCTTGGAGATGTTAAATACGTAATAATAGATATATTTACATCAAAAGACATATCTTATCATTGGCGTTTTTAAATAATTAAACAAACAAAATTGATGCTACTAATTAAAAAAAAAAAGTTTTAAAAACGGGAGCATTTGTAGTGGTACAAATATGCAATAATAACCTAAACGAGCTTGAAAAATAGAAAAAAGTTGGTATTGTGATCACAAACTTAACAACTTTTTTCTATTTTTCAAGCTCGTTTAGGGTTATTATTGCATATTTGTGCTACTACAATGCTCCCGTTTTTAAAACTTTTTTTTTTTTAATTAGTTGCATCAATTTTTGTTTGTTTAATTATTTAAAAACGCCAATGATAATGATATGTCTTTTGATGTAAATATATCTTTATTACGTATTTAACCATCTCCAAGAAGGGCAACTTTGAGCAATGTTGTCTTCATCAAATTCCAGCTACCTTTAACATGGGAAATTTTGTATGACAGCTAGTTTGAACATGAAGGATAGATCAGCATATTGAATGATGAGAAATGATACTTTATTCATAAAAAAGAGGTTTCCATCAATTGTAACTTTCTCGGATTGTTATTGCACCCATGGAGGGAAAAAATCGCAATTTTTTCATTTTTGTATGGTAAGTCCCTTAAATTGTTGAGATAGAGCTTCATAGCCTAAGAAAAAAAGTTAGCTGAAACAAAAATAAGGGGGGCTGGTCATAGATATTATTTCTGTCAGAGGTCAGATTAACCCGCAAAATACAAAAAACGAATTTCCTTTAAAAATCGGGTCGTATTAGGAAATTTTTTTATGTGTTGAGATAGAGCTTTGAGACATGAGAACGAAATATGCAGTTTTAAAAACTACGAAGGGCCACGGAACATTGTCTATAGCTAGCAGCAACACATCTCAAGTTATGGCAATTTTAAGTTATGAAAACAACATTTATTCTTGTTGCTGCGAGTTCAGGCGATTCGGCTGCAAGCCCACAACCGGAGAACTGCTGGCTTTGTTCGTGTTAGAATGCTGCCTCGGAGGATGAGGTTGCTGCCGCCTGACGAGATTGTTGCGAATCAAATTGTGGTGCCCATAAATCCGATGTCTTGTCAACACGATGTTGCTCGCTGCCCGACTTCCTATGGAGCTTCTTACCAACTTTCTTGCCACGAACTTGTCTCTGAATCTCCAACGTTTTTCCCATCGGATTTTTGCCGGTGTTGTTGTTTGGTGTTTGTTGTTTTGGAGCATGTTTCGGTTGCTTTTCCTTCGGATGACACACATACCACCGATTCGACTTCTTCGACTTCTTCGTCTTCTTGGCCATGAATGCTGTTGCATTTGGAGTTCAATGAATCGCAGTCGACTTGGTGCAAGCGAAATTGCCTTCCATTCCTCGTTCTCAGCTTAAACTCCGTGGCCCCGAAAATGATTGAGAACAGGTTCTCGGCTTTCTGTGCATCATCCCAACCGAAGCGTTGCAACGCGTTGCATGCGATGCCACACAACGATGCCAACTGGCTTTGGGCCGATGGTCTGCACGCCTGCGTTGTATTTTGGCTTTGCCTTTGATTTTGGAATTGCTCTTTTCGGGAATATTCGGATAAACAACCGACAACATTACAAAAAGGCAGCAAGGCAACAAAAAAAAAAAAAGCAAAAGTAAGAGGGAAAGAAAAAGAAAAAAATAGAAAGAAGCGCAGCACCCAAGAACGGGCATTAGTTCGTAAGCCTCTTGGTCGGGAATGCGGCAGTAGCCATGTTCGGCTGGTTGCCGTATTCGCAGCACGACGTGCATTCCCTTTAGCCTTTTTTGAAAGACGTATATACATATATATACATATACATATATATATACATATACGTATATATACCGGATGTCCCGTTCTAAAAGATTTTCTTTATAAGATTGCTAGAGGGAGTCATGGTGAACAAAAAAACGTATAGGAAGGGGCAGGAGTTATAGAACGAAGAATTAAATTTTACAGTAGTTTCAGGGAAAAACATTTTGCGCCTAAGCCTTGCAGTTTAGGGAAAAAATTTAACTTCGTTTTAAAATCCTATATTTCCATGATAAGACCACAAATAAAGTATGACATATTTGGTACGGTTTTAAAGGTAATTTATTATAGATTTGGAAAAAGGGTTAGAAATGCACATGTTAATAAGACATTTTTCATACCAAATCCACTTCCAAATTCAAAAAGTATAAAGAAAATTTCAAAGTTTTCACTTTGAGGGCAAAAAGGTATTGAAACTGCAAATATGTATTTTTACAGGGTGTCCCGTAAGGTAGTACATTCCTTTACAGGGGTGGTAGGGGAGTCCAAGATGAACAAAAAATCGTAAGTGAGGTGGGGGTCCCAAATGCACCCCTGAGGAGTTATAGGGCCTTAAAGTTTTTTTGGCACTAAGTCCAGAAAAAACAATTCTCCCACGCTAGTGGCTTACTGTAGAAAGAAAAATGTTATGCGGTTTGAAAGCCAATTGTACAGGCTTTTGGGCAAAATTGAATTGATGGTCAAAATTGCAGTTATTGTGTGAAAAATAAACGCTCAAAGTAAAAAATTCTGAAAAACTTTTAAATTATTTTACTTTGGGAGCCATTTTGGTATGGAAAACGTCCAATTAACACACGCTTTTTTAATTTTTTTTTAAATCTTCGATCAATTTACTTCAAATCTGTGGTACATTTGTTATACCTTATTTGCGGTTTAACCTCAGGAAAAATAGGATTTAAAAACGAACTTGAACTTTTTGTATTTACAGTGAACTACGGATAAATGCAACACGAATAAGTGCAAAAACCTCATAAGTGCAAGGTGGTTTGAAGCCTTTTTTATGAGTTCCCATGAAACATAGCACGGATTAATGCAAAGAACGCACAAGTGCACAAGATTTCGAGGAAAAAACGTGTTGCATTTATCCGTACTCTACTGTATTTAATTTTAAGCGACAACCGATTGAGCCGTCGCGTGGATGAAGTCGTTCCCAACGTTGACGGCATATGTTTGCGATGAGTTCATTCCGAGAACTAGCTCAACGTTGAGTGCATTTGACCATAAAAGCATTCATAATCGTGTTAATTAAATCTTCTTCCTTAACTGAAAAGTATATAGATAAATAAAATAACCGCTGCGTCAAAGCTCCCAGCTCTCGGTCTTCCCGGTGCTCGCTGAAGTGAATAACGTTTTTTTTTTTTTTTTAAGTTCGCTCTTAAAAGTTCGATTAAAAAATTTTCTCACCTCATTAGTTCACATCAAGGGAAAAATTGACTTGAGCCTGAGCAGCGTCAAATGAAATTTTAACACTCCACCGCACAGCTCTGCAGAGAACACACTCGCAAACCCTTCGAAGCTGCCCTGTGTCAGCAGGAAATTTTAATAAAAATGGATCCAACACGAATTCTTTTTACTTTAATAGTGGGAGAAGCACTTCTTTCATGCCACATTATATGGTATGTTACTGGGCTTTCAGGCATTCTTTTTACCATTCCATTGATCCAAGCGACATTCTTTTCGCTAAGCAATGAATCGATGTCGAGAGAGTGAGAGGAAAGGGGTCAGTCGCTACACTTTAATCGAATATATGGAATTATTGTACGATTTCTTTAATGTTTCGGGTCTCATGGAATCCAAAATCCAAGAAACTGTTGCGAGTTTTTCGAAGTCTCCTCGATTCATCCGTGCTGAGCTTTTCCGAACAAAAAGATTCCTCGGAGGATCAAAAATGCTTTCGCGAGTTGTGAGCCAAGAAAGAAAAAATATATTGGCTGGATGGAAGCAAATTATCTCCTCACGGAAATGACCAAATGGCGGCAATAGAGGAGCCACAAATAAGAGAATAAATGACTTCACAAAAAAGGCCTGACTAGGAATGAATTCTCGATAATCCAGTGGGCCGGGCACAAAGCCCTACGAAAGCAATTCACTCCGAAAAATGAAAATTTTCTTTTTAAATGCAAATCCGAGAAGATTTTTTTTTTAAGTACCTCTGCTTATCACCTGCGAAACATTGGAATCAGAATTACAGAATCGAGAGCGCCCCCCGGTTTCTCCTCCGGTTTCAAGGTTTCCGTTTTTGGCGTTCACAAAGCCAGGCCGGTCGACAAGAAAGAACACAAACGACAAGAAGAAAAAAGCAACTTTTCAAAAGACACTTGCAAGCGTCTCCACCGAAAAGAAAGAAAAAAAAAAGCTCACGAAAGCCAAGTGCGGAATAAGTGGAAAGTAAATGGAATGGCCATTCTGTTCGGGCCCACTCCAAAAGTCATTGAACGTCGACCGGCCGACCGACCGACCGACTGACCGTCCAACCGCTTTCGAAATCGCCCAGACGCCGTGGACACGTTACAGACGCCTCAAACAATTTCATTAAGTCGCCAACGGTATTTCGCCAAGAACGCAGAGCGGACGGACAGCCGGCAAAAGAGGGAGGGGAAAAAAAAAACAAAACCAAGACCAACTACAACAACAATAAGAAAATAGAGACAGAGACAGAAACGGAAAGGGATAGTGGAGCAGGTGCCTTGGAGCACGTCACATTTGGCTGAAATGAAATGCACAAGTCGCGCCTTCCGCGGCCGTAAAATCTCACACTCGATTTGCTCCAACGTGTTTGGCTGCGGCGGCCGCTCGGTCAGTTGTTCGGTCGGTATGTCGTCCGTCAGTCAATTGACTAACCCCGCTAGGTTGGACAACACCGGGCCCAAACATGTAAACAAAACAAGCGGCCCCCTTAAAAATTTCATTCGCAAAGCGCTCAACGGATTTTCTTTAATTTGAACTTGAACCTTACCGCTTTCGAGACGATTGCTTCGCTTCCTTCGGTTCTTTGGACTCCTTTGATTTGGACCCTTGTCCTTTGAAGCTGCGTTTATTCAGGCCGCCTCACATTCGAACTCGAAAACGATCGTCTCTGCACTCACTTCCGCCTTACAAACGCTTTCTTCATTCGCATTCTTCGTTCTCGACTTTGTCATCAAGTAATTCGGCGCTCATTTCCAACTCGTTTCGCTTTTCTCCAGTTTTCTTTCACTTCTTGCGCCACGAACCGAAAATGCCAAAAACACAATTATTTCCTCGACTTCTTGATTTTTTTCTGGATTTTTTTATTCAATTTATTTAACTTTATTTTGCTTTATTTTACTCGATTCAATTCGATTCGATTCGATTCGATTTGATAAACACAATTATCGACCGCGCTCAGAGACGAAGCGAAACGCGAGCACATCCACGCCACTTCGCTTTGGATACCAAACTAATTGGACGTTGTGATTTTTGGCCAAAACAATCTTTCCGCTCTGCACTTGCTTTGCGTTTTCGTTTTGGCCGTATTCATGTTCTCTGGCAGCAGCAAGAGTGCGAGAACGAGTCAGGGTTGACAAATGCGGAGCTCTCGAACATTTTAGTACAATTTCCGTCCAAGTCTCGAGGCTCTGGCATCGAACGTGTTGCTGCAACCGAATAGAGTTCGACGGGCTCGATGCTCGATGTTACGCTTCTGCGTTAATGGAACCATCCAAAGCTTTGATTTTCTCGAGTGTTGTCTTCAACCGTTGGAAACGATCTCAAGCCGAAGCTATACAAGAATTTCGAATGGACAGAAACTATTGATATTTAATAACATTAGATATTTTTTACATATCGATTCGATATTTTTACAAAATATTAAAGCCTTTTAATTTGGTCAATTATTGACCGTCAATTTTTATTTACTTGAATGCGAAATTATTCAATCACATTCTCAGCTCTTGGAGGAGACAATGAGGATATATTCTAATCGTGCGTGGAACGCAGAGTCCACTGAAGTTTGGAATTCAATAAATCGAAAAATGCGAATGGTGCAGGCTCGTCGTGACGTTTTTCTTCAAGGCAGTTTTGGGTTAAAGAGTCCCACTGACATTAAGAAGTGCCGTAAGTCCAGGCTCATCCGTTCGACTCGATTCGATTTGCTTTAATCGCCGGAAATCCGATGTTTTGAACTTGGAAGACATTTTGGAGTGGAAGTCAGACTCTTGGGGCAATTGTCTCATTTTTCGACCTTTAAGCCGATTGCTTCGTGCTGTTGAGCTGTCGAACTGATTTCATTCATGTCGAGACGCGTCTCGGGCGATGCATTATTCATGGGCTCTTTCCAGGCAAATGGAATCAATTTTGTGCTGAACTAGATCCAAAAACAGAGGCACATACATCAGCCGAAGTGGCTGCAATGCTATAAATTGCCGCAGAAAACCATCGAAAGGCCATGGGAAAAACGAAACGCCGGCTTCAACTGAACCGAACTTCAAATGTCAGAAGAGAACAACGCTCTGGAAGTCGGCAGCTTAGAGCAGACTTGAATACGAGAAGATTAAAGAGTAGAATTTCTCAATGCCTTACGTCGTTCGTACCTACATACATACATATGTACATATATTTAATTGAAAATATTTCTGATCGCTCACTGAAGTCGCAGAGGCAATTTTTTTTTCTCTTCAGTTCACATAATTTACAGACATTCGCGACTCGTTTATTTTCATAATCACTCAGAGTCTTCGTAATATAACCTTTTACGATTTTCCGTCTTACATCATTTTCCTCCATTCAGTGCCGAAATAGAGGAGTGTCATCCCCAAGAGATTTTTTCCCTCTCGTCTCTCTCTCTCTCTCTCTCTCTAGCAGCTCAGCAAATTTCAGCGTTATGCAAGCAAAATTACCATTTCTGCATTTTTCAATTCAGTTTTTCCTTTATTCCATCTTCTTTCCTTATTTGTCCCCTCCAAATTTTTTTTTCCCCCCAAGTAGGTAAAGCGCTACTGCACTTTTCAACAGACGATGTCTTGAGTGTGAGGCACAGTAAGCAGAGAGGTTCATAGTGTGTGCCAGCAATAGCGAGGAGGCATCCATTCGATAATTCCACGATGAGAAACGAGCTGCCAAAAGGCCAGCGCCTCATCGAAAATTTTTCCAGCAGAAATCTTTCAATATTTTTGCACAAAAATTTCATAAAGAATTTCATTGATTCTCCTCGCGAAAGACAACGGACGGACAATTGACTGCCAGCAATGATTAAAGAATCTCGCAGGGCACCTTTCGCTAAATTTAAGACTCCAGCAAGCTTAGCTATGAGGTGCTTTGAGGAAAAACTGCTTAAGCCGATTTCATCGCAAGATAAATTTTTCAATTTTCTCTCATTGAGTTAAGCGGTTCTTTCTTAACACCCTATGGTATATTTACGTTTGGCATTTTCCATGAAAAGATAACGACAAAAGAAAATATGCTAAATATGAATAGATTCATTAAAAGTTTGTCGCCGAAATTCCTTCTTATATCCCTAATCTGTCCCTTAGAAGACTCCAAATGTAAACACTTCGAGCACATTGTTAACAAGGCAAAGATTATTGGCAATTTTCTTACGGGATTATCACTCCCACAAGAGCTAGATGCTTCTGTTCGACGATAGGAGGCCGTGTGTAATAAAGGAAGATGCCTCCAGCAGCAAATGACAATACCAGTAGGCGTTATTGTCTCCAAGCCAGACAAATATTGTGCCTCACTTACATATGTCACTTTTTGCGATTCTTTCCTTTTTTATAACGGCAATCCGTATGCGTTCGAGTGGAGCGCCGATGGAGGAGGGGAAGCAGGACCCTTTAATTTTTTTTCATTTTTCACTGCAACATAAATAGAAACTCTGATCGGATGGCATATTCCATGAAGTAATTTTCTGCTTGATTCTTCTGGTCGTGTTCTGTTTAAGGAGGCGTTAAAGAAGCCACCGCTTCAAACGTCGATGGCAATGATAACGAAGTTAAGGACATTTCTGATGTGCAAACAATAAGGAGAAATTGGATGGTTTATAGCACAAAAGTTGAGACATGTAATCAATGTAGGAAAGCTTTTAAGTTGTTATTTTGAATTTTATATTTTTTTGTTTACAATTTGAAATTTTCACTGAATTGTTCCTGGGGATGTACTGATTATCCTCCCATTATAAATTCAAGAATTTAATCTAATTACTTCAAGCAGGACCTTAAAGTCTTGTATTCAGTTTAAATCGTCTTAGAGCCAATATTACCAAGTACATTTAAAAAATTTTTTAAATTAAAATAAAATTTTTTTTTTTTTTAAATTTCATTTTCAATATCTATGGGTATTTCCAAACGGACGTGACAGTTACTTTATCAATTTGAAGCAGACCTGTTAAATAATGATTACTTAATTAATGATTAATTAATCAGATTATTTTTTTCTTATGAGTGAAATAGTGATTATTTAATGATTATTTTTGTATGACCTATATTAATCAATGATTGCGATTACCAAATAATCATGAAATAATCAGGATTATTTCAGATTAATAAAAAATCAGAAAAAATCAAAAAATAATCAAAAAAATAATCCCGATTAATTTTAGATTATTTTTGAATATTTTTGATTTTTTTTTGATTATTTTTGATTTTTCATGATTATTTTTGGGTTTTTTGATTTTTTTGGATTATTTTTGATTTGTTCTGATTTTTTTTTATTAATTTTAATTATTTTCAATTTGTAATTGAATAACATCGTTTTTTCAAAGTTTCCCTATAGTCCGTGGGACCGGCACCGGACAAGTGAATTCACCGGCCACCTGTGGTTAGGATCACCCCTCGTCAAACCACCGGCAATACTTTCGAGAGGCGAATTTTACATTGCGATGTCATGGGCAAGGACATATGGGCCCCTCGACTATAGGGAAACTTTGGAAAAACGATGTTATTCAATTACAAATCGAAAATAATTAAAATTAATAAAAAAAATCAGAACAATTCAAAAATAATCAAAACAAATCAAAAAACCCAAAAATAATCAGGAAAAATCAAAAATAATCAAAAAAAAAATCAAAAATATTCAAAAATAATCTAAAATTAATCGGGATTATTTTTTTGATTATTTTTTGATTTTTTCTGATTTTTTTCATTAATCTGAAATAGTCCTGATTATTTCACGATTATTTGGTAATCGCAATCATTAATAATCAAAAATTTCAAAAAGTTCAATTAATAATGATTATGGATTAAAAAAAGAACAATAATTCATGATTATTAATCTTAATCGAGATTTAACAGGTCTGATTTGAAGTCCCGAATCGAAGAATGTCTAAAATGGTAATTTTGTTTCTAACTATTATCGCGCTGCTCTTCCGGAATTTTATACTTATGAAAATTTTATGCCGATCAGAAAGGCAATTAGATGTGTTCGGACGTGACAAAAAGTTGACTTTTTTCTGGAAATACCCATATGCGACTTATTTAAAGTATAGCAAAATGTGGCAGCACGCTCCACTGTCAGGGTAGTCCGTCAAATTCACAGCTGCTTGAAATTTATTATTTTTGAGCATGGAGCCGCGTGCGCGCGATTTTTCATCAGACTTAAGCCCAAAATCCAACATTGCGAGCGCCCGATGCGAGAGTGCGCGACGTTACGAAAATCTTTTGCGTGACGCATTTCAATCTCCAATGAGAGTTTTGCGTCACGCAGATGATAGCATAATTTCGCTTCTAGTAATGCAATATTTGAACCAAGTACCAATCTAACGAGTACCGAGTACTCATAAAATTTATACGTTATCACTTGATCTATATTTAAAAAAAAAAAAAAAATTTCAAAATGAACCAAAACTCGCAAAAAATTTTAAAAGCTCTTTTTCACGGAACAGTGAAAAGCATTTGATTTATTAGTTTAAACGAGTACCCAATACATAGCGAGTACTCAAAAAATAGCTACATCATTAACCTGTCAAATTGCCTCGCAACGAGAAATATTCAATTTTTCAAAATTTTTCTCGCTACGAGGTCTCGCAGTACGATACATTGGAGCTTGAGCCATATGATTGAATGTATTGAAATTTGTGTGCGTGTCGGGCTCTCGCAATTTTGGGTTTTTGGGCTTCATATCGCTAAAGTCCGAATCCATAAATTTAAAGCTTTGCTTCTTTCGTATTAGCACAGATTTTTTCCGTAAAATTTTAAAATGAATGCAATCAGCTGCTTTTCTGTCGCCCAAAACAGGGCTGTTACCGTATTTAAAAAAAAAAAAAAACTTAAACGACCCAGTAGTCAGTGGAGCCACCACAACACTAGCGATTTCACTAGTCACTGGGTGTCGGGGATCGGTCCCTTTCCTATCCAAGACGCTGGCGAATTTAACATTACGATCTCATTGCCGGGGACAGGTCGTCCTTTTATGCGCCACCTTTAACCAGTCATTTCGCTAGCGAAAAGGGGCAGGAAAATGGCCTAGCACCAGCGACTGAGAAAAAAGAAAAATTTCATTTTTTGTTTTGACTTTTTTTGAATTTATTTATTTTATTAATTATTATATTTTTTTGTTTATCTATTTTTTATTTTAAATCTTTTTTATCTTACTTCTCTTAAAATTTTTTTCGCCTCCACCGAGCCTCGAACCGCTGACCACCAGATCGCTGGGCGAACGCCTTAACCATTACGCTAAACGAACGAAATTTAATTTTTTGGTCAAAATGCTCACTTGAGTTTAGCGTTGCTCAGATTTTGGGAAACGAATTTAAACAATTTTTTCACTCCAAAAATTGTTTACTTGAAAATGAACCATTAAAAAAAAATAATAAAAAAACCTTAAAAATTTAGGGGAAAATGTTTGTCTTCCAAAATAACTGAACTATGAACAAAAAAAAAAAAAAAACTCTAATTTAATATAAAAAAGTTAAAATAATTTAGGAAAATTCTCGCCGCCCGCAGGGTATTGAACCCGAACCTCCGCATCGAGTCATAGTTTGAACCACTGCGCTATCGAACGCTTGACGGGCAAATGATCAGAATGCGACGTAAAAGCGGACAACAGCAAAAACAATCATACGCAGCAATAGGGAAATGTAAGCTGAGGCCTATCTACTCTTTCAGGTTCATATGTGGTAGGTGAAATGGCTAGTCTTCAAGGACTGGCACTTTGGCATGTTACAAATATCGGGGGCGACCTACTGACTACTGGGGACCTACTGAGGTAGTTTAAATTCATTCAAAAAAAAAAAAAAATATTTTTAATATTTCATTGGTGAAAATGGTGGCTCTGGGATAGGGATGGGCAATATGGGAAAATACATCGATATATATCGTATCGATTTATTAAAAAAGCATCGAAATTGAAACGATACTATCGGGGAAAAAATATCGAGTGTTCGATATATCGACTTTATAAATACCAATTAAAAATGACTATTGTACTAAAATACAGTACACAGTGTACCTTCTGCTTAAGGAGAACCCTCCTAAGCGGACACTACTCTAAACTGACAGATTTCAGGATTTCTCAGGTGCTCAAATCTTACCTTTTATGCGAACACCTCTGTTAAGCGGACAGATCTTTCGGTCCCGTAGTTATTTGCTTAAGACAGAGTACACTGTACATATTTTCGATAATATTGGAGTGTACAATGGGATGTTTTCGAGTTCTCAGATGGATTGATAAGATATGTATGATACGATAAGATAACGATTAACGACATGAACGATTCAAATGCCGCTTTATATCCAGAGTAATAAGTGTGAAGCACATGTTTACAACGAAAGACATATACAAAATATCGCTCTCGATGTCGGGAAAAGTATATCGATGTACGATATATCGCCGAGCAAAAATATCGGCATAAATTTTCAATATATCGTTTTAAAAATATCGATGTTTTGATATATCGATGTTTTTTGCCCATCCCTACTCTGGGATAGCGTAGGGGATGCGTGCTATGCACTTGATCCCAGGGTCCGGGTCCGAGGTTCGATTCCCGGCACAGGCGAAACGAAATGTAATGTTCCAAGCCTAGCACTGGTTTTTCAGAAATCGCATATTAGGGGCACACTACATAATAAGACATATATACACTCACACAAACACAAGAAAACCTCCATGGTATCACAATGGGCCGATTAACGGCCTAATTAAGGGGGTCTTCTCATTGAAAACCTGTTTTTTGGATCCTTTTTAAAAAAATTCTTATTTGAAAACGCAAAGAATAATTGAAAACTTTTTTTATTTATTGTATTACAAAAGGTTCAAAGTAAATAAAAAAATTTTTTTTGCCTCGATACGTGGGCTGTTCAAAAAGTAATGAGACTTCAAAGTTGGTGGTGAAAAAAAAAGGTGCCGTCACGGCGGCCACGATTCCGGGTCTCCGGAGCGTCCGAAATGGAAAAAAAAACGGGGTTATATTCAGTATAGATGTAATTCTCGGGTGAATCTCAAGCTTAATTTTGTGATTTTTTTTTGACAAAATGGCGGCCATTAAAAAAAAAATTTCAATTTCGGGCTTTTTTTTTTGTAGTTTAGTGTAAAAAAAAAAAATAGTAAAAAATTTTTTAAAATTATGGTCGAGGTTCACCCGAGAATGGTGACAATTCTGCGTCGATTCCACTTTGTTTCACGAAAATCGGTTCAGTTGAACTGGAGATATCATGGCCGCCAGTTCGAAAAACGTGGTTTCGAGATAAACGCGTTTAAAGTTTGAAGCAACGCAAAAATTACTCGTTTTAGCGCAGATCTTGCTCGACAAAGAAGGCTATATCCTCAAAACTATTTCGAATTTCAAAAAATCCTTTTAGGGGCATATTCACAACTACCCAAGCTATAAATAAATGCAAAAAAAAAAAAAGTCGAAAAAAAAAGTTGCTCAATGAGAAGACCCCCTTAAGTGGCAGCCACTTCAACCTACCTACCTACCTACCTACCTTGGTGAAAATGAAAATCACATTTTATTTTTACAATTTTTTTAAATATAAGTACTGGTAATATTGGCCCTTATTTTGAATCATGTTTAAATAGTTCCGAATTTCGTTTTGAAATTTATTTCGTAAATTTTTTAATCCTTTTTAGCAAATAATCGGATAATCGGAAAATGTGATTTCATTCTTGGAACTGTGCAACTGTCAGTGCTCTGGATTTATCTGGAATTCTATCGCGGTCTGCACGAGGCAACAATGAATTCGATTCAATCGATTGTTTTTTTTAGCACTTGAGGTTTCGCCAGTATTCGCAAATTATTTGTCAGAAGTTTTTTTCTTCTTTTTTTTTCCCCCTGTAAATCGCATGTCACATTTTTCGATGAATCGTGATTTTTCGCGAGAATCGCTAACAGCGGCCTTCAAGAGTCCAAAAAAATATGAAACGAAAAAAAAAAAAATATAAAAAAATAAAAAATTCGTAAAAAATTTTTATCACATTTTTGAAAGCATCCTTCAATGGAGAATGGAGGGACGCGCTAGCTAGATTACATTATGGGGGCATGTAAGCCGAAAAGCTCAAAAATTTCTACCTTTCGTAGGGAAAGCATTTGTCGAGGGAATTCGCCCAAAAAATAATCCTTTTTGAATTCATTATAAAATATCTCGGACTATAATCTGTATAGAGTGAATGCTCTACTCTGTGGACGTGTCCTTTCATAGAGCTTTCAGATCCCACATTCGCTGAATTCTTTTTCACTTACAAAATTCACCTCAAATACGCGGACAATCCATCCATCCATCCGATTTCTGTAAACGTCCGAGTGTCCGCATATGGAAGGTTTCACTGTAGCCATATACGAACTCAAATACAAAAGGCTCATAGCTGCTCTTTTATGGAATATCCCGAAAATTCGAAACGCTTCAAGTCTTCGAAGGGTCGGGTTCAACGAACCGAACCCACAACGAATTCGGCGGGACGACGATTGTTCGAAATTCCCATCAACGATACATCAATGTCTTTCGTTGCTGGCTTTCACATTGATTTCCTTTTTTTTTTCGTTATTCCTTTTCATGCAGACTTATTGAGTATCATCATCATGCAGCATTGTGCTCAGCACCGAGTGAGTCGTCGTCGTCGTCGTCATCCATTGTGCAAATTGTGCAACGGGTGCAATGCATCCCGACGTGGTCGCAATGGCCACTCTCTGCCAACGACAGCATTCACCCGACCATGCTCCTCGTGCCCTCCTTCATGCTCTCGCCCAATTTAAGCTCAGGCGACTTGACATGAATCCGAATTAAGGATTTCGATGTTGATGTCTCTAGGATAATATTGCATTTTTCACGTTTATTGACCCAGGGTTGCAGCTCCAGATATACCAGAGCGAGCGAGAGAGAGAGAGAGAGAACAGATAGAGCCATAATTGACTATTATTGTAAACAAATGATTAAGGAAAAATAAATTCGTAACATTGAAGCTTCTCCGATCAATTGTATCGAAGATTGCTTTTCCCAAAAATCACCGCCCGTTGAGACAATCGAGCGGCCAAATGCAAGCAGCTTTCATGGGAAGGCCCACGGAAAGGGGAACGGAAAGATGCACAGAAGCCGATGAAATTCAAACAGAAAAAGTGCACCCACGGCAGAATAGTCAGACGCGGTATTTCTCCCTTTGCGGAAGCTTCACAGTTAAGCGATGCGGTCATTGAACAGTAAAAGCTCGATTTGTATGAGCTGCTGAGAAGACAGGGGCCCCCCCTTTTACAGGAGAGGATTTTTCTACTATTCTTTACATATGCGATTGTTCATAAGGCCCTATTCTCTTTCAGCAAAAAATTTTTTTCGACTTTTTTTTTTTCCTTTTTTTATAGCTTGGACATTTAAGAATATAACCCTAAAAGGGTTTTTTGAAATTCGAAATACTTTAGAAGATATGGCCATTTTTGTGGGGTCATGTCTTCGCTAAAATGAGTAGTTTTTATGTTGCTTCAAACTTTGAACGCGTTTATCTCGAAACCACGTTTTTCGAGCTGGCGGCCACGATTCCGCCAGTTCTACTGAACCGATTTGGATGAAACAAAGTTTAGTCGACGTAGAATTGTCACCATTCTAGCCCGTAGTAAAATAAAAATTTTGCGATTTTTTTTACTATTTTTTTTTTACACTAAACTACAAAAAAATGGGTCCAAATTCGATTTGTCAATTTCAAGTGGCCGCCATTTTGTCAAAAAAAATCGCAAAACTTTTATTTTACTACGGGCCAGAATAACATCTCTGCTGATCATAACCCAATTGCCAGACGCTCCTGAGGGCTGGAATCGTGGCCGCCAGCACCATGCCTTTTTTTTGAGGGCCAACTTTGACGGTGCCATCATCTATGGACAGCCCCTATATCGCGGCGAAAAAAATTTTTTTATTTTCTTTCATTCATTACTAATTCAATAAAAATAACAAAATTAAAATATCTTTTTGCGTTTTCAAATGAGAATTTTTTCAAAAAGGGTCCAAAAACAGCAATCTGAAGGAGAATAGGGCCATAAGCTAAAACTAATTCCGCATTATCTCTTTAACTACAATGAAACTACAAAAAGCCCAAATAATAATTAATGAAATAATATGAAGATGGTCAAAAAATAACAATTTACAATGAATACGGTTAAAATATTTTGCCAGGTGATGAGTTGAAGGCTTTAGAACAGATTTGCATCAAAAAGTGAATTTCGTAAAAAATGGAACATTCGATGAATTCGCGAAGAGGACAAAGTACTTTAAGCTTCGATGATTATCGAAAATTAAAAATATTAGTTTCAGAATGGTTTTTTTTTTTTTTTTTTTGGTTTAATATAATTAAAATTTAGTGTTCTTCTGACATTTGAAGTTCAGTTCAGTTGAAGCCGGCGTTTCGTTTTTCCCATGGCCTTTCGATGGTTTTCTGCGGCAATTTATCGCATTGCAGCCACTTCGGCTGACGTATGTGCCTCTGTTTTTGGATCTAGTTCAGCACAAAATTGATTCCATTTGCCTGGAAAGAGCCCATGAATAATGCATCGCCCGAGACGCGTCTCGACATGAATGAAATCAGTTCGACAGCTCAACAGCACGAAGCATTCGGCTTAAAGGTCGAAAAATGAGACAATTGCCCCAAGAGTCTGACTTCCACTCCAAAATGTCTTCCAAGTTCAAAACATCGAATTTCCGGCGATTAGAGCAAATCGAATCGAATTGAATCGAGGCGAACGGATGAGCCTGGGCTTACGGCACTTCTCAGTGTCAGTGGGACTCTTTAACCCAAAACTGCCTTGAAGAAAAACGTCACGACGAGCCTGCACCATTCGAATTTTTCGATTTATTGAATTCCAAACTTCAGTGGACTTTGCGTTCCACGCACGATTAGAATATATCCTCATTGTCTCCTCCAAGAGCTGAGAATGGGATTGAATAATTTCGCATTCAAGTAAATATAAGTAAGTAAGTAATATAAGTAAGTAATATAAGTAAATAAAAATTGACGGTCAATAATTGACCAAATTAAAAGGCTTTAATATTTTGTAAAAATATCGAATCGATATGTAAAAAATATCTAATGTTATTAAATATCAATAGTTTCTGTCCATTCGAAATTCTTGTATAGCTTCGGCTTGAGATCGTTTCCAACGATTGAAGACAACACTCGAGAAAATCAAAGCTTTGGATGGTTCCATTAACGCAGAAGCGTAACATCGAGCATCGAGCCCGTCGAACTCTATTCGGTTGCAGCAACACGTTCGATGCCAGAGCCTCGAGACTTGGACGGAAATTGTACTAAAATGTTCGAGAGCTCCGCATTTGTCAACCCTGACTCGTTCTCGCACTCTTGCTGCTGCCAGAGAACATGAATACGGCCAAAACGAAAACGCAAAGCAAGTGCAGAGCGGAAAGATTGTTTTGGCCAAAAATCACAACGTCCAATTAGTTTGGTATCCAAAGCGAAGTGGCGTGGATGTGCTCGCGTTTCGCTTCGTCTCTGAGCGCGGTCGATAATTGTGTTTATCAAATCGAATCGAATCGAATCGAATTGAATCGAGTAAAATAAAGCAAAATAAAGTTAAATAAATTGAATAAAAAAAATCGGAAAAAAATCAAGAAGTCGAGGAAATAATTGTGTTTTTGGCATTTTCGGTTCGTGGCGCAAGAAGTGGAAGAAATTTGGAGAAAATCGAAAAGAGTTGGAAATGAGCGCCGAATTACTTGATGACAAAGTCGAGAACGAAGAATGCGAATGAAGAAAGCGTTTGTAAGGCGGAAGTGAGTGCAGAGACGATCGTTTTCGAGTTCGAATGTGAGGCGGCCTGAATAAACGCAGCTTCAAAGGACAAGGGTCCAAATCAAAGGAGTCCAAAGAACCGAAGGAAGCGAAGCAATCGTCTCGAAAGCGGTAAGGTTCAAGTTCAAATTAAAGAAAATCCGTTGAGCGCTTTGCGAATGAAATTTTTAAGGGGGCCGCTTGTTTTGTTTACATGATTGGGCCCGGTGTTGTCCAACCTAGCGGGGTTAGTCAATTGACTGACGGACGACATACCGACCTGAACAACTGACCGAGCGGCCGCCGCAGCCAAACACGTTGGAGCAAATCGAGTGTGAGATTTTACGGCCGCGGAAGGCGCGACTTGTGCATTTCATTTCAGCCAAATGTGACGTGCTCCAAGGCACCTGCTCCACTATCCCTTTCCGTTTCTGTCTCTGTCTCTATTTTCTTATTGTTGTTGTAGTTGGTCTTGGTTTTGTTTTTTTTTCCCCTCCCTCTTTTGCCGGCTTTCCGTCCGCTCTGCGTTCTTGGCGAAATACCGTTGGCGACTTAATGAAATTGTTTGAGGCGTCTGTAACGTGTCCACGGCGTCTGGGCGATTTCGAAAGCGGTTGGACGGTCAGTCAGTCGGTCGGTCGGCGGGTCGACGTTCAATGACTTTTGGAGTGGGCCCGAACAGAATGACCATTCCATTTACTTTCCACTTATTCCGCACTTGGCTTTCGTGAGCTTTTTTTTTTGTTTCTTTTCGGTGGAGACGCTTGCAAGTGTCTTTTGAAAAGTTGCTTTTTTCTTCTTGTCGTTTGTGTTCTTTCTTGTCGACCGGCCTGGCTTTGTGAACGCCAAAAACGGAAACCTTGAAACCGGAGGAGAAACCGGGGGCGCACTCGATTCTGTAATTCTGATTCCAATGTTTCGCAGGTGATAAGCAGAGGTACTTAAAAAAAAAATCTTCTCGGATTTGCATTTAAAAAGAAAATTTTCATTTTTCGGAGTGAATTGCTTTCGTAGGGCTTTGTGCCCGGCCCACTGGATTATCGAGAATTCATTCCTAGTCAGGCCTTTTTTGTGAAGTCATTTATTCTCTTATTTGTGGCTCCTCTATTGCCGCCATTTGGTCATTTTTGTGAGGAGATAATTTGCTTCCATCCAGCCAATATATTTTTTCTTTCTTGGCTCACAACTCGCGAAAGCATTTTTGATCCTCCGAGGAAATCTTTTTGTTCGGAAAAGCTCAGCACGGATGAATCGAGGTGACTTCGAAAAACTCGCAACAGTTTCTTGGATTTTGGGTTCCATGAGACCCGAAACATTAAAGAATTTTTCCAATAATTCCAAATATTCGATTAAAGTGTAGGGACTGACCCCTTTCCTCTCACTCTCTCGACATCGATTCATTGCTTAGCGAGAAGAATGTCGCTTGGATCAATGGAATGGTAAAAAGAATGCCTGAAAGCCCAGTGACATATAAATTGGCATGAATGACGTGCTTCTTCAATAATTTCATAAATTCGTTTAAAATTTAGAGTCTGATCCCTTGTCTCTTAATCCCTCGAGATCTATGCATTGTGTTAGGTACGTACAAGGGTTCATAAAAACTCTTCTAGCTTTGTGTCGAGGGCGGCAAGAAACTGTTCTGAAAAAGTCACATGAAAGTGCCTGGAGGAATTTCTTCATCGATTGCTATCTGGGTATAATTTCAACGGATTTCGTTAGCAGATTTTGTTACCACAAAATTCTCTCATCTCACTCTGCACGTTGTCACACGTTTGGCTTTTGCTGTTCAATTGCGAAAGTTCCTAAAGAAAAGGCGCGTCGCAAAGAACTTCCTAAACGAGCCATTATTTATTTATTTACTTATTTGTTTTTTATTTTTATTTTTATTTTTAAATATGAAGTTTTGAAGAGCTTCGGGAAAGACTTTCATAAGTGTGTACCTATGTGGCTGTGCGGTAAGGCGTGAAATTAATTTTGACGCTCATTTCAGTTGTTCAGACTTGAATTTGAATTTTTCATGGCATTAAAAGTAATGATCCAAAAAGTGTGTCTGTGTGTGTGTGTGTGTATGTATAATCGATGGTAAAAAGGTTATTTTCCTTTCGGATCCGATGGCCTGCTGCGAAAAAGTGCTTCAGCATGACATTGAAGATCGACGATTAAAACGAATCGGAATTCCATTTGGGGTTTGTCTCGTCAATATTCTTTCATTCTGGAACCTGAAGTATTGGTATACTTCAGGGGTATTGGTTGGACGTTGGCTCGTACCATACCAGTGCCATTGGCACATCATATCGCACATCGCACATTCAATAGTGTCACAATTCAAAATTTGTCAAATCGGGGTTAATGCAAGAAACGTGTTCACAGGACACCTGTCCACGCTAACGCACGCTCATAGTTGGATTTTAGTGATTGCAAATCAGAGCAAAAAGCAGTTATGTCAGTCTCTTTGTCATACCAATGTTCCTAGACTGTATCGGTTGAACTGGGTTTTTTTTTAAAAATTTCAATTTTGAGTTGTGACACTATTGAAGAACATGTGTGATATGTACTGTAATCATGTATATAGCCACATTGGGTGCTCTGTGTCAAGACCTTATCAGTTTAATTGATTCGCAACTCTTCTCTAGTCTTCACTTTCGAAAGCAATTATGATAAGCCGTTTATTTTTGTTTTTCTTCTTCGAATTAAATAAATGATAAATGATAAATGGCTGTTCATTTCACTTTCATTTCTTTCATTTCATTTCACTCAGTCCCTAGACCCATTCAAAGCGATAAGAATTGATAAAAAGTCAAGTAGTTTTTTTTGTTTTTTTTCATTTTTTCTTTTATTCCATTCCCAACGCATCATATAAGATTATTGTGCATTTAATTTCAACCGCGCGCCACTTCTCGACTGTAATGAGCCAGAGAGCTAGAAAATTACTTCCGCTTGAGTGGAAAAAATTTATCACAAATATTTGCCGTTGTTGCCAACGACTTCATTTACCCGACAGCACACAAATTGTTATCGCTTAGAAATAATAATAACAATAACTAGAAAATGTTGAAAATAGAAAAAAAAAAATTAAAAAAATTAAAACAAGTAAGGGTGTTATAGTGACAATAAAATATCCGACACAGACCCACATGTTTAAATAATTTTTAAACAATGCCCAAAAAACAGCACCACTAAGAAAGAATATTCAAGAGGTTTTTAAGGTCATTAGGGGCCCCATATACCGACTTTTGTTAAATTTCTTTATGAAAACCGCCCCTTTTCCACGCCCACTTTTCCATTTTTTTTTTTTTGCAATCCTAATCGGAGGCTTAAATATACACTCGAATTCTAAGCTTCATTAAAATATTTCGAAAAAGTCCGATTTTTAGGCAGTTTTGGGATTTTTGTGACACACCCTAGTACTGGAGGTACCCTTAATAATGGACCGATCAAGGAAATTTTTTTGGAAGGATGTTAAAGGCTACAAAGGAAGCATAAGTGCCAAATTTCGTTCAAGTCCCATTTGAATTTCGGGTGTAGGAGACAATTTTCGAAAACCACGCCCACTTTTCCAATTTTTGGAAATAATATTACTGGCCTTTAAATATGTTCAAATATCAACTTTCATCAAAATATATTGAAAAACTTCGATTTTAGAGCAGTTTTTGTGATTTTCGTAACAGACCCTAGTACTGGAGGTACCCCTAAAAATGGTCCGATCGGGTCCATTCTCGAACTTGTTCTTACTCATGTCCCGTGAGCACGCATACCAAATTTCTTCAAGATAGCTCAACTCCTTCGATAAGATAACTGTATACAAACAGACAGACAGACGGACAGACGACAGACAGACGGACAGACAGGACGGACATGTCTAAATCGAATCTCCTGGTGACGCTGATCATTTCTATATACATTTTGTATGGTCTATCTCGACTGGTTTCTGGGTGTTACACACAACCACACAAACGCAATATACCCTCGACACAGAGTGTGTCGGGTAGAAAAATTGAAGAAAATAGAAAAAAAAAAGAAATAGAAAAAATCAGTAAATAAATTGAGTGCATAGCGGACAAAAGATTTATAGAAACGTATGGTTTGGTTTTTTTTTTTTTTTTTTTTATCTTAATAAAACTTTGTACGCAGTTTTCAGAAGTTGTTTGTTTTTCTCAAAAATTAATTGAAACCTTCACGAGCTTCAAGAGCACCGAAAATATGTTCTTGTTCAAACACATACTCCCATGGTAGGGTTCATACCCTGTAGTAATGAAGAGGTTAACATACCCAAAAGGTGTACTCTTTGGTGACTCGGAATATGACTTTTCAAAATGTAGAGTGTATTCTTTCTTCTTCTTAACCCTTGTTTACATCTTTTCCGATTCGCTCATGCTGCTCCTTAAGTGTGGGTATGTGATTTCAGCACCCTTCAGCAGACAATCCGTTCCTGAATCATGGCATCGTTGAGACCCAACCTTTTGCTAATATTTTTCCATCTGACCGATCCATGTATTTTTCGGTTTGTCTGTCCTCAGCCCGTTTGCTGGAACAGTGGTGGATATTGCCTTTTTTGTAGGGGTTCTCGGCGATCGCCTTTGAACGTGAAAATACCATCGCATCTGACCTGGTACAAATGAGACAATTGGCCCTTCATTGACCACAGGAAGTCTTCTCGTGTTAAATTTCGGAGTGGTTATTCGTCAATGACAGATCAATGTCGGTCTGTCTGTCCTCAGCCCGTTTGCTGGAACAGTGGTGGATATTGTCTTTGTGACGGGGTTCCCCGACGATCGCTTTTAACCCTTGGCAACACCATCGCATCTGGCTAAAAAACAAAAAAAAAAAAAAACAATTTGCATTGTTTTATAAATGAGAATTGACTAGACCATGAGTAGCAGCAAGTGGTGTCGAGATGGAGTGTAGTTAAAGAATTGGACCACCTGATACAAAGGAGAAAATTGACCTATGATTGACCATAGCAGGTCTACTCATGCTGCAATATTGGGAGTGGTTATTTTGTCAATGACAGATCAATGTTAAAAAAAAATACAGCTGAAGGCATTTGTTGGCAGATTGAAACGTAGTTATACCGTTGTTCTTTTGTAATTAGTCGGGGACTAGTTGAAGAGTAGTATGAATTACTGCTGGGTATTTACCGTAACAATCGAGGTTAATTTTAGAAAACAAATATACATGTGTTTCATTGACTTTAATTTCAATGTCATTGCAGCACAATTAAACTCCAGCAAATCACCTCGATTGACGTTTATACAATTTCTGCCTTCGAAACGGATACACATTCCTGCGCTTCTGAAGCCGCGGAATTTCCACTGAGAGGAGCGACAAAAAAAAAAACGCACCATAAAAACTCCAAATGAATTAAACTTTTAAACCTCAAATAAGCTCAATTAAAGCTCAAAAAAGTAAAGCTTTCGTCATTAAGTAAAGATAAAAAAATAAAATATTAATGAAAAAAATTACAAAAAAAATTAATGAAACAAAAACGTGAGCAGCTCGCAGCATAGAAAGTGAAATCTGTTAATTTTGATGAGCACAAAACAAACCTCAAACAAATTATAAACAAAAAAAAAAAAAAAAAAAAAATGCAACGAGAAGAAAAAAGTGAATAATAATTCCTTGCGAGAAGCCAACAAGCCAAGCCAACAGAAAAGAAAATTCATTAATGAAAAATGTGATAGAAAATGCAACAATATTTTTTCATGTTTGGTGGAAAACGTGCTTGAGTCCATTTCGCTTTAATGCTCAAAGATTTTGACTTGCATATAAATACATACATATGTATGCAATAAACTTGACGAAGCTGATTTACTGGATTTGGAAACCTGTTGGAATCAATATCAGCGGTGATAAAAGCCAAAGTATGCAGCTGCTTGATTAAGCGAAAACATAAACGGAGACCCCAATAAAAAAAAAAAAAAAATTAAAATAAAACTAAAAACGGTAATTATCTCCTCTTTATCATTATTATGTGTATTCATATGTGTGTTTGTGTGTATTTTTTTCTCCTCTGGGAGACTATCATTAAAGCCCCCTCTGATCCCCCTAATGCTCACGATAATCGAATGGAAGAGTAACAATTAACCCTTTTCCCCATTCGAGTTTTATCAATTAGAGCGATCGATATATGTTCCATGAATTTTCCCCCTATTCAGAACGTTCTTCTATGAAGGTCGTTGGGGAATTTTAGTGGTTTATATAAGAATCCATTTTGAATACTCACTTTTGATAACAAAAAATAATTTTCAAAATTTCATATCAAACTAGAGACCCGTGGTACTTCGTACCGCCTCCGAAAGAATTAATGTGCTAAAAATCATATACTACAAAATTATTAAATTAAGCAGGACAATCTTTTTCATAAATAAAATTTTTTGAACCTCTCCCTCCATCTCTCTTCCCCTCTCGTCCAGTCTTTTCCTCTGTGTTCCTCTCTGTTACCTGCGCTTCATCTCTTTTCCTCTCTCTTCCTTTTTTCCTTTCTCTTCACCTCTTCCTCTCTTTTCCCTTTTCCTCTCTCTTCCCCTTTCCCTTTCCCTCTCTCTTCCTCTCTTCCTCTCTTCCTCTCTTCCTCTCTTCCTCTCTTCCTTCTCTTCCTCTCTTTTCTCTCTTTTCTCTCTTCTCTCTTCTGCTCTCTTCTCTCTCTTCTGCTCTCTTCCTCTCTTCCTCTCTTCCTCTCTTCTCTCTCTTCTGCTCTCTTCTGCTCTCTTCTGCTCTCTTCTCTCTCTTCTCTCTCTTCTTCTCTCTCTTCTTCTCTCTTCTTCTCTCTTCTCTCTCTTTCTCTCTCTCTTCTCTCTTCTTCTCTCTTCTTTTCCATTCTCTCTTCTTTTCTTATCTCTTCTCTCTTCTTCTCTCTTCTTCCTTCTTTTCCCTCTTCTTCTCTCTTCTTCTATCTTCCTATCCCTTATTCTCCTTTATTCTCCCTTCTTCTACCTTGCTCTCTTTTCGTCTATCTTCCTCTCTTTTTCACCCTCTTTCTCGTTCTAAGGGTAAATTTTTAAAAAACTTTGAATGTCGTATTTATTAATATCTAATCAATCGTATGTCCTTTCTCAGGCTCTAGTCTATGTCCGCACCAACTTTTAATCGGTTCAGTAGCTTAGGCGTGATTGCTTAACACACAGCCAGACAGAGTTACTTTCGCAATTATTGTATTAGTAAGGATTAATAAGCTTTTTTTTATATTTATTATTATTTTTTTTTTTTATGTGGTGGAATTTCTAATCTGGGAGTTTATAGTCCTTGAATCTTAATACGAAAATAGAAACGGCAGTCCTCTTAGAAACACAAAAAAGCTGCTGATTGGCTTTATGCTAAATTTAATTGAAAAACTCTCCTCCATTAACGCTTGAACTAATTTTCTAGCTTTTGAGTCTTCATTAAATCGAACTTAAATCATTGTAATGGGGGCACCTTCGGCACTCTGGCTCGCACCGAGAAACAAGAGAAATGCTTTCCCAAAACAAAAAAAAATAATATATGGACACATATGCATATATGTATGTATATGTGTACCTGCATTGCAATTGCTCGAAACGTCTTTCAAAAAAGGCTAACGTGAATGTAGAACTAAAACCTCTGGCCACGTCGTGCTGCGAATACGGCAACCAGCCGAACATGGCTACTGCCGCATTCCCGACCAAGAGGCTTACGAACTAATGCCCGTTCTTGGGTGCTGCGCTTCTTTCTATTTTTTTCTTTTTCTTTCCCTCTTACTTTTGCTTTTTTTTTTTTTTTTTTCTTTGCTGCTTTTTGTAATGTTGTCGGTTGTTTATCCGAATATTCCCGAAAAGAGCAATTCCAAAATCAAAGGCAAAGCCAAAATACAACGCAGGCGTGCAGACCATCGGCCCAAAGCCAGTTGGCATCGTTGTGTGGCATCGCATGCAACGCGTTGCAACGCTTCGGTTGGGATGATGCACAGAAAGCCGAGAACCTGTTCTCAATCATTTTCGGGGCCACGGAGTTTAAGCTGAGAACGAGGAATGGAAGGCAATTTCGCTTGCACCAAGTCGACTGCGATTCATTGAACTCCAAATGCAACAGCATTCATGGCCAAGAAGACGAAGAAGTCGAAGAAGTCGAATCGGTGGTATGTGTGTCATCCGAAGGAAAAGCAACCGAAACATGCTCCAAAACAACAAACACCAAACAACAACACCGGCAAAAATCCGATGGGAAAAACGTTGGAGATTCAGAGACAAGTTCGTGGCAAGAAAGTTGGTAAGAAGCTCCATAGGAAGTCGGGCAGCGAGCAACATCGTGTTGACAAGACATCGGATTTATGGGCACCACAATTTGATTCGCAACAATCTCGTCAGGCGGCAGCAACCTCATCCTCCGAGGCAGCATTCTAACACGAACAAAGCCAGCAGTTCTCCGGTTGTGGGCTTGCAGCCGAATCGCCTGAACTCGCAGCAACGTTCAAAGGCAACGCGGCGATTGCTGCTGCCGCAGTTTCTCCATCAGCTAGAGACGACGCGTCGGACCCACGGACAGAGCACTCTGCTTCTCGCTTGGTCACCTCATGTGCTTGTTTTGCGGCAAAAGGCCGCCGAGCTTGTTGTCGTGCGTGGCTAAAGGAAAAGAAAACCCGGACTCGATTCTGTAGTTTGCTAAGAAAATTACATGCCACGATTTTCTTCACTCTTCGTATCAATTTTCTGACTCAGCCACTCTTACCCTCTGCCCTTACGCCGCACAGCACAAGGCATTAGAAGAAGGCATCAGTTGATGGATTTATGCATTTGAAGACGTTCGACGTTCGGCGTTCGCTGTTGCAGTCGCTTCGGGTTTCATGGTGAGTGTCTAACATGATGACTTGTAATTCAAGTCGCCTCGTCTTCATGCGAATTCACGGTTTGAATTTCTAGTTTTTCTCCTTCTCGTTCGATGTCTCTTGAGCTGCTTCGACTCGAAAGAAAACATGTTAGAGCTGCCGCCTCGTCCACCGTCCGACGTCCAACGGCCGATGCTGTTACATGTGAAAAATGTGAAATTTGATTTCCGAACAAGTTGGCCTTGTTAGGCGGCCAGTGGCCGGTGGGCAGTCGGCCAGGTCTCTCAAGAAAGCCATGAAGAAGTAGAAGCACGCTTCCATTGCAAATGCACGCGTAATTCGACTGGGAGTGTTTCTGGTGAGATTGCGCTAAGACAAAAGCTTTTCCATCGAACTCCCTTCACATGAGCGGGCCGCTCTGCTCTTCGACGCCTTGAAATCGAATTTGCTCGGACGGCCTGAAAAGTCTCCATTAAGCCCACACGTCATGGGTTGAAGGCAATCGAAAATCGTATCGCTTAATCATAGGTGTCTACACGGAATATTCTCAGGCTTCGGTGAATCATGAACCCGAATCATTTGAATATCCGCGGCAAAGATCCAACAGACGCAAATATAGACCCTCGAGAGTTCTGTTTTCTCACACAATAGTTCCTCGTTCCATCTCAGTCATAAAGCCATTTAATCCAAGGTCAGAGTTAATTACACACTCGCGTCTCAAACGAAGCGGTCAACGAAATCACTGAAGAGTCGAGGCCTGAGGCCATTCACCAAACGTTGTCTCTCTGAGTTCACTCTCACTTTTCCCCGCACCGCCGAGCAAAGCGAATGAAGTAAGAATGCGGAACAAGCCATTGGGCGTTGTGGACGATGAGAATGAATGGAAGAGGAAGCTCCGGAGGAGGGAGCTTTCACTCTGGCCATACATTCTAGTCATAGATCCATTGCGATCGTCAACAGATCCTCCCGTGCAAATTTCTTCTTTCTTTCGAATTGAGACCCAACCATAAAGGCCGATGATGATTCATGTTGCTTCGTGGATGGCGTACTCGAAGTCGACCTTCGGAAAATGCCAACGAAAAGCTTTCAGAAAGTCTTGAGCAATGATTGCAGCACTTCGTGTCATCTTCAGACCGGTTGATGACTCCAGAGAGCGAATTCTTGTCGCTAATGACTCCGGAGGTAGTCCAACACGCTCCGTCGTCTCGTTAATGATCGCTAAATCGCCGTTCGATTAATCAAAGATAAGCGATTATATAGAAACGAGGAGATACTGTTAAATACAACAACAACAAAAACAACGAGCGACGAATCAAAAGCCCATGGAATTCGGCCCAAACGATTTCCACCAATAACACCAGAAAAAAAAGGAGACCAAAAACCGCAATTGACTTCGGTGAATGCGATTTTCGGATTCGTTTATATGCGAACTCTTGGCACCGCGGTGGCCTTTAAGGTGACAACAATTTATGCGAGTCCTAAAATAATTGAAGAAAAACCATCGAATTCCAACGGCAGCTCTCAACCATCCACCGACGGCGCGGCATTCCGTTTCCGAGGCGATGACTCGCTGCAACTCTGGCATTTGGCATTTCGAAGCTAAACAACGGCACCTGATGGTGCTGCCGTCGCTGGTGATGCTCTTCAACGACTTTATTGTGTGTAGTTTTTCACTTCATCATTTGGCGGGTGAGCCGTGATTGCTGCTTATGAAAACCCACCTGCGGATGACAGCATCAAACAATTGCATCGCACAGTGGGACGAAAACCATTCGATGCCTCTGAAAATCGGTTTTTAATTGGAAGAGAGTGAAAAAATATCCGCACAGTGCCAGCTGATTGTCGGCAAATGGAATTTCCGACAGCACGTAGAGAGCTGCGCATGCGCAAAGAGAATAGGAGGAGAAGGGCAAACGTGGACTTTAGTCTCAGGCTCTGCGATTCCGTAGAATATTTCGCAGGTCTTTCGCGCCCCAAGGTGAGACTGAACGTCCAGGCCATTGCGGAATATCTTTCTTGATTCGCCTCTTCTTTGGCCCTTCGGTCTGCTCCTCTGGATGTCGCATTGGGCATGGTTCGAACGACTTCTCTTCGATATCGTCGCCTGCTGTGGTGAGCGGTCGGTAGAAAGTCTCAGTCGCGTGAGAAGACGTCGTCTGAAACATCTGAACAAACGCGAAAAACTTTCTCTGCTCTCAAAATAGATTCTTTCAGACTGAAAGTAAACACGACTCCGAATGTGCTGAAGACAGCAGCACGATCTGGAGATGGTTTGACGCTATTCGATGGCGACAGCGCTCAACTGGCTTCGGATTCCATGGCAACTGGTCACCTGTATACGCCATTCCCGACAGATAATTGGGCTGATGTTTTTATTCGAATTGGCGCGAGCTTTTGACGCAATGAAATGCGATCCGAACTTCCGACTTCTGATCGAAACATCGTGGCTAATGAGCTCGAATCAAATCGGGAGCTCGTTTGTGCGACGACCAGCGACCCGCAAACGACGCAGGTGGGGAAAGACAAGATCGTGAGGGGCTTTTGCTGATCTGCTCGCCTCGGCAATCAAGAATAAAATGCGATAAAAAATATTGAAATCGGTCGGACGCGGTCAGGCACCTGTGCTCGCAGCGGCAAAGAATTCTTTCATCCCGCCGTCGTTGATGCGACGCTTTACTTCAAGTCTCCGTTGCGTCGCGTTGCGTCGCATGGTCGATTTCCAGCTCAAATCAAATCACGCTACGTTCAAGCCGCTTTTTTCGGGTCTCCAGTGGCTGCCTTTCGCGCTCTTCAAATTCGATTTTGTGGACGCATAGATTTTTTTTCCGTATCAGTGCGAAATCGCACGTAACTGGGTCAATTTTAATGGCATTGCTTTGCGTGGACTGTGTAGTTCTCAGAACTGGACTTGGAATGGAAAAAAAAACATCGTCGTGAAAGTGGTTTAGACGGTGTCAATGTCTGTCCAGCTCTGGTGGGTGTCCACATGTGAAAAAAGTGACTGAAAATATAAGAAAAAAAAAAAGAAAAAATAAATAAATAAAAGAGTTCAATGAACTCGACTGAACTTTATATGCACAGAGCGTCGGCATTTAATGACGGCACTTACGAGTGCCGTTCGCAACAAATTTTGTTGTGCATAGTTGAATTCCGAAAGCGGTTTTTCTGGGCCAAATCCTCTAATCGTAGAAATTTTGGTTCACGTACTTTGGCATTTCGATGAAAAATGAAAAAGATTATTAAAAAAAAAAAAAGCTTATGAAAGAAAAGATTGAGAGCCGAAAAAAAGAAATGGAAATGAGCTTCAGCGCTAAATGGAGAGGCAAGAAGTGATGACAGCGATGAATCGGTTCGTGAACACAATGCCGAATACCTCAACACATTGACAATCGATAAATGAAGTGCTGAGATTCAAATTTCTGAAGACGCTAATACCCGCAAGATTGTTCAGGCCAAAGAAAACCAGTTCCCGATCTCTTTTGATTAAATTAATTATGGAATTTCAAACAAAACATTGCGGAAAAAAAAAACAGTCAATGCTCTTATGCAACATTCAACACACAAAGGGATGACTTAATTCATTGATGTGCGGTGAAATTATTGAAAGAAAGAGACGATGGACGGTGGGGATGTCGCGGCAGAGGATGCAGACTCTTTGTTGAACTCACTTTCACTGCTGCCCATTGACGAGCAGAGAAGACCCGCAGTCCCGCCGACCGCCGACCCGCAGACCCGAAGCAGTGATCGTTATGATGATATTGATGGCAATGATAATAACAGCTTGGATAGCGACGCGTCGCCATTACGCCGGATCAGCGATGAAAAAGTGCCCATAAACAAATCCGCGATTCGGTTGATGTTGGCCCCAATGGACCTATGCGTCTATGCGGCCAGTCAGACCATATTTCAGCGATGGGCGCTCTTAAATGTGAAGCCGAAGTCTGCTCAATTTTTTATTCATTAATTTAGAGCGGCTTCGAACTTGTTTCGTGGCTCAGCGGTTGCGACTCCATTAAGCCACTTCTGGTCATATTCGAGTTCAGGCGACGCGTCGTTTTGCGCATGCGCAGTGCCGCTTATCCACAAATGGCGCATCGCAGGCTCGTGCTGTTCATTGTCGGGTGAATGTTCGGCTACCTCTGTGGAATTGGATGCCATGACAAAGCCTGAAAAATGTTCTTCGCCTTTGCATTTTTTTCGCTTTTGGCCTGTTGGGAATTTATGCTCTCTGCCATGCGCCCTATGAGCTCCGGCCGTTTTGGCAAATGTCTCTTCATCATAGAATGGACACATGCGCTGTTGGTGGCCGCAACTACAGAACGAGGAGTGTTGTTAGAACAACTCTTAGGGTCAATGGAGGCACTTAGACTCCACTGGAATTAGGGCTTCGGACTTCAAACTTTGGACTGCAGTCGTCAGGTGAAATAATCAGTGAATGAATATTTTTGGAGGCTAAAGATGGACAATAAAGATCAACGAGAAAAACCGCCGTGGGGCCCAACAAAAATCATAAATGAAAATATCAAAGGAATTTGCGTGGTCAATCGGAATATTGATTTTTAACCCCCAGCCGTGGCCCAGCCATTCGCCTCGAGGGCGGTTATTAAACGGGCTTAATTAACCACATTGGAATTTGAATTTATGATGTCACGCGAGCAATGGTACAGGGAAATGTCGACTTGTCGACTGGCCTTAGTTCAACTACACATTCCGGGACTTGAATAATGAGGTCAATACCTGACAAAGGAAGGTTTCGGCACAAGAGAGGGGTCAAGTCGAATCGCTTGTCTGCACCTGAAGGCCTTTCATTGTGCCTCCATACCCATACAGGGCTTCACGTCTCATCGGCAGGATTCGCTTCGATATCCTTTCCAAATGGAATGAGTTGTCCTGATGGGCAGTCGGAGTGCTCTAATAAAAATATTCATAGGTACTTTTTCATAATTAAATCGACTTGGGCGGCTCGTGGCCCCGAGGGACGCGCGACGCACCTACACCAGCGCAGAGGAGCGCGTTTGGGGCAGTAAAAAAGATTTATGAATGCAATAAATTTTAATTGGAAAAGTTTACGAATTCGGAACAATTAAAAGAACGCATTAAAGGCTCTTCGGAGGGCATGAGCAGCGCGCAACCGCTCAATCGGACCGTGGAATTTCTGCAATACCGGAGACGAGCAAATAATGGCGAAAAAGGCAATGAGGAAAAGCATAAAATTTAACGCGCTTTGCTTGACGTGATTACACGCAACGGCCCGGGGAACTGCTTAAGAAAGACAGGCACACAGCCAGACAGACAGCCAGACAGACAGACAGACAGACATGATCGACACAAGGAATCGTTAATCTGGCTGCAAGATAGTCTAATCGCTGCAATGAAGGACGTACGAGAAACCACAAGGATGTAATAGTTTGCTATGCAGATAAGAAGCACAGTCGAAGAAGAGAGGATCCGAGGAGCGGGGCATCCGTTGCCGAAGACATTTATGTTGTTGTTCATTGCATGCTATGGAGGGTCCGACTAGTTCGAACCATTAACAACTCCGCAACTGCTGCCGCACTATATAATCAGCAAGTTGCGGCGACTGCAAACTATCATTGCCTGCCAGTTCGACGATGCTCGCTGCTCGCCTTCGGTCCTCGTCCCCGTCCTTGCCTCCATCTCCTTCCGTTGTTCTCGTCCACCTTCGCTCCTTCTGCCATGGAGCCCAATCACAATGCGATTCTATTAAAATTCTCGGCGTTCCTTTGCGGCGTGTTCGCATCGAGCTTCCAAGACGTTAGCCACGCCGCTGCACACGGCCGCGTTGAATTGCAAGGCACGACAGCGAGCTCCTCGATACGGATGCTCCTCTAAACGGATGCTCATATTTCATAATGAAGTTGTCGTTGGTCCGCTGGCTTTGCTCTGAATCTGAATCTGTTTCTGTTTCTGACTTCAAATCCGAATCCGAAACCGAAACCGAATCCGAATCTGCGTCTGAGTGCGCCTCTGACACTGACACTGGCTCTGAATGTGGATCTGGATCTGGATCTGTTGCGGTCGGCTGCATGTCGGACGGCTTTTGGTCATAAATAACCGGCTGCTCTGCTGCACTCTCTTTCCGCATCTTTCTGATGGCCGTGCAAAATTTTATGGAATGGAAAATGAATGAGGAGCTCAGCGCAGCGCAGGCGAAGATAGGCAGCAGTGGTCGCACAAATCTTTATTGTCATTTCGCCAAGCGCCCTCGTTTATCAAAATGCAACGCCATTTCTCATAATCGTTTGCGGATTCTCTTCACATGAACCCCGACCAGCTTCGATCAGGTAGCGACAGGTGGGCAGGGGAGGTAACTGGCACGCAGTAATCTCTTTCGAGAAGTTATTGCAGATCAGTTGCATTTCGGTCCCGCTTTTTGGCGAGCTCTGCTGCCCCAGCACTTGGCTTTGATTGCATTTCGATTGCTGCGATTGGAAATCGAAAATATCCAACTTCTCCAGCCAGCCACATTGAATTTAATTGATACCGTTTCTGTGTAATTTGCGAATGAAAGAGTTGGAAGGGCTGGACGAAGGGCCAGTCAGTGGGGAAATATTGGCTGAAAGCTTCAATTCGCTGTCATTAAAATTAGGGCCCTGTTGATTGGAAAAGAAGAATGCTTCAAAGTCTACGCTGGACTGTTTGGTTTTCCCATTAATCGCGAGATGGGAAAATTACACAATCATCAACACAAGGATCAGGAGGGCAATATGATGTGAAATGCGTCAATTATTTGATCAGATTTCGGTCATCAGATTGGTGAAAGAAAATGGTTGAGAAAACCCATCCATGATGTTATGCCCCTTCAGAGTAAATGCTCGTCTACAGGTAGTAGGATTGAGAAATCATAAGAAAAGAATTTCAAGTCATATGCTCCGCTGGTTATCCGGACTGACGCGATTTGATCATGTTCCGAATGTGGACGTCAATAGCCGTTATGGAGGTACTTTAATTGTGAGGAAAACGGCTACGTTGGTTTGGACACGTCCTGAGAGCAGATGAGGACAGCTCGGTAAAAAGGGCTAGACTCTAAAAGTACAAGGATGCAGAAAACGAGGGCGTCGGAAACAACCTCAGATGGACACAATTAAATGAGACCTCAAGGCTGAAGCGCTTACTTCTTGCGAGCTTCAAGCTGATTCCTTAAGCTGGGCTAAAGTGATTGACGGTCCTTTTGATTAGAAGCAGCACAGAATGGTCGCATTTAATTCATTGCGAATGTAATTGAAATCAATGTGTGAGCATTCGTGGAGCTTTTCCTCATTACACTGCTTTATGTATCATTAACTCGCACCCACCACATGCAGAAGCTTGCAACAAACGTTAACCAGATGACCACCATCACCACCACCATATGGAATGCTCTCGGACTTGTCTGGTTTTCCGGATAGTTAAGCTTTACGTGCGACAAGGGAGCACATGCTCAGTTGGAGGATGCGGTTTTTTTGGTGAATTCTTCTTCTTGAATTTTTCCGAAAAGAAAATCCAAAAAAAACAAAAACAAAAAAATTGACAACCTTTTGATCAAATCATTTGATGCTTCCACCGGAATATTCGTGTTAATAGAGACTTGATTGAATTTTTTCGAGCATGCAGATCGTCCAATGGAAACTCGTTTTCGCTTCTTTCAAATGCAGATGAGCTCAAAATATCTTTCAAAATTTTTTTATTTATTTTTTTGTAATTTACTTTTCTTGTTTATCGCTATATGAGTTTTATTTTCATTTGAAACCAGTTGCGTCCGAAAGCAATAAATTGGTAAAGGTCAAGAGGCTTCTTCCGTATGCTCTTGGAATTCAAAGAGCTCGCAAGCTAATTGCTAAAATTGTTTCATTATGCCTGCCTTACGAATGTATTTCAATAGAATTTTAGGTATTTTAAAAGACTTAAAACGAAAAAAAAAAAAACCGAGGATAAACAAAAAAAGAAGTCGGAACCGAATTTTAATGTAATTAGGAAACACCACGAGAAGATTTCATGCTCAAACATGCCACTTCGGGCATGTGGCAGAACCAATTAAAATAGCCTCCACAAACAACCGATTCAAGCAGTGAATCTTGAGCACAAAATCTAAGAACTCCATCGTTTTGCTGATTCATCGAGCCCATGCCATTAATCATCGCGATCGCCGCTTAAAAGTGCGAAGAGACGCGAATTGAACTTTCGCAAAGACCCGACATTATCGGCCGCCAAATAATTACACGCAATTCATTACGCAAAAACGATGAGAAGTGAAACGAGGAGACGACGAGATGAAGAGAACGACGCCTAAAGTCCAATCATGGACTTCAAAAATGCCATCGATATCATTGACCTTTCCAACAATCCCACAATCGCCGTCGCATTTGATATTTGATATTTTCGTTTGAAGGTTTTTTTTGAGCCTGAATTGAAAATTCCGAATTTTTTCCAGCCCGAAGACATCACGAAACGTTTAAATTGTTTCCCTCGTTGCGGCAGGATTTAGAAAAATCATTTCGCGACATTAGAATCCGATTAATGACACCGTTTTCGGATTTTTTCATAAGCTTCGGCGTATTTTTTTTTTTTTTTTTGTCAATAATTCTGAGCGAGTTCGTCACGGTGAATCGCCTCACTGAGCCATTTATATTCTATTAGGAAAATTAATAAATAAATAAATAAATTAAAAAAGGATGCCCTTGGCTGGCTGCGATAAAGGGGTCTCAGCAAAAAACATAAAGAATAAACAATACCAAAATAAATCCTTTTAAAATTTGATCTGAAAAAGCAACTAATTTGAATGTAAGAAGGCTTGGACGATGCAGCGGAATGCACTTTGGGAGATGAGGATGAGTCGCTCTAAGTCTCCTAGAAAGGGGTCTACAAATTGCCTTTTAAAAGATTAAGGGGACCTTCTGGTCTAGAGCACGAAAATTTAGGGTATTTTCATGATTTTTTTTTTTGGTATTAAGCCAAATAAAAAACGATTTTCTAAGTATGCAGGCTTATTATATTCTTTATTGACAAAAAATAAAAAAATGTTGTTGTAATTTTTTTTTTTTTTTTTGGTATTTTAAAAATGGCGTTGAAGTGGACCCTCTTTGAAAAAGTACCTCCGTGGTGTGAAAGATTTTGGCAGTTCTGGTAATCGAAAAAAAAAAACAAAAATATGTTATTAATCAGAATGAATGCGGCTATGGCAGGAACTAGAATAAAAAAAATTTTTTTTAAATTGACAAAATGGCGCAATTTTTTATTTCAACCATCAAAAACTCCCTTTTTTTGACCATTTTTTTGATGAAAAAATATGAAGTTCTTGAAATAAAAATTCGATTCTAGTTCGGGCCATAGCCATTGATGTTATGAATAACATATAAAAATTCCAGACAAATCGGTTCGATGGTTTTTTTGTTTTCATTCACACCAGGTCAAAAAAAGTAGTTTTGAGATAAACGCGTTCAAAGTTGCTTTGATCAAGCGCGCTGCCTGCTGTCTCCACCTTCTAAAAAGGCTGTAGCAAAACAAATATTGTCAATATCTTCACGAAATTTTGCCAGCATATTCTTAAAAGTCTATTCTTCCGAAATATATAAAAAAAAAAAATCAATTTTCAAAAAATTCTAGACCAGAAGGTCCCCTTAACTCATTCAAAATTTTCGACTTAGTCTCTATCAGCTTCTTGCAATCAATTTTCCCTTTTAAAAATAATAAAAAGAAAAGAAAAACAAAAGAAATAAGCCGAATTACATGAAAACTTTGGCGGTCTGTATAAAAAAAAAAAACCTTTCGAATTCCCAATACAATGAACTGCGAATGGACAGCCATCCATCCAATCATGGTATTTCGATTCGATTCGGTTTTGTTTTTGTTTTTGGTTGCTATTGATTGTTTTTCTTTCTTTTTTAATTTTACTTTTTGAACCTGTTAAACCACTAATCGAAAACAAAGGCGTTGGCCAGACAAAACAAAACAAAAAAAAAAAAACCTCCATCGGATCAAAAGAAATGCACTGAAGCTTAACACTCGACCGGGAGAAATGCTGTCACCCAACGCTGAAAATTAGTTCAAGTTTAAGTCAGCGGCGAGGAAGTAGAAAACGTGACCAACTGACTGAATTGACATAAATACTCCCAATCGAAATTGGTATTATGAAATCCTAGCTGGCCGATTGGCTGCCACCGTTAAAAATGTTTACCTCGAGTTTTAATCGTTCCTACTAATATTGGGAAGAAAAAAACTGATGATTTATGTCTTTGTCATCGAAAAAATAGGTACCTACATTTTAAGCCATAGCCCTTTACATGTTCGAGCAGAAAATATTTAAAAAATTTCAAAGAAAACGCCGTTGAATTTCTACTCGGTGCGATTTGCTAGTTCCTCGGTATAATTCTCAATTGGTTCATAAAATGGGACACATAAGACTCGCAGAATTTCTGTGAAGTAGAGCTGGAAAACTATCGATAGTTGCGACCATCGATAGTCTCGATAGTCGATAGTCTGAAATATCGATAGTATCGATAGTCGGTGTCGATGTCGGAAGATATATTTTAAAATGTAAACTAATTTATTTAATTGGCAAATTGTTAGTGATTTCAATCAAGCATGTTTGAGCTGTTTAACATTTAAATATCCACCTTTCTGCTTCAATTCTCCATACTTTGTAACCAGCACTGATGCTAGGCAGTATTTTGGTGACTCTTTTCCCTTGGATATTGAAAGAAAATCCGTTCATTTCTGATAATAATGATAATGACCAAATTGATAATGTCAATATTTCCTAATGGGCTATTTTGGTCAAGATTCATTTCTTTTTTCTTTAGGAAAGTGATCAGTAAAAATCCCTTGTAAAAATTTGAAGTGATTTTTGGTTAAAGGTAAAATCGAAAAATTCCATCAAAACGGAATAAACTCCTCATTCTGGCATCAGTGCTTAGAATAAAATGTTAGCATGACGCCTATAATTCTCATTTGGTTTTAAAATGGGACACTTAAGACTCGCAGAATTTCGGAAGATTTTTCGAGACGTGATGAAGCAGGAACGTGCGTATGTCATAATCATCATCACCATCATCTATCGCCATCATTACCGCCATCATCATCACTTTCATCATCACCATCAAAATCATTATCATCACCATCATCATCATCATCATCATCAACAAACATCATCATCACCATCTCACACCATCACATCATCAGCATCATCATCACCATCATCATCACCATCATCATCATCATCATCATCATCATCATCATCATCATCATCATCTACACCATCATCATCACCATTCAACACCAACCTCACCATCATCAGCATCATCATCACCATCATCATCACTCATCATCATCATCATCATCACCATCTCATCATCATCCATCATCATCAATCATCATCATCATCATCATCATCTACACCATCATCATCATCATCATCATCATCACCAACCTCACCATCATCATCGATAGTTTCGATTATCGATCATTTTGACAATCGATAATTTTGATCATTGAAAGATGAATTTTCGAGCAGCTCTCGCCCTTATCTAAATAAAGGCATTTTTAGGAATCTGTCCATTTCAGAAAGAAGACAGCCCTCTGTCACCGCCAGCTCCACCTTTCCAATGCCAAAGTGAATGTCCATGAATCAAAACTATCGATTGTCTTCAAAAACCATCGCTGTTTTCGATAGTTTGAAACCATCGATACTATCGATTGTTTCTCCAGCTCTACTGTGAAGTTTTCATTATGTGAAGTGGCGGGAAGTTATGTTATTTTGTCTTATGTATTTTCGTTAGATCGATCGATAATCGATAAATTTGAAAACGATAACTGTAATAATCGATAATTTAAAAAATCGATAATTTCAAGAATTTTCTTTTCGATTGTACCAATTTTCCTGGATGATTTCATACCAGTATCTAATTTTTTCCTGTTCGTTATCTGACTTCTCGGTGTTTGTTTGTTTGTTGTTGCAACTATTAGATACAATTTATTTGTTTGTTGTTTTATCAATGTTATTTTTTGTTTATTTGATTATTTACTATTCGGAAAACGGCAGTTTTCTGGATCTCAAAGGATGAGGAAGTGGATGGAAGTGTTATCGAACCTCTGATCGCATTTTATCCCATTGTATTCGGGTTCATTGTCAACGTGTTTGTTCGGTTGGTTTCATCGCAATGAGCTTAAAATAATCTTTTCGCAGCTAAATAAACCGAAAGTCCAAAAGTCAACAATGAAAAGCTATTTTGAAAAAGGACAACAAAAAAGGTCGAATAGAACCGCATTCACTGAGCATTAAGAAACCACGTTGTAACCGCAACATGCATCAGCAAAACTTTGTCCAACATACGAAGCCGTATAGCATTTTTTATTTACATATTTACAAATACACTGCAGATACATACTTATATTGGATGTATAAATTCATATGTGTACATGTGTAATTCATATTTAGATGATGGAATAACAAATAGCCTTTTTGGGTCCATCCGAAGCAACCTTCGGAAATGGTTCCTTTATTAGCAGCTTTTGCTGATAAGTTTGCTTCAAAAAATTTGCCTCGGGCTAGAAAAAAATTTTCTAAGCTATTTTATAACAAATCTCAGAACACCACACAATTCGTATCCCTTTAACCTTTTCGGTGCAGATTTTTTTTATTTTTTTTTTATTGAATTGATTATTGGAACGGTACCGGTCTGTAAGAATTAAATTCCATAGACTAAATACTGTATATAAATAAATAAATTCAAGGCGAAAAAAAAGACTTGAGATAGATCGTGATAGAAGCGCTGGAAGGAATGGGTTAATTTTTTAATAAAAAAAAATTTTTTTTTTTTTATTTAAAATTTTTATTTTGTTTTTAACTTTTATTTTATTTTATTTTTTTTTTAATTGATTTAAAATTCTTGTTTTATTGATTACTTGTTTTTACTTATTTTTTTTTAAATTAAATTTAATTTTTTTTAATTTAATTATTTTTTTCAATTTAATTTTTTATTGATTTTTGCAATTCAAGAGTAGAAAACAGAGTCTTACGTAACTGCCGAAACGAATGGGTTAATGTGTTTTTTCTTTTAAACTGATTATTAGAATTGAAGGCGAGATAAAACCTAACGGAAGCACTGAAGCTAATGGGTTAACTAAAAAAATTTTTATTTATTTATTTTTATTTAATTATTTTTTTAATTTATTTAAATTTTTTTTTTTATTTTTTTTTAACCTCAAGTTTATTTGTAAAAATTAATTTTTGCAATTCAAGGCGCGAAAAAACTCCCAAGTGGAACCATACTGTGCCGTTAGAGCGAATGGGTTAATATTTTTTAATTCTTTTCTTTTGAAATATTTGTTGGAATTCAAGCGGAAAAAAGATTTGAGATAAGAGCATTCGGAACCACTGAAGTAAACGGGTTAATGTACTTGTTTTGTTGTATTAAAAAAAAAATTTTTTTTTTGTTCAGTTGATCCATCGTAAGCGACCGAAAATTGTCTTCATTTATTGATGGCCCCTCATGAGGGTTTTCGCTGTAGAGTAACATTTCGCTGACATATTTCTTTTTTCTTTTTTTTTTTTATAACGCATGGACTTTCCAAAAGCGGTTTCATATCAAGTTACGTTTTTTGGTTACGTCTGCTTCCAAAGATGCCAATGAATGTCTGTCGTAGCATATGTGCATATGTTTGTAACAGTCGATGGAATTGCTGTTGCCAGACACATCACAAAGTCATAACAGGCCGGAAACAGAAAACTGACATGGAAAAAGTTCTTCAAATCATTTTTCATTTTGTTTTTCTTTTTTTTTTTTTTTTGCCTTTGCTTTGAAACTAAGAAAGAGTTCAAAAGCATATTGGGGTCAGTAGACACCCACCGAGTTCATTTCGTATTCCGAATATGCAATAAATTTTGCTAAAATGCCAAAGTTTACGTCATGTTCGTTCGAATATTTGGCCATTCTTGCAACATGGGCGTGCCTTGAAGGTCCTTCTAAGCGACCGAAGGAGAAAAATTCCAAGAAAAAAGATTTTTTTTTTTTTTTTTTTATTACATTTGCTACTTTTGCTCGCCTCAAATTTAAGGAATTTACTTAAAAATTCAATGGCTTTGAAGTCCCTGCGGCTCCTTTCTTCGGTTGGTTGCCTTTAACGCAATCCAGCATACCACCAGCAGCGATCGATCCAAATTGTTACTAAATGAATAAATCGCTTTTGGAACTTAACCCATTAATGCACTGCCTGCATATACATATGCAAGGAAATTGCCACACATAAAGCCCAAGGCATGAGCATTCTTCGGATTAATAAATAAATTGCTACATCTTTACATGTTGTATCTTACTTCAGGAAGGCGGCCCCGTAAATTCTGTACTATCGCCCCAATTGGCAACAAGACAACAAGTCCAAACGTCAGTAGTACTTGCAGATGTGGAGTCGGTCGGAGAAAATGGTACTGACCCGATGATAACTCTAGTCAAAGAGTCATTGAAAATTCGAATCCCCTGAAAATGAATATAATTATAAAGTATCTACATGAGAGAGAAACTAATGAGAGGCAATAATGCAAATATGTGAGCATCCAAAAGAGGCCTTTCAGGGAAAATAGTGTCCCTGCACACTCTTGAGAGGAAAGGTAGTTGCCAGCCAGTAGGGAAAAGAGCCGTCAAGCTCTGACTGAAGGAAAAGAAATGGCATGATTATCTCTCCGAATATTTTAAAAACCTCTATAGATATTATGGCTGTAGTCCTTTTCCTCCTTGCCACTAATAGAAACATTTTCTTTCTTCATCGTAAAAAAATTTTTTTGTTTTTTTTTTCATAAGTTTTTCTGCTCAGGTTTAAGAATTTCATTAAACCGATCAATGCTTTGAGTCCGAGGTATATTGCGTTTGGTTGGTTGCTTTAACCAACCAGCAACCATCGAGCATGACCATACAAATTGTTATAAAATGAATAAGCGTCTCCAGGAGATTACGATTAGACATGCCGCTGTCCGTTGTCTTCTGTCTGTCTATCTGTCAGGAATCTGTCATACAGTTATCTTATCGAAGGAGTTGAGCTTATTCGTTGAAAAATAATTGGTACTGCTTCTCAGTTGACTGTAAAACAAGTTCGAGAAGGACCCCGATCGAACCATTTTTAGGGTACCTCCAATATGGGTCTGTTACGAAAATCACAAAACTCTCAAACTCGAAGTTTTTCAACATATTTGAGAAATTTGATATTGAACATGTTTCAAGGCAAATAATACGATTTCCAAAAATTTTAAAAGTGGGCGTGCAGAAGGCTTTTCGAAAATGGATCCCCTAAAATCCGAACTTCAAATGACTTAACGAAAGTATGGCTATTATGTTCTTGTAGCAAAACATTACGCAAAAAAATTTCTGATCTCCATTATTAAGGGTACCTTCAGTACATAGTGTCCTGTCACAAAAATCTCAAATGCTCAAAATCGGACTTTTTCCACATTAATGGAAATAGATTTGAGCGTATATCTACTCGATTAGTATTCAAAAAATTGGAAATATGGCGTGGCGAGCATTTTCTAAAAAACTTAAAAATTATCGGTGTATCTTGGGCCCCTTGGCCTATAAAACATTTTTTCTTCATTTAAAAATTATTTAACCTGTTTTTCTAAGGTTTCATATTGTCAGGCTCGCCTGACTAAAACCCTTACTTGTTACGTAAGGCAATCGTTTTCCCCGATAAAAGTTCTTTTTTAATGACAAGCCTATTTAAAGGGGTCATTATTATGTGAAAAAATAAATTTTACCTCTTTTTCGAGATTTTTTTTCAAAGAGAACAAAGTTCAATCTTTCAAATTTTTATTCATTTTTATTTGTAGGTACTTATCTTAAATTGTATGGAAATATTTTTCTTTTTTTTTTTGTCATTTTTTATATAAGTACATATGTATGTATTTTTTATTAAGGGGACCTTCTGGTCTAGAGCACGAAAATTTAGGGTATTTTCATGATTTTTTTTTGGTATTAAGCCAAATAAAAAACGATTTTCTAAGTATGCAGGCTTATTATATTCTTTATTGACAAAAAATAAGAAATGTTGTTATAATTTTTGTTTTTTTTTTTTGTATTTTAAAAATGGCGTTGAAGTGGACCCTCTTTAAAAAAGTACCTCCGTGGTGTGAAAGATTTTGGCAGTTCTGGTAATCGAAAAAAAAAAAAAAAAATATGTTATTAATCAGAATGAATGCGGCTATGGCAGGAACTAGAATAAAAAAAAATTTTTTTTAAATTGACAAAATTGCGCAATTTTTTATTTCAACCATCAAAAACTCCCCTTTTTTTGACCATTTTTTTGATGAAAAAATATGAAGTTCTTGAAATAAAAATTCGATTCTAGTTCGGGCAATAGCCATTGATGTTATGAATAACATATAAAAATTCCAGACAAATCGGTTCGATGGTTTTTTTGTTTTCATTCACACCAGGTCAAAAAAAGTAGTTTTGAGATAAACGCGTTCAAAGTTGCTTTGATCAAGCGCGCTGCCTGCTGTCCCCACCTTCTAAAAAGGCTGTAGCAAAACAAATATTGTCAATATCTTCACGAAACTTTGCCAGCATATTCTTAAAAGTCTATTCTTCCGAAATATATATAAAAAAAAAAAATCAATTTTCAAAAAATTCTAGACCAGAAGGTCCCCTTAAAGTAGATACAAAAAAGTAGGTCACTGGTTTGGGTGTATAGCGGACGACGATGTTGTCTGAAATGAAACAATCCAATGGATTATTGTTCAGTAAGTCCAATGATCTACTCATTAATATTTATCGTCCCTTCAAGAACGAATCGGTTTCGTAAAAAAGAAAAAAATGCCAGACTGTAAAAAAGATAGGTAAGAAAATGTATTCGTTTTTTTTTTTAAAGTCGTTAAAAAAATAAGAAAATATTTTCGAAAATAAGCAACTTTGGTACTGACGATAACTATTAATGAGAAGAAGAACACATATAAATTTCAAAGCAGTCGGTTGAATAGTTTTGTGTGTAGGACCTTGACCGCTTTAGAAAACGATGCTTCGAGAAAAACGCGCTTAAAGTTTGAACAGCAGAACGAGTCGCTTACGGCCTGTCGGCGATTATGAGCGGTAACTTTTTTAATACTTGGAATTTCGGTATGATTTTTTTTTTTTTTTTTGTTTACAGCATATTCCCAATAGGTTGAGCTAACGAAATTTGAGAAAATGAGAATCGATTTTTCGAAGTGATCACATAATAAGAATAATCGCTTTGTTGTGGGCTAGTAGCGCTTTGCTCTGCGAAGAGTTTGTTCAGCATTCAAACATTTCCTGCAGGGTATGTACTGTGTGTACATGCGTATGTACATATGTAAGCGCACTTTATATCCATTACTTGATAGCATTACATTCGAGCTAAAAGCGGCCGCCGTGCAATTCAACTGGTTTGAAGTTACACAAATAAAAATATTTCATTTCAAATACTTATTTCCAACTGTGGAGCTTGAAAGTTGCACTTTGAAGCACAAGAATGCGTTGGCATGCGTGACACAGTCCTCCGTACATTCGAAAGGCGTTAACTTGTTTTACATACATACATACTTCTCCAAAGAAAACAATAAAACGAAAATAAAAAAAAGAAATAAAAATAAAAATAAACAAAGCACAAAGCACAAAGCCAAACGAAGACGAATGCAAGAAAACAAATCAAAAGTAAATCCGCACAAGAAATGCGATATGATAATTCACGATGCGGGCAAGGCTCTCCGATCGGTGGAGGAAGGCGTTCGAAAAATTTTTAAGCACTTCAAAATGTTGCTGCAGAACGCAAGGGACATACGAACTCCGACGAAAGTACAGTCTCAAAGTACAGTAGTAACTAATTGTCGATGTCGTTGGTTGTTGGTTCTGCAGGAAGCCAGTCGCCATTGGCCCCATGTCTTATTGACGTCAATATGGCAAGAGAACTAGTACCAACGTAACAGTATTTACGGGTGTGTCATTGAGAAACTGTACTGTCAGAGGTATAGTTCTCTTATTGACCATGTCAACACTGTCCCCTATAAGCGAAAGTACTCATTTTGTCTATATCTAATAGTACGATGTCAATATGTCGTCAATAGTTCGTCAATAGTTTGGTCTACTGTTGAACATTCAATGACACTCAATGTTATGTCAATAACGCAAAGCATGTGCGACGGGTTAACTGTCAGTAGTACCTGTTGACGCAGCAGTAGAGAAAGAGTATAGACAGTATTGACATTTCTGCAGTTGGTTGAAGTGGCTGCCACTTAGACCGGTAATCGGCCCATTGTGATACCAAGGAGGTTTTCTTGTGTTTGTATGAGTGTATATATGTCTTATTATGTAGTGTGCCCCTAACATGCTAAGATGATTTTTGAAAAACCAGTCCTAGGCTTGGAACATTACACTCCGTTTCGCCTGTGCCGGGAATCGAACCTCGGACCCTGGGATCAAGAGCATAGCACGCATCACTACGCTATCCCAGAGCCACCGATATCGTTAGATGGGTTGGAAAAAAAAAGAAGGGAAATTCGAATGCGGTTACTGTAGAGTGTATAGAGTGCATATTCTCTCCAATTATTGTTTATAATTTCCTCTTTACGGTACTAATGCTCGTGGCATGACTGTCGACATGAGCAAAAGATGTGTTTTATGCTGATGTAACTCACGTAATTCGAGTACTTGAGCATTAGACGCGTTCGTACAAGTACGTCTACACCGCTATTTCAATTCAAAAGAGAAGGAACACTTAAAGCGTAATAAATTAAAAGAAATGCGAAACCATTTTACTTTAGAGCTTTTTGCCCATTTATTCACAATTTCTTCACCTTCATGCACTGATAGTATCGTATTCTCTTTTCAATGAAAAATTTTACCTAAAGAATTTTGAAGACTTTGTGCTTCCGTTGGACTTTAAGCATAGAAAATATTTTTTCTTTTTATTTTATAATTTTTTTTTTTTTTTTTTTTTGCTACACAAGTTTTGAATTTCTCAGGAGATATCAATTCGCTATTGTCGTAGTCTTTTGCTTTCTGAACACAATTCCCCCATTGGGCAGGGCAAGTAAAGCGCTTTTACTTCCTGAAGAAGCAAGTTTCTTTCTATCAAGGACAATTTTGCTTGCTCAAAAATTCTTTTTAATGAAACACACTTGGGAAGCGAAAGCAAAATAAAATATGCGCCCAAACAAAAATCGAAAAATTTGATTAAAAAAAAAAACGATACACTTACAATTATTTTTGAAGCCATTTACTGCGAAAGAAAATTTTTTTAAAATTTTTTTTTAAACTTTGCTTCTTGTTACTGGATCTTCCTTTGGGTGGGAACTAACAGTAATTATTCGAATCTTAATTCTTAAATATAACTTAACTATTTATACAGAGATATACATAAATAGTTTTTTTGATTCCAACGGGCCTCTATTTGAGAAACTGGGCTGCTGAGGACTTATTACTGTTGAGCCGCATCCGCATCCGTTGGTAGGATGAGTCTTGATCATGCACGAGCGAGGTGCGTCAATCTGTATGATTCCTTAATTGATTAATTGGCCAAACGTCTGACATGCACGAGCGAGATGCAGATAACTGAGTATCGGTGTTATGTTTCCAAAACACTAGAAACGGACGGAAGGTCCTTTCTTCTTAACCGTGTTCGACGTGTTGTATTGTTAAGGCCTCTTGCCAGCTGATTCGAGTGATTCCTTAGTTTCTCATTGTAGGATGATTTTAGGCGAACGATTTCGTCCTTAATAAGTGGGACTTGCAGATCGCGCTGAATGCTTTCAATACGGATGTACCATGGAGCACCTGTAATGATTCTAAGAATTTTCGATTGAGCTCTTTGGATTATTTCTATAGAGGATGCGCAGGCATTTCCCCACAACTGAATGCCATAAGACCAGATTGGCTTTAATACATTTTTATATACTTAATAGAACTTTATACTCCATATTAAGAGGGGAGCGATAGTTAATTAGCCAGTGAATTTTTGATGCTTTAAGTTTCAGGTTGGTCCTCTTTGCTTCGATGTGCTTTCGCCAAGTTAATCGTTTATCTAAGTGGACTCCTATATAGATTACACTATCTACTTGGGGGATGGAGACTCCTTTAAGGAGAATAGTTGGGCTTCTTATACCTCTTCTAAGCGTAAATGTAATGTGTTTACATTTATCTTCGTTTACATTAATTCGCCAGGTAGAGAGCCAATTTTCAATCAATTGCATATGCTCTTGTAGGATTCTTGATGAAAATGTTCCTCATTTTTCTAAAATATTATACAGTAATATTGGAAAAAATTCATAAATATTATTTTCGTGCTTAGAAGGCCAAAGTCCATCAGACTTTGAGGTGTGAGGTAGTGCTACGAGTTCCACATTTACCCGCGTAATCGATAATACCCACATTTACCATCTTAATTGAATTTATTTATTTTTGAGAGAAGTCCGAGTTACTTCGAATTCGAAATATTACAGAATGATTGAATTCCAAAAATAAAATTCGAGAAAAGTTCAACATGTTGCGATAATGTTGCAAGGTATCAATGTTGCGTCTGACCCTGCAAGTTAATGGATTTAGTTATGCAAATTGAAAGGCATACAGAAATTGTGATGATTTCATGCATGCATATATGCCATATATAATATATGATATATGCATTTGACAGCAACGTATAGATTACATATCTGTTCAACTATTATCATATTTTTTCAAACTTTAATCGAAAAAAATTTTTTTTTCTTCTCATCGATTTCTGTGGAATTGCCCATATGTATGTTACATAACACAACAAAAAATTTTTGAATATTTTCCCAACTGCTCGTATTTTTCATTTCTCATGCTGAAATTTCATTAAATTTTCGATTTTCGATTTTCCATTTCAAGCGATAGAATTGTCCAGATTGCCACACACATACATACATAGCCTTAGCTTAAAAAATTTAAATTTTTTTTTCTGGATTTCCTTGCGAACGGCGATTCGGCTCAGTCAATTATGAAAAGGCATGCCATTCTCCGAGTATGACACTATTCAATATCTATTTCAGGACCCACTAATTCAATAGATGGCAAATTAAGAGGTTACGGGGGGATCAGATCTTCAAAACGATAACTATTCGATGCCATATTATGTCGACATCGTGGCACTAGAAAGAATCAAAGATCTTATTTTGCTTAAGATTTAGGTACTCCAGAAATTTTCTACTAACAATAGAAGTTCAGGCTTTCGTTTATGAGGTTTGAATATTTTAGATTTCCATTTTTTTTTTTCTTTTTTGTAATTCAATCAATCAATCGCGACAATATGGTAAAAGCGTTTAAAGCGTTGGTGGGGGAAAGTAGAAAAGACAATTGCACTGGGAAAAGCATAAAATATCCTAATTCATGCGACAATGGAGGGAGAAGATGAGGTAAAAAATAACAAGACTGCTTCAGTCAATATAATACCTGATGGAGATAAATGGTGGTTGGCTATATATGAATTGGTTTTTTGGAGTTTTAAACGGTTATAGTTCCCTAATGCGTCATTTTAGCACAACAGTGTTTTTTTCGGAAAAATTACATTTTGATGTTAATTTGGAATGCGTTTCAAAAATATTTGTTTTGAATTAATTTTATGAATAGAAACCACTAACCGATTTTAATGGTTATGGTCTCAAAAAAATCGTCATAGATTGAGGTTTGCGGCATTTGACTAGAAAATTTATTTTTTTTCTACTAGGGTCATTATTTGGCCAGTTAGGGGATGGAACCCAAAATTCAGTTTTAAAAAAAGGTAATAATTATAACATATTATTAAAGCATACCAAAAACTAATCCAATATTCTGCATATTAGGCTCGTTTAAAAGGTAATTTTGTATATTTTTCGAATATGCATACTGAACATGCTCGTTCTTGTTCCTACGCCCTCTATATTATAGGTTGAAGTTCGTGAGGCATTTTTTCTTTAATTTAAGCCTCTTTTTGTATGGGGACCCCCCTAAGGAGGGGAGATAGAGGGTAGGTATGTTTGAAGAATATATTTGGGGTAAAAAAATAATGGGGGTCGGTCATATATATTATCCCCCTAGGAGTGGTTTGACTGCAGTGCCAGCCATTTTGTATGAAATTGTGATAAAATTAAGGTAATTTTGTATGGGTGACCTTCTAAGGAGGGGAGATAGGGGGTCAGTATGTTGGGAAAAAATGTTGGGGAGACAAAGTTAATGGGGGTCGGTCAAACATTTGACTCCTCTAGGGGCACTCTGGGGCTAGTTAGGACAGTGGGGGGAAAATTCATTTAAAAAAATTACTTTTGTATGGGAGCCCCCTTAAGGAGTGGAGATAGGGGGAAGGTTTGTTTGGAGAAATTGTTGGAAATAAAAAAATAATGGGAGTTGGTCTTACATTGGACCCCTCTAGGAGCGACTCTGCTTACAGTAACTTCAAATATTTGGAGAAAAATAAAAAATTAAATTTTTCAAATGACTTGGTGCGTGACATTTTTTTTTATCAAATAACCTTAAAATTAGTATTTTATGAAGTCTTTAATAAAAGATCATCGTACTATGATACAGGAATTTTTTTGGAGAAAAAAGCACCAAAGTCATCACCCTAATGTACATACATATGTTAGCACGTTTAACCGCCTTAAAGTTTTCAAAATAAATTCCTGTTAAAAGCCATTTTGATGCAAATATGATTTAACTTAATTAACTTTTGTTTTAAACATAATAACCGAAAAGTTCCTTCTTGTTTTCAATTGGAACGCAAATATTGCTAAAACGTAGACGCAGCCGGCAGCCGAGGCCAGAGCTGAACGCAAAGATTCAACGATTAAAACTGACAACACTTCCAACCCGGGGCGAAAACTTTGTCGGACGAGCAAGCCATGTGCATGTATGGACAAAGCACTCCAACTACGGGCAATGCAACTAAATTTTCAAACCATAAAACTATGAAACGATAAGAAAAAAAAGAAGAAAAAAAACTGAAAAAAAACCAAAAAACAAATTTAAAAAAAAGAAAAGCCAAAAACAATGCACAAAAATAGAAGGAGAAAAAAGGAATGACACATATTAACTAACTGTGCATGTTTGTACGTGTATACGCGATTGTTTGTTTGTTCGTCTGTTCGTATCCCGGTAGCCGGCGCTCGAATTTTAGCCGGCAATATACATACATACATATGTTCATACGTAGGACGATGATGTACGGTGACTTTAACTTTGATTTCTTCCCCATTTATGGGCCCATTCGTGGTACGAGTCGATTCCACACGTACAATTCTGCGAATGGAACTTTTTCGTTAAGCATTGAGGTCGAGTGTCGAGTGAGTTGGGTTTAAAAAAAGCAACAGCAGCAACAACAATAACAACAGGTCGGAAATGGATGGGGGAAAAAAATGGAACCAAATCGAAAGCAACAAAAAATGTTGGACAAATAAAAGAGATGAATGAAAAACAAAGGGGAAAAAATACGAAGTAAACAAACGCAATGAAACTCAATTGAAATGCAAATGAAGAATTGATTTTTTTTTCTCCCTTTCGACTAAAATTTTATTGCTATGTTTTCGCTCTTGTTTGGCAATCATTGCTACTGCTGGTAGGCACATGATTTAATAGGCCCACAAGCTAGATTACTAGCTCCAGGCAATGTCCCATTCCGTTCGATTCCATCCCATTCCATTCCATTCCGTATCGTACGGGGTCGGCCATGTCGTGCTGACGCGTCGGGTCTTTTGTTTTCGCAGCTCATCATAATAACAAGGAAGTAGCCATGATTGCCATCGTCATCGAGTTGGTGGCCTTGAATCGTAAACTTTAAGCGTGTCGATTAGTCGCAAAATATGGGAATGTTGGATTTTGATTTTTTGCCTGCCTTTCCATTGAATTCTATTTTTTTTTTTTTTTTTTTTTTGAGATTTGAATTTTTTTTTCTTCTCCCAGAAAAATTGAAATGTTTTTATCGCCAAGAGAATAGAATGTTGTTCGAAAAATTTTAGAGTGAACTTCTTAACAGGGGAGTAAAGAAAACACCCCCACACACACACACATACACACGAAAAGGTGAGCAAGCTTAGAAAGCTCCCAGCATATGGCAAGTTTCCAAATATCGCGGTAGAAATAACGTTTTTGGCTGGAGTCCAACTTTAAGGCAAATATTTTTTTTTTTAAAGAAGAACTTATTTTTTATTGTACCTCGGCCCCTTTTTCCTAATCATTTTCTTTGGCGATTTTGAATGGGTCGGATTGTGGATGGAACTGGAACAATCAGAAGACCGCTTTCTCACGTTGTCATGGTTGAGTGTTGTCCAAACGAATCAATTCTGGGAGTAATTTAAAGTTTCTTTTGGGGAAATGCAACTCTGAAAAATGCAATAATGTATGCATTTCCCATTGAATTAGGGTGATTATTCCTAACGCTGAATAGAGTAGGTAGGTAGGTTGAAGTGGCTGCCACTTAGGCCTTTAATCGGCCCATTGTGATACCATGGAGGTTTTCTTGTGTTTGTGTGAGTGTATATATGTCATATTATGTAGTGTGCCCCTAACATGCGATTTTTGAAAAACCAGTGCTAGGCTTGGAACATTACACTCCGTTTCGCCTGTGCCGGGAATCGAACCTCGGACCCTGGGATCAAGAGCATAGCACGCATCCCTACGCTATCCCAGAGCCACCTGAATAGAGTAAGGCTAACAATAAAATTTGTTGTTGTTTGAGCTCTAAGGCATCGGTATTTTGGGCGAGGTGGAAGAAGAAGACGGAGAAGAAGACGAAGAAGGATAAGAGGAAGAAGAAGAAGAACAAGACGAAGAAGAAGACGAAGAAGAAGAAGATCAAGAAGAAGAAGATGAAGAAGAAGATGAAGAAGAAGATGAAGAAGAAGAAGAAGAAGAATACGAAGAAGAAGACGAAGAAGAAGACGAAGAAGAAGACGAAGAAGAAGACGAAGAAGAAGACGAAGAAGAAGAAGAAGAAGAAGAAGAAGAAGAGAAGAAGAAGACGAAGACGAAGACGAAGAAGAAGAAGACCGAAGAAGAAAACGAAGAAGAAGAGAAGAAGAAGAAGAAGAAGACGAAGACGAAGACGAAGAAGAAGAAGAAGACGAAGAAGAAGACGAAGAAGAAGAGGAAGAAGAAGAGAAGACGAAGAAGAAGACGAAGAAGAAGACGAAGAAGAAGACGAAGAAGAAGACGAAGAAGAAGACGAAGAAGAAGACGAAGAAGAAGACGAAGAAGAAGAAGAAGAAGAAGAAGAAGAAGAAGAGAGGAAGAAGAAGACGAAGAAGAAGACGAAGAAGACGAAGAACCCGAAGAAGAAAAATAAGAAAGAGAAGAAGAAGAGGAAGAAGAAGAAGACAAAGACAAAGAAGAATAAAGAGAAAGAGAAGACGACGACAACGAAGAACACGAAGACGAAAAAGAAAAAGACTATGTTGGAAGTTAGAATTAAGAATTAACCTTCATAATCAAGTGGAACGACCTGAAAATTAAGCGAGGAGTAAACTCTTCTATGTACATAGTGGAAATAAATTTTTTCTAATCATTTCTCCCTCCCTCTTCTGCTCTTTCGCTCCCTCGTTGTCTCTTTCGCGCTTGTGGAGCCGTATAAAAGCCGATAGGGTACACTCAGCTGAAAACATGATAAGCCGGCTTTGCACTTGCTGCCAAAACCTGAATGCATTTCTATTTCGCTCCGAAGAATTCAACCAGATTCGCACAAACATACGAACACACACGCACGCATGCATGTATAAATATGCTTATGTACACATGTATGTATGTACATACATATGTATGTACTGTGTGTACTAACTGCCATGCATTCAGTAAACGAATATGTATCGAGTTGTACACAATTTCCAACTAATAGCTTTGCTCTCGGTTAATAGAGAAACTGCTTGTGTTGCGTTTTGTATCTCTTCTCTCAATTAGGATTTAGAACCGAAGACCAACAACGGAGGCAAAGCTAATAGAGCATGTGTGAGGTTAATATTGATTGTCTTGTTGAATGTTTCCGGGTGAAATCGGTAGAATTCTTTGCTCTCTATTTAGAAGGAAAATATATGTACATATGTACTTACGAACGATATGTGGCTTTAGAATGGAATTGGAATTCAATAAGAATGTTTTTTTTTTCGTTTTTGTTTTTGTTTCTTCTGTTCAAACTTTTATGCAGAATAATATGATCAGAGTAAAATTTTCTCCGGAAGAAATGGGATTGAATTTCAATAGCGAAACAGATGTTGCAATTTTATTTCTACTCTTTCTTTTATTTTTATTTTTATTTTTATTTTTACATATTTTTATTTTTTTAAATATATTTTTTCTTTAATTCAAATTCAATAAGGAAGAAGTCAGTTGCTGGATGTGAACGAAGTCTGAATGCTTATGTTGTCGCTACGACTTGGAATAATAAGACAAAATTGAATTTCAAATTACCTCAAAGTGCCTACAAAACGCCACTCAAATTGATGATTGTTGGCGCGATTGTTGGAAGAGCCGATGTTCGATAAGGCTGAACTAAGTGTTTCCTACGTCGGTTTCTAAGTTCGTGGCTAACCAAAATTGTCAATAACCAAAATTTGTTTCGATGATGTGGAAAAGAATTTGATCATTGCTTTGTTATTTTTTTTTTTTTACTTGCCGGCAAATTGAAGGAAAAAGAGATTTACTCGATAGAGAGGACCACAAAGTTGGACAGTAACAATTTCCAAGTGAATTTTTTTTTGTTTTTTTTTTTTTTTTACATGCAATGGAAATGTCTAGGTATGTATAAATCAGCCAACTTAACTTTGATTGAAGTAAAAATCCTTATAGACATGCTATGAAGTTGATGCTCTTCGCAAAATTTCTGACAAAAGTATTCATGGGAAATGTAATGCTGGGCGGAGGTGGGGGATAAGAGGGAGAGGAGGGAGAAGGAGGGAGAGAGATAGAGGGAGTAGAGGGAGTAGAGGGAGTAGAGGGAGTAGAGGGAGTAGAGGGAGTAGAGGGAGTAGAGGGAGTAGAGGGAGAAGAGGAGAGAGGGAGAAGAGGGAGAAGGAGGAGAAGGAGGAGAAGGAGGAGAAGGAGGAGAAGGAGGAGAGAGGAGAGAGGAGAAGGAGGAGAAGAGGAGAAGGAGGAGAAGGAGGAGAGAGGAGAGGAGGAAAGGAGGAGAAGGAGGAGAAGGAGGAGAAGGAGGAGAAGGAGGAGAAGGAGGAGAAGGAGGAGAAGGAGGAGAAGGAGGAAAGGAGGAAGGAGGAAGGAGGAAAGGAGGATGAAGGAGGAAAGGAGAAAGGAGGAAAGGAGGAAGGAGAAGGAGGAAAGGGAGGAGAAAGGAGGAAAGGAGGAAAGGAGGAGAAGGAGGAAAGGAGGGAGAAGGAGGAGAAGGAGGAAAGGAGGAGAAGGAGGAAAAGGAGGAAAGGAGGAAAAGGAGGAAAATGAGGAGAAGGAGGAGAAGGAGGAAGAAGGAGGAAAAGGAGAGGAAAGGAGAGAAGAAGGAGGAAAAGGAGGAAGAGAGGAGGAGAAAAGGAGGAGAAGAGGAAGGAGAAGGAGAAAGAGGAGGAAGAGAGGAGAAGGAGGAGGAGAGAGAGGAGAAGGAGGAGAAGGAGAGAAAAGAAGGAGAAGAGGAAAGGAGAAGTGAGGAAAGGAGGAGAAGGAGGATAGAGAGATGGAGAGAAGAGGAGAGAGGAGAAAGAGAAGAGAGGAAGGAAAATGAGAGAAGAGGAAATGAGGAAAGACAGAGGAAAGGATGAGGATGAGAGAGGGAGGAGAGGTGGAGTGGGTGGAGAGGGAGGAGAAGTAGAAGAAGAAAAAAAAATGAAAAAAAAAACACTTTGCAATATCCCAGACCAACGTCGATTCGATTGTATTTGATTTCCCCATTTCGGGTGCAAGGTTTTCAATAAGAAAACTTTCAGTTGGAGGCAAAATTAAATAACAAATAAACCGCCAGGAAGAAATAAAGTAAATACAGAAGTAACAGTAAGCAATGAGATGGATGAGGTGGAGGGCGTTCGGGGCATTGCATGATAGCTAAGTAAACTGCAACATTGGAGTGAAAATTCAATAAAATTGTTTGCACATCGCAGCGAATGGGAGCTGCCTTCTTTGGTGCCTCGTAGCTTCGGTGTTTCGGTGCTTCTAGAGCAATAACAACTTCATAGTTATTGAGGTGGCAGTAACATCTGCGAAACCAATTTGCGATACTCATTTATTGTGTTTCTCTCATTGTCGTCGTCGTCGTGTGTCGTCGTCCTCCAGAAGTCACTATCCTCCTCACCATCATCATCGGCATCACCATCATCGTCGTGATTATTGCGGACACCATCATTTCTTCTGATTCGAAAGCTTGTGAAAATAAAACGGGAAGGAAGCCAAATTGGCTTATACATCTGGTTAAACTTGATTTTTATTGTAACGTTGATGCTGCACGCAGAGAGCAGTCGGTGCATCGGAGGTGCGTCGCTGCAGTGACTTGACTTATTTAAAGGAAAAAACAAAAACAAAACAAAAAAAACGAAGCAAAAAAAAAAAAAAGAAACGATCTTGGCCAATTATGCGTCACGAAAAAATTGTGGATTAACTGTGCTTTTAACGGGTTAGCCCGGTACTGTTGATGTGAATTTCATCGAGATCCTGTTGTGATGCACACAGGCACACACATTATGACCGCTTCGTGTAATGCTTCAACGGAGCAAAAGTGCCTAACCATATGTACATGAATGTGCTGCAATGAATTCCAATTGAGAAAGTAGGTCGTTTTTGGATCGAACTTGGAGTTTGTTTAGATAAGAAAAAAATCTTATTAAGAGGTTATTCTGATGGTTATTCGGACCACTTTTAAACATAGATTTTTTTTTCTTTCATATTTCGATAGTAAAACTCACTGTGAATGTGCTGTGAAAAAATCATACCGTTTATCCAAGTTATTAAAATTGTTACAGCTCATTATCGCCGACGAGCCGTAAGCGACTTCGTGTGCTCTTGAAACTTTGAAGGCGTTTTTCTGGCACGGTAAACATCCTACAGACCAAAGTATCCAACCGACTGCTTTGAAACTTTAATATTTTCTTCCACTTATCAGGAGTCCTCGCAGGTACCAGAATTCTATTTTTTCTATATTTATTAATATTTTTTTTTTTTTACCGTTTTTTGAAAACAAAAAAAAAATTCACGATTCTCGACACTTTTTTCTGCGGTCTGTCAATTTCTTTTTTAAAATTTAATAATTCTGGTACGGCCGGTAACGACAGACCTGCTTAACCATAATCCAATTGAATTTTTGATTTCATACAACCTGAACAGCCTTTAACATTTTGGCCAAAGATTTTTTTTAGTGTATACTTTGACTAAAAACCAAATATTAACAATGTTAAAAAAAAAAAATTATTTTTAAGCAGTTTAAGTTACATAAAAAAACATACAGTTGAAGCTATTTATAACGAATTCTAAGGGACCGGAGAAAAATTCGTTACAAAGAGAATTTGTTATAAAGAGAAAAAATGCACTAAAATGTAGCGAAAAACTGTTTAAAAAAAATAATAAAAATGATTGAACTTTATTGTTTTATAAAAAAGAAATCCAAAGAGAGGCACAATTTACGCGTTTACATCAGAATAACCCCTCAATCTTGGAATATATGTTAAGTAACTCTGAGTATCGTTTAAGGCAGCATTTTCTGTGCTCTCGTTTCATACATCGAATTACTGCTACTGCAATTTGAAATGTTTGAGCAGAAGAAGACACAACAAATATTCCATTTATATTATCTTATCTGAATTTCAAAGTCAAATTGGCGTACTTTCCGACGTATTCGATGGTATTTTCTTATTTCTTGTTTGTTATGTTTATCGTTCTATTTTTCTTTAAGCACATTTTCTGTTGATTACGTTTCTTCATCTGAAATGCTAGCATTAAATGTTCTAGAGAGAAAATGTTCAATTATCAAACAAGTGAACCTAGATAAGTTATCCGTTATTGGAATAATCTTAAGTCTTAAGTTGGTACTTCCACGAATTCGATGGTTTTTTAGTTTCGTTGCTTTGTATATGGTATCAAGGTTCATATCTTCTTAACAAATATTTTGATATTAGTTTATTAAAAAGTGAAATGCGACTACAATGTATCAGAGTATAGAAAATCTTCAATTTCGGAAGAAAGTTGAACGATTGTGCAAGGAATATTTGTTTGCTGGTTACATATCGAATACGTATCTAATTAGAATGTTTGATGGATAGATAGCTCTAAAATAGACAAGTTTGTATTACTTATCATTCAGACGTGAAATGAGTACTATTGAGAATGATAAATAAGTGAAAAATGACAATTTCAATTCTAGAAAATATTTTGAATTTTCGCTGAATGATGAAAATTAATCGGATTGATAAAGTAATTTAGTTAAAGGATAGATGGAATTACGTAGAGTAGATATAGAGAGATTAGATAGTTTGTGAGTTGATATAGACGATAGAGATTAGTAAATCGCATAGGAATATAGGTATTAGATAGAGATGAAATAGTGAGAGAAATGAATTAGAGAAGAGAGATGATTGGAGATGAAGAGAGAGTAACGAGATGATAGGAGAGATAAGAAGATAGATGAGTATAAGAGTAATAGAGAAGAGAGATAGAGAGATAGAGATAAGAGAGAATAGATAGAGAAGAGAGAGATAAGATAGAGAGAGAAGAAGTAGAGAGAGAAGAGAGAGTAGAGAGAGAGAAGAGATAGAGAGAGATATGGAGAGAGAAGATAGAGAGAGATAGAGAAGAGATAGATGAGAAGATAGAAGAGAGAGAGAGATAGAGAGAGATAAGAGAGTAGAGGATAGAGAGAGATAGAGAGAGATAGAGAGAGAGTAGGAGAGATAGAGAGATAGAGAGAGATAGAGAGAGAAGAGAGAGATAGAGAGAGATAGAGAGAGAAGAGAGAGAGAAAGAATAGAGAGAGATAGAGATGAGAGAGAGAGAGATAGAGAGAGATAGAAGAGAGAGATGAGAATAGAGAGAAAGAAGAGAAGATAAGAGAGAGATGAGATAGAGAGAGATAGAAGAGAGAGATAAAGAGAGATAGATAGAGAGATAGAATAGAGAGAAGATAAGAGAGATAAATAGAGATAAATAGAGATAAAGGAGGATAGACAGATAAATATAGAGGAGGGAAATAGAGAGATGAAGAGAATAGAGAGAGAAATAGAGAGGAGAAGATGAGAGAAATAGAGAGGAGAAATAGAGAGAGAAGAGAGGAAGAAAAAAGAATGTGTCAGAGAGACAAGAGAGGGAGAAAGAGAGATACATTGATAGAGGCCGGACCAAAATTGAGGCAGAGGTGAATTGAGGTATACCAACAACCCAGGGCTCGATTAAAGGATGCATAATATCTAAAGAATTTCATATTTTCCTTCAAAGCAGATTGATGTCAACTATTGTTCGTTTTGGTCGATTTTTTGAGAATCGCCGATATCTTGCCGGTAACTTGAAATTATCTCCATTAGGCTTGAACCCCAATTTTTGTTCACCATCTATGTAGTATGTGGCTGCAAAGAAAAAATTCCACCGCGATCGGAATTCCTCTTTCCGGGCCATAATGAGCAATATCAATATTTATTTTGGTCATTTCAATTTGTTCGTTGGGTAGAAAAAGAAAGAACTATCGACTTCAGATCCAATGAAGTCATTTCTACGAAAATAATAGATATCTATAGCTTTCATAAATGACTTTATCTCATTCGCTCCATTGTACGTGTTAAGCATTCAAAGCGCTGATACAACACGACGCGTCGCGACGTCGCACGCAGTCCGTCACACGAGCGCCGAAGCGCTGAAGCCGATTAAGCGTGTTTATTATTCTTGCCCATTCGCGTTTGATGATACCTTGAAGCACGTAGAGAAATATTAACATTAAATACACCACATAATTACTTTGTTGCACTAAACTTGATGCATTTGACGCAAGACAACTTTTTATACATAGATACACATACATATGTATGTACATTGAATATAACTACGTTGCACGGATGAACATACATACATATGGGTATACTGTATACTAATGTATACACAAAAGTAATTACCTTGAGGAGCCTCTTCTTTTATTTGCTCTTCTGGTCTGGTATTTTCGTAAAGCCATAAGCCATTTAGCCTTACATGCATCCCAGCGGGAAATTATCTCCTGCATGACAAAGTCATCAGTGGTATCATCAATGACATAAAGGTGACATTGTCATGCATGACATCTTGGAGGACATGTCATCGTGGAGGGATGCTGTTCATGTGCTTGACTCTCATTGGAACTGAAATTTAAATAAGGTTTTAGCGTCAGTTCAGCGTTAGCATGAAGTGGCGTAGATGATGAGTGCTCGACTCAGAATCCGAAGATCGCGCGGGTTCGATCCCTGGCAGAGGCGAATAAAAATTGTTAAAAAAGATTTTTAAAAAATTTTCGAAACATTCAAAGAGAGGCAAAGAAGAGAGTTATCAAACTGGTTTCTATAAATTGACATTTAGAGAGAAAAGAGCAATGCGCTACTCTCAAATGCATTTTTCGCCATCGCATCCCCTAGCATGACCAGTGACATTTTCTTATCTTCCGGTGATAATGTCACCCTGTCAGCTCCTGTGTAAATGTCATACAAAGTGTCACCGGAAATAGCATGCATTCCGGCTCCGAAGTCACTAGGACATCATCGGGGATGTCCGCGGGACATTTCCCGCTGGGATAGTATATACATACATACATATAAAGGTCTTTGCGATGCTTCGGTGAAAGCTTGGTCCAGCGGATAAGCGAAATTATTATTTTTACTAAAAGCGATTGAGCGAAGTATGACTCAGATCATTGGTTAATGATGGGGCTATTTTATTTGAGTACCTACATACCTACAAGGTCCATGCAGTGACAAAAGTTATGGACTCCAAAATAGAGATGTCACGTATTTATCGTCACCTTAGTTAAAGAAAGGGAGCTGTTAAGTCCAAGTGATTATATCAGAGCTAGAATTTTGAATTTTTTTATCCAAACCGAATTTTTATCGACTCATTTTTGATATTGAAGAAGAGTCATTTTCGAGTCTTCTTCTAATCGTGCGTGTTATCGATCGCTTTTGAATCACCAAGGGGGTTCGAAAAAGACTCCAATATGAATATTCTGATAAGACTGTCTGCCAAATTTTGATTGTTTTTTTTTTTTCTAAGGTCTATCCTCACGCTTCAATCGTCGTTTAAGCATTCTATTCTTCCATTTTGTAATTATGTACTTGAAAAGTGTTTATCGATAACCAAATGTTACAATCGCCGATATACTCGTATGGGTAATAACAACGCTTGACAGAGTTTGTTCTTCAATAATTCGCAAACATGCGATTGTGCTCTTTTTTGACATTGTCTTCTTCTTGTTCTTTCCACCTTCCTCCGCATTGGAATAAATTAAAAAAAAAAAAACACAACTTATAATTCTTTCTTTTTTCTTCTTCTTAAGTTTTTTTGTTCTTATAACCATTTTTTTTTTTTTTTTTTGCAATTATATGCGCTCGACTGCATTTTAATGTAATCACAATGCATGGCAAACTATAATTCCATCATTTGCTACTGTCCATCTTTATGTTCTTATCCCTGGCTATGGTTGGCGGTGCCAGATGCGGTGGATGTGGTCACGAGAAGCGCACTCGAGTTGCGTGCTTAATTTCAATTTTAAATAAAACCCGATGACTGTGAAATAGCAAAAGCCTGCAGTATTTTATAACACAAAAAAAAAAAAAAAAAAAAAATAAGCTGAAACAATTAAATGTAATGTGAAAACAAAAACGTTCCTTGGGTAGCATAATGACTTTTATAAATTTTTAATCACAAAAAACCATACGCTTACACACATACATATCTTACATACATCCCCTTTATGCATATCCCTGAAGAAAATTGCGATAGTGCAAAAGTAGGTACTCTTCGACTACTCCCCAAAGCAACAGTACTGCTTGCTCATAATTTCCCCGGCAATGCGTTCAACTGTCAACTTTACACACAGAGATGTCCTGCGAAAATGACACTCGCGTTTGGACTGTTGCAGAAGTTTAGACAACGGGGCCAATTCAGTACATTTGATTGTACTACGTTAATAGAAAGGCGGCTGCCCGGGCAGTCGTAGCTCAGTGGATAGCGCGTACGCCTGACGCTCCGAAGGACATGGGTTCAACTCCCCGTCCAGACGAACGCCGGCTTCTTTTTTCTTCAATTAGTGATTAAAATTGAAATCCTAAGAGGAATAAAGAGCAAATAAAGTGTACTCCATCCCCTTGCGGACATCCCTCTTAAACGGATACTTTTTGGGAATGCTCTAGTATTCTTCCTTCTCAAATAGTATTCTCTTAAGCGGACATGTTTTCTTTCGGTACCGTAGGTGTCCGCTTAAAAGAGAGTACACTGTAAATGAAAAAAGAAAGGTTTCAAATTCATTGGAATTACATATTGAAAAATTTTGTGCGCCAAGTTCTGAGGCAGCACTGGCAAAGTTTTGTTTTTCCTTTGAAAATTTTTTGCATTTTTCGAATTTTTCCATTCTTGCACATTTTTTCGCCTGCGCGAGGATTCGAACTCCAACTTTCGGATTGCTATTCGCACACACTATCCACTACGCCATGGAGCCATCCGCTTCATGGTCAGAAAATGGTATTACATTAACAATTTAGCAAAATTGCACTGTAGACGCTTCCTTGATCATGCTGTCACTGTCCGTGTCTCTACTCGTGTACTAGGTCTTTTTCCTATGATCGAGTACTACTCGCGAGGGCACCAATTTATCACAATGTTCCTACCGGGATATGAGAGAACCATTTTCAATTTCATTGTTTTTATTCCCTATTTAAAAATAATCATAAATTCCATCAAAATTTTCGAGCATTTAAGGTCTGCATATGGTAAATAAATAGTTCTATCAAAAAACAAAAAAAAAAAAATAAATAAATAAATAAATAAATTGAAAAAAAAAATGTTACAAAAAATATTAGAAATTAAATGAAAAAAATTAAAAACCAATAATAACCCAGCGGGAAATGTCCCGCGGACATCCCCGATGATGTCCTAGTGACTTCGGAGCCGGACTGCATGCTATTTCCGGTGACACTTTGTACGACATTTACACAGGAGCTGACAGGGACTTCAGCGGTGACATTGTCATGCTAGGGGATGCGATGGCGAAAAAAGCATTTGAGAGCAGCACACATTGCTCTTTTCTCTCTAAATGTCAATTTATAGAAGCCAGTTTGATAACTCTCTCTTCTTTACCCTCTCTTTGAATGTTTCGAAAATTTTTAATAACCTTTTTTTAACAATTTTTGTTCGCCTCTGCCAGGGATCGAACCCGCGCGATCTTCGGATTCTGAGTCGAGCACTCATCATCTACGCCACTTCATGCTAACGCTGAACTGACGCTAAAACCTTATTTAAATTTCAGTTCCCAATGAGAGTCAATCACATGAACAGCATCCCTCCACGATGACATGTCCACCAAGATGTCATGCATGACAATGTCACCTATATGTCATCGATGACATCATTAGTGACTTTGTCATGCAGGAGATAATTTTCCGCTGGGAATAATCCGAAAAGAGTATGGTTGTATGTTTGCAGAGATTTTTCCGTTTTACTGGAACGGAAAATGATGGCGATTGGTTGACTTTTCGCTTTAATTCATTGAAACTTTAATAAAATAATAAATAAATCAATTCAATTAAAACTCTCTTTAAATAATAATAATTAAGAAAAAACAAAAAAAAACCTTCATATCAATATTGAAGTGCAAAAGTAAATTGATTCGTATTTTTGTTTTATCTATATACATTCATGTGTACACAGCACATAAGCAGAGCCCTGGTCCGGCAAACACTTTCTGTATGCACACAAACACCTCTTTGGGTAAATATTAATCGAATTTATTTGATATTTTTCGATATTTGAAATTTCTGATTACATTTCCCCTTCGCTGATTGCGATGGCTGTTGAAATCTTTTTTGGACTGGTTTTGTTTTTACCAATTTGTTGCATCAGTATCCAGCACGAAAATGCTGAAATAAAACTTATAGAAATTTTTGTAATTTAACAATTAACCCTTTAATGAATAAGCGACGTATTTTCTCCCACAAAAGTTCTAAGATTTATAGCAATGATCCTAATAGTAAATGCGTTAAATATTTTTATTATAATATAATAATAAAATTGGCCTATATGTCAAAGAGGTAAAGTAGGTTCTTGATTACTCCATTCTTTGAGATTCGATAAATTTTTTCTGCAATATATTCGAAAAATTTTCATAAAAAACTTTTATATTTGTTGCGATAATGCCTTTATTCAAGACTCACGCAATCATATTTCGTTCTCGCAATAGATTCCTTTACAAATAACGTACTCCAAATTCTTCGATATTCGGTTGATTAGTTCTTTTCAAATTCATTCTGCCGGATATATCGATGAAAGTATTATCGAAAATATTTTTTTAAGCCTTGAATTCTCGCTCGCAATGCGGCCAGTGCATTTCATTCATATTCAGTTTGCTTTATTCGGTATAATATTTAAAATATTTACAAGCTCTTAAGTCTAGTATCTGTATTTAGTGTTTAGGTTTCTTATAGCCTGTTCATCTTCGACAGTATGATAATTTGTGACATAGTGTGTGGAATTTTAATATTATTTCAGGAGGCAAAAGTCCAAAAAACCTATTTGAAATAATTTTGACTACATTACTATACTACGAACTAACCTAAATTCCTACACTATCCTACTTAAACTTAATGCAACGGGACAAGTTCCCGTATGCGCTCATATTCAGAGTATTGACATCTGGAGTTAAAAATTTTCCGTTAGCCTGAGTATCTTTTCGGGCACAAGCTCAATCCCTGCTATATGGTGTAGACTTTGCGTGAGAACATCCCGTGGTAGATTGTAAACTAGTTTCAGAAGTTTATTTTGACTGACTTGAAGCCTATTTTGTATGTGACTACGAGCACAGGAGCCCCAAACTGGGCATCCATAAAATAGAACTGCAAAAAATATAGATTTCACTATGAGGGATTTGTTGAAAACACTAAGGTTAGAATTTCGATTAATGAAGGAGTGTAGTATTGTGGTGAGGGTATTGATTTTGTGCGTGACATAAGAAATGTGATCCTTAAACGTTAGTTTAGGATCGAGAACTACCCCTAGGTATTTTACCTTAGTTTCCCACGTGGTGAAATTCTGGTTTACGATTCCTGGTAAAAAAAAATATAGATTGAGTTTTTGTAGTGTTAACTAGTATTTATATTCCACTTGTTGAAATAGCGTTGTGCAATTTCTAGGGCGGTTGGTGATTGTGCGGAAGTTAAGATAGCGGTATCGTCTGCGAAGATCGAAGCAGTGCATGAAGAAAAATGTGGGAAATCAGATGTGTATAAATTATATAATATTGGGAAAAGGCAAGAACCTTGGGGACAGCCCGCTGGGATATCAATTCTGCGTGAGTTTTGTTTACCAATGTAGACTTCAAATGATCTATTTTCAAGAAAGCTTTGTATTATTTTGATGAGCCTCAGTGGTATATTATGTATAACTTTGCATTTTAAAGATAAGTGCTGCATGCCAGACAGAATCGAATGCAGCTTTAATATCTAACAATAGCAAACCGGTTGATTTTTGCCTATTGAAGTTTCTTTTAACAATATCGCGAATCCTGATGAGGGGATGAACCGTGTTATGTTCCTTGCGGAAACCAAATTGATATCTGGGTAGGAGCTGGTTATTTTCAATGTATATCGTAAGTTCTTCTTTAATTATTATTTCGAGGATTTTACTTAGAGAGGATAGCAAGCTGATCGGACGATAGGAGTTTGGATCATTAGCAGGTTTGTTGGGTTTTTTAATTGGAATTGTCCTGGACTGTTTCCAGCATTGAGGAAAATATCCCAGGCACAAGCACGTCTTTAAAATTGTAGTAAGGTATAACAGACCCTTTCGGGGGAGGTGTTTTAGAGCCTCATTGTTCAGGCCATCAAGGCCCGGGGCTTTCTTGGTTTTACGCTGTTTTATGATGCGCCGAACTCTTGCTAATGTGATTGTTGAATTCTATATGAGGGGTTGACAAGAATTCGGAACGTTTTGTCCAATAAATTTCGCTATAATTTTCAAATATTTCGGGCAGAATTCGAAGTGAAATACTTGGGAAATTTTTTTTCAGATTTTGCTTTGGAAGCGAGGATAGAAAGTGAAAAGGGCTTCGGACTTTCTCAAGATATTTCGTGAAAAAAATCTTAGATTTGTCTGATACAAATGTTCGATGGAAATATACCAAAAGCAAAGCAACAACAAGTGGCAATACTTCCTACCATATGTAGAATACACACTGTCCAAACCATTTTACAATGGAGCCTGTTGCATTCATAGAAACAAATCTGACTGCAGTCAGAAGATACAACAAAGTTAGAAACGTTGGACGATCATATCTAGCAGCTTCAAAAAATAAAGCTTCTTGATTTTCGTCCAACCGTTGCATCAATCGAAAATCGGTTGTCCAACGTTCCCACAAACGATCAAATCTATCGTCCAATCTGCCTTGGTTGTACAATGAATTGGACGGTGTGTATCCTGAAATATATATAAAAGAGTAATGCCCTGGACAGCACTGAAACAATTTTTATTATTTTTTTCAGAGCGACTTAATTAGAAAAGAAATAATAAAACTGAATAAATTGAAGAGCCTTTGATGGCATTCGAAATGCAATGCATTAAAATCCTTATTATACCCGACACACTCTGTGTCGAGGGTAAATTGCGTTTGTGTGGTTGTGTGTAACAGCAAGAACCAGTCGAGATAGACCATACAAAATATATATAGAAATGATCAGCGTCACCAGGAGATTCAATTTAGACATGTCCGTCTGTCCGTCTGTCTGTCCGTCTGTCTGTCCGTCTGTCTGACCGTCTGTCTGTCCGTCTGTCCGTCCGTCTGTCCGTCCGTCTGTTTGTATACAGTTTTCTTATCGAAGGAGTTGAGCTATCTTGACAAAATTTGGTATAGGTACTCACGAAGACATGAGTAAGAACAAGTTCGAGAGTGGACCCGATCGGACCATTTTTAGGGGTACCTCCAGTACTAGGGTCTGTTACGAAAATCACAAAAACTGCTCTAAAATCGAAGTTTTTCAACATATTGTAATGAAATTTGGTATTTGAACATGATTAAAGGCAAGTAATACGATTTTCAAAAATTGGAAAAGTGGGCGTGGCAGAAGGGCGTTTTTCGAAAATTGTCCCCTACACCCGAAATTCAAATGGTACTTGCACGAAATCTAGCAATTATGATTCCTTTGTAGCCATAAACATCCTGCTCAAAAAGTTTCTTGATCGGTCCATTATTAAGGGTACCTCCAGTACTAGGGTCTGTCACAAAAATCCCAAAACTGCATAAAAATCGGACTTTTTCGAAATATTTCAATGAAACTTAGAATTTGCGCGTATATTTAAGCCTCCGATTAGAATTCCGAAAAATTGGAAAAGTGGGCGTGGCAAAGGGGCGGTTTTCATAAAGAAATTAAACAAAAGTCGGTATATGGGGCCCCTAATGGCCTTAAACATCTCTTGATATTAAAAATTTTTTGAAGATGTGTGTCTGTGTCGGGTATTTTATTGTCAGGCTCGCCTGACTATAACACCCTTACTTGTTTTTTCTTCTCTTTATGTACACAGATACGTCCATGCACATATCTATATATATATATGTTCATTAACGGAAGAAGCATATTTCGATTTATCGATAATGACCCGTTTTTATGATAGCGACAGCTATAAATTGTGAAAAGCGTAAAACAATGGCCGCGGGCACATGTGCATGTGACGCACAATAAAGCTGTGCGCAATAAAGTAACACGAGATAATGAAACAATTTCCGATTAAATCAGAAAAACATATTAAATATGAAATTTAAAATAATCGCAATTACGACTTTATCGAAGTATTTTCATTCCAGTTATTTTCTAATCAAAAAGGGAATCAAATCAATTCATTTTACTGACGGAAAGAATAGAATTTTGAAATTTTTTATTATTTTTTTTCCCCCCCCATTAATAGTTTCCCTCTTTTGAAGTCGTCTTTGCTAAAACGATTCGACGGAGTTAAAAGATAATCATTTATTTAAAAGTTGGCAGCTACGTAAAGCCTTGAAAGCTTTGTAATTACGTTGGATACTCTATGCGTGCAGAGATATTAAAAAGTTCTCATAACTTTGAGGCAAGCATGAAAAAGTTTGTGACGGAGCTGAATTTTGACTTGTTTGTTTTTCCATCTACTGTTGCTTTTTGTGTTTACATTGATTTAAATTGAGGATGCTTAAAAGTTATTCGGCTTAAGTTTCTCACATAAGGGAAGCTGATCGACGTTTATTCCTTTTTTGCTTTGATGTTTCTCTTCTCTTTTGAAAATGCCAAAAAGGATGAGGTTTTCGGAAGCATAGCTGTAATGTTTCATGGAAAAAGTGAAATATCAGTGGCGTATAGGGAGGGGAGGTTTCGTGGCACACAGTAGAGATGGTCTGAAAAGATCAATACCTAGAAATATCGATATTTTGCATTTCGATATATCGGAAATCGTTACTTCAAATCCAATATCGAAGAGCGATATACATATTTGGATCATCGCCTGGGCTTTTCGGGTAAAGAGCCGTTTGTTTGAAGTTCAAGAAGAGGTATTTTATTGCACAAAATAATGGACAGTAAAAATTATCGATATATTGATATATTTTTGCGATAAGTAAATATCTTCAGTCGATACTTTTTTTAAAAATGCCCATCTCTATTGAATACTGAATGTATAAAAAAAAACAAGACCCACATTTCGTTAACCGTGCGGTCAATGACCCGGGTACCCGGTACATTTAAAGCAAAAACGAGCACTTTTCAAAAATTTTTTTTTGATAAAATTTTTTTAATGGAAAGTAATATTCGGAGGTATTGTTCAAAAATAGCCAAAAATTGGCGAATACACTTAAAAAAATTATTTGATTTTTATTTTAGTTTTTGTGAAAAATTTTTCTCAGTGTAAAATTGAAAATAATTTTTTTTTTTTTTGTTTAGATTCCTTATTTAATCAATTATCAGTGTGGCCATTTCATTGATCTTTCTATTTTAAGTAGTTTTTGAGAAAAAAAATTTTTAAAAAGACTTTTTAAAGGATATTTCAAGGAAATTGCACAATATGAACCTAGAAGCTCAGTTTTTACAGTATTTTCAGGTAAAACTTATCCAAAAGTCAGCATCACTTAATTCCTATCAGGGGGCCCGGAGTAAGCTATACCCTTTGACTTTGAAATCTTCTAATAACAAAAAGTTGAGCCCAGAAATATTCTCCTAAAGGCTTTTCTGTCCTAAGTTTCTCCTAAATATCCGAGATTCCCCATAGTTTGGGAGAGATTCTCCCAAAAATTTTCAACAGTGTTTTGGAGTTTTTTTTTTGCCAAAAAAGGACTTATTCTAACGTTATATATATGGGGAACCGAATAACCGAACTCTTCCCTGTGGCATAATTGCATAATTTAGGCCCATAAACCCTGAAAACGGGCCTCAATATTGGACCAAAAAAAAACCCGTCTTACTTATTTTTTTTTTCTCGTTTTCGGTCGATTCGGCAGATATTTATGGTTGCACACTTTTAAGATTTCCATTGTACAAATGTTGCTTTTGTATTGGACTCAACAAAGGTCCTATTTCATAGTGTCCCTTTTCGAGTGGGTCTTTTTAATGAAAAATTGTACACTTGATGTCTAAGTTTTTTTTAATTTATTGCTAAGCAAAGCCATGCTTATGAATATAATTAATTGCTCATTGGTATCTTCATTTAATATTTATTCTATTTTTTTTTTCTCTTTGCCCACAGACGCACGCCACATAAGGCGCTCCGAGAGCCAGACGAAATCGGGCCATAAGAAGGCGTAATAAAAAATAAAAAAAAGGACTTCCAGCGGTTAAGGTCATAGTCGTTTTGTTGTTAGAACGCAGAAACGACAAGGCCGTAAACTGAAACAGCTTAAGGACAAACGAGAACAACAACAAAAACAACGGCAGCAGCAGCAACCACAACAACGCCAGCCTACCAGAAGAAGAGCGCCACCGAAGCGACAAAAAAAAAGCCGTATAGGCGCATTCAAAACATAACAAAAGATTGTGCAAAAAAAAAAAAAGAAAAAAAAATAGAGTCAAAAAACTTGCGGAAGTAAAGTAAAACCGAAAGAATACGACGAAGAGGAACGGAAGGAAGGAAAATGAAAATGAAATTATGCCAAGCAGGATTACCATGCGCTAAAAAAGCAGCAGCAGCAGCAGCAGCGTTGAATAAATAGCAGAAATAATTGAAAGCAAACGAAAAAGAAAAAAAATAAAAAAATAAAAGACATAAAAAAAAGAAGAGAGAAAAGTAAAACAACGACATAAAATAATAGACGTCAAGTGAACTGTGTTCTGGGGGAGCTGAATACACAGAAAGGCTGAATACATATCATCATAGTAACTCGAAATAAATGAGTTGAAAATAAAAAAAGGAAGGCACAAAATCATATTTTAAAGGCGAATAGAAACGTCGTTACTAACTGCAAAAGCACAACTACTTCGCACAGCGCATCGCAATTAAATATTAGAAAAAGAAAAAAAATTAAAAAAAAAAATAATAAGAAAACATAAAAAGGAAGAGAAAAAACTATAATTAAAATAATAATAATAATAATTAGGTTAATTAAATACAGTCAAATCAGTAACGAACGCAATTATGACGGAGCAATTTTCATAAGGAAAGCTAACGAACGAACGAAAGGAAGAAAGTCCACTCAAAATAGGAGGAACTCAACAATTCGCTCCCAAAAGTATGCAACGGTTTGTGCTTGGCGCTAAGCTGTGTCGATTGAGTGAAATTAATTTAGCGAATTAAAGAGTAAATTCTCCGGCAGAGCGTTTTGAAAGCTAAAAATTAATTAAAGCACACACCGTTCTAACTGTGACGCATCGCGAGTGCTTAACACTGTTGTTTCGGCAATTTTCGCGTCGCGCGCGCACACAACAACAACAACAACAACCCGACCACAAAGAATCGGAATTGTGATATTTATCGTTGTACATAACTCTTAACGCAAAAACACACAGCTCATTACACCGGTACGTATCACACAGAGGCACTCACAGACGCACACACTCCCACCAGCGCTAGACCGACTGCATACGTGTACATAAACATAAAATGGCTTTCATATGGCGTCGTCGTTCAACGTCACTTTTGAAAATTATAGCAATTTTAATGGCAATATGGTTTACCGTTGCCTTTCTCATCTACACCGACGATGCGCGACGGGGCACCGATGTCAACGGGGGCGGCGGCGGCGGTGGAGGCGGCAGCGGTAGTGACGCCGCCAAATGGAACGGCCTGTCGCTCTCTCTTAAAAGCTTAGGGGCCTCGGGCGGCCAACAGCATGGCGGAGGAGGTGTCAATTCCGGTGTCGGCATCGGCATCGGCATCGATGCGAATCGCCAGGAACATGGCAATCCACTTGTTGTTGGCGAGAATAACGAAATAAACGGTGACATTAACAACGTCGTCGAATCGGCATTGAATAATGTGATCGAGGAGTCGGACGAAAGGCGGCCTCATCGCGGTAAATTGATTGCCGCAAAAAAACAAAAACAATCGCAGCAGGATAAATACAAACGAAAGAAACAAAACGAACAGGACGAACCGGGCGCTAATAATGGTGAGTTGAGATAGAAAAAAAAAAAAAAAACAACCACAATAAATTCATTGAGGATATTCAAAGATTTTCCCTAGTCTTAAAATTTGTGGTCTCCTCCGGATTTTTCTTCTTCTTAACGGACGTCTTGTTTGCCCCATTTTCGGATGTGCTCATTCTCCACCTGAGGTGCGTGGTTATGTTATCTCAGCATTTAGCCTTCTGCAGGAATTCCGATTTTGGATCATATCATCGCCTTTGCTGTGATAGTTTTTCATCTGACCGATCCATGTGTATTTCGGTCTGCCTGCCCTGCCCTCCAGCCGTTCGCTGGAACAGTGATGGTTATTGCCGTTTCTGCGGGGTCCTCCGGCGGTTTTTAAAGTCTGATGTCCTCCTGAATGTCCTTGAATGAAATGTTGAAGAAAAGTAGATAACTTAGGCTTAGCTTAAGGTCTTTGGAGTGGCGGTCATTTTTCCTGTGTCGCATTTGTTCAAGACTTCTTGAGTTCCGCAAGGTCAGCTTTCTTGAAAAAGTATATAAGGGGTCTTTTACCCTGGCCCCAAAGTCGGTGTTTAGATTAAGAGAGACACTGGAAGGAAACACATCAGAGTGACAGAGACGAAAGGTATTCCATCTCCGTCTTTCTCATGTGTTTCCTTCCAGTGTCTCCCTGTTTAAACGGGGACAAAAGCAGCTCTCTGCCGGCCTACCCCGTTAGAGGAATAGAATATTAGAGCAGGCACTTTTCAAAAGAAATCTATGTTCTTTTCAAAGCTTTAAGTCAGGCTATTCAATTTAAGTGAAATGCTCGGTTACAAAGAGCCATAGAATTTCGAAAGCATTGCAACAATTTTCCCTTCTTTGATTACGTAAAACAATCATCAGCCCAAAAGGTCTTCCTGCCAATTCAAAATCGAACTACATAAATGGACCAAACGAGCCGAATGAAGGGCTTCTCTGTTAAAATTGCCAACAGTGTAACTACATACGACAGAGTGATGAACACATTTCAAAGAAAATACAGGGGAAAAAAATATACAAATACACAAAAAAAAAATATACAAAAAAAAAAAACAAATTCTTTTTCCATCAAACTGAGCTCTGGAAGAAAAGAAGCCAAGCAAAGAAGCTCACTTAAAGTTGAATCCTTATTGAAAAACACCACTTCCGAAAGTGATTCAATGCATTTAAGATTTTTTCGTTTTTCTTTTGCTTTTTCCTCGGCTTTTTTTTGCGCTCTACAAAGAATACAATTTTCAGTCCATCACGTTGCATCTCGCAAGTGCTGCCGCTGCCACTGCCGCTGCCGTTGGCGCTTTCAAAACTTTTTTTTTTTTTTTTCTTAAAGCAACGATTGCCTTAACCCGTGTGTGCTCCCTTTTTATTTTAGCAGTACCCGTTCTTTACAATGCAATTTCAATTGCGTTCGCAGATGTGGGAAAGTTGACGTTACAAGAGATATCGATATCGGAGAGTCTGTGACTCGGCACCGTGGGTCAAAGTTCGATTATTTATACTTAAAATTTGATTATTTCCTCATAGTTTTGTCATTCGGACTTCCGCGATGACGACATCCGCATGAAAAATGAGCCGCAGCGAAATTTTTTATATATATATATATTTTTTTTTTTACCATTACTGTTTGCTTTAGCCAGGAATCGAACGCACGCACGGTAGTAGGTATCCACTACGCCATGTCGTGCTTAGGTTCAATTGATGCTAATACTTTATTTAAGTTAAAGTAGCCAATGAGATTGAAGCATATGAACAGTAGTTACCCTTCCACGATGGCATTGTCGCCACAGCTGTCACGCGTGACAATGTCACCTATATGTCCCCGATGAAGTCACTGATGACGTTGCAGAAGATATTTTTCAACTGGCAATTCCTTCATATGAATTGAAAAGCATAAATTGAATTGATCTCGAAATTAGAAATTTTGAAAAAGGAAAAAATGATCTTCACATTCCATGGATTTGAATCGCAGAGTGCTCTGTGAACGATGCACTGTGAACGGTGCACGGTGCACTGTGGGCTACATTCTTCATACAGTGCAATGGGGGGATTTTGCACTTAATTCTGGCGTTAAAATTGCGTGCATTCGTTGCACACGTTCCTGGCAATTTATAACGTACGACGGAGGCGTACAAACGAAGCGTGCTCATATGATCCATCGAAGCCGAAAGGGCCTCCGCGGACCACAAACAACAGCAACGACAACAAACAACAATAATAATAAAAATAATAACAACAACAACAACAACAACAAAGACATTCGTCGTCGTGCACCTTAAATTGAAGAACACGAATTCATGTCTCTACACGGGATGCTCTGATTGATTTTCCAGACACTCACTCAGTGGCGAACATGTTCACCCAAGGATACGCGTACACGAACACGTATGACTCTCTGGTATCTTGTACCTTGCGGCTTTTGCGGTTTTATATTGATTTTCTTGTTGCTGATAATTATTGGTCTGCCAGGCAACGTGGCACGACTTATAAAACATTCGCAGTATCCGTTGAACGCAATCAACTTGCTTTTTATCCTTCGCCCCTCTCTTCCGCCTCATCGTCCACATCACCTTCGGCTTGTTCATTTTCATTTTCATTTTCATTTTCGTCTGCGTTTTAAGAACGATTTTCTGCTGCTAATTGGAACAATTCGTTGCATTTTAGCGGTGATAAAGATTTTATAGCTTACCAATATTATTCGGCCACGTTCGGTGAGCGTGAGAGCGTGCGTGCGTTCGTGTGTTTGTGTGTGTGTAACACTTCGGTAAGCAAGCTCGTTACGAAGAGTAATCACATTTTGTGTTTGATGTGCTGCCTTTTCCAAGGACGAATTGCAAATGAAAGATGCAGGAGCAGAAGAAAAGGAAGAATAAAAAATCAAATGTATAAAAATAGAAATCGCATTATGGAATTTACTTAGGAAGTCTTTTTGTCCCCTCCTAAGTACTTGGATCCAATTATTTGAAATGTCAATTCTGACACCGAAAGGATTCACTGCTATCCTAAGTCCTTTAAGTTAGTCAGAAATGAAAAGATTTTGAGTATATTTGGTAGTTTCCATTAACTGTTTTTGGGGTTGTTGGTTCGTTTCTGTTTTTAGTTAGGATTTGAAATTGATTTCCCCGCCATCGTTCGAAAGTGTGGCGAACTTTTATTACTTTTGAGTGTCATTGTTGATCGAGGGCGATGAAATGTTGGCGCAATAGGTCGAAATGGGACATTTTTTATTTACGACAACCATACGTAAGATGTATGGCTAAAAGGGTTGAAAGTGTATTTGCCACGAAAAAATCGAAAACTCGGATATCAGGCTCCCTGGAAAATGAGTGAACGAAATTTTGTATGAAAAATTTTATACTTTTTCGCTTTTTCAATTTGTTCAATTTTTTGGGGATTACCCGGAATTATATAAATTGAATATTTTTTGATAAAAAAAAAACAAAAAAACCAACGAATTTTATTCCATCGAATTTATTTGCATTTAATATGTATAACCATAATTCCGTGAATTATTGAAGTTTGGATGAATTCGCTGCATTTGTGGAGGATGTTAATTTCCTGGAAGTTTTCACCTTTTTTTTTTTTGAACATAGGTACATAAAAAGGGTTTTTTTAAGCGGGATTTTTTTTCACATTTTATATATCACATTTTTTCATCATACACTTAACCCATTAAAAACAAAGAGT